>OZ018317.1:81887332-82222202 GCA_963969495.1 Ceratothoa steindachneri | reverse complement strand
AAGACTCAGATTGTCTAAGTAGCTTTAATATGCCATACAACATCCACATGCAACCAGTTACCTTTGCATGTAGCAACCATGTTGGAACACATTTGCTCATGAATCAATACCCGATACAGGTACCTGCACTGGCGAGGAAGGATTACAAGAGAGCAAACTGAGCAGGTTACACACAAGATCTTAGTAACTTCGTCCCAAAGGATCTCACTGACGCCAACCTGGAAGATATTGATGAGGAGAACTCAAGATTAACAAGAACGATCATCGAGGTGGACGAAAGATATATACCAAAGACAAGATACCGTACTCTTCCACATCCTCGATGGACAGAGGAAATGAAGAGAAAAAATAAGCAACTAGAGGAATACTAGACCAAATACTTCTCCATGGACCAAATAGAGAGCGATACGAAGAAATCAGAAGAAGGAAAGAAGAACTAAGGCATCTCATAGAAGAACAGCAAAGCCATATATGGGATAGCCTAATAGAAAAAATAGACGAAGAAATAAGACCAAAAGAGAACTGGAGACAATAAATTTACTTAAAGGCAGACCCCCGAGAGAAAAAACTAACAATTAAGAATGAACGGGGAGAAAAGATCCAAGAAGAGAGGACCACAGAAGAACTTTTTCGTAATTACTGGAAATCAGTGTTCTCCATAACACCAGAGGAGGAAGAAGACTTCAATCGAGACATAGACGAAATGGTCCACACATTCTTGCGAGAAAACATAAACAAGATCACTCCAGCACCAAGTGTAGAGCGAGAAAGGGAGGAAATTCTGGGTACAAGGGCCTACATAACAACGGAAGAGATCAAAGGCGTAATACAATCATTCAAACAGAAAGCGCCAGGCCCTTCAGGAATAACCAGAATTAATCTTACCAAGACACCTAACATAATCATCAGGACATTAAAGAATATTTTTAACGCGTGCTTAAACACCGGTTACTTCCCTGATAGCTATAAACTATTGGAAATGATATTCGTCCCAAAGCCAGAAAAAACACCAAACCACCTCAGAACTTACCGGCTAATATCGCTATTGAACTTCATGGGCAAAGTCTTCGAGAAAATCCTTAACAGAAGACTAAAAGAATATCTTAAAGAAAATGACCATTATAATGATTATCAGTTCGGATTCAAAAGAGGCAGAGACACCACAATGGCACTTGGCATAATAACAGAGAAAATAGCAAAGGGCAAAGCAGAGAATAACTACATCGATCTGGTCCTGAGAGATGTAGAAAAAGCATTCGACAAAGTCTGGGTCAGAGGAATGCAATATAAGATCTTAAATCTCCAGATGAATAGCAATCTGGAGAAAATTCTCTGCGATTATGTCACAGACAGAAGAGCATATGTTTAGATCAATAGTTATTCAGGACAAGAATTAGAATTGGAAGCTGGACTCCCGCAGGGAGGCTGTCTCAGCCCCACGCTGTATTCATAAACACAGCAAACCTGCCACCACCAATAATGCCTGGTTGGCTAAACATACAGTTCGCGGATGACATAAGCCAACTTGTTCTCACTCCGTACAGCAACGTACGCTTTCAGGCAAGGACAACAGCTTTAGAAATCAACAACATCAACAACTACGAAAGAGATTGGAAGATAAGGACGAACAGGAGGAAATTTACAATAATCCCAATCTCCAGGAACAAAACAGCTGAAATTGTGGTTGGAGATCAGAACTACAGATATCATAGTGAGGGCAAAGTGCTAGGACTCAGAATAACAAAAAGAGGCTACAAACAACATATAACGGAGAGGAAGAACAAGGCGATTCCGATGCTTAACCTACTGTACAATCTAAGAGGGTTAGGCATGAAAAATTAAAGAAAAATTTATATTCCACTAGGAAGAGAGGTACTACTATACCCGCCAAACCCTATCAACGGTGAAACAAGGACCAAAAAATTGGAACTCCAGAGAATACAAAATAAAGCTCTCTACCTAATCATCAAAATACGTAGGAGAGAGGGAAGAAGACTACAGGATCTACACCAAGAAACAGGATTAGAAACGCTCGACATGAACATCTGGAACAGAGTGAAGAAAATATAGAGGAAGATAGACGATCTATCTCCGATATTTGCAGAGCACACAGACACCAGAGATGGAGTCACCTTTAATACTCGATTTCCCAGCGGCAGATAACAGCTGAGAATAGAGGAGGTACCCATGTTTACTTAAGTAGAAATTAAAAAAAAGAGAAGAAACAAGCATAACGATAAAGATATTTATTCGACTATATACAAACCGAACCAACAAAGACACCAGATTGATACCCTAATAAGACAACCGAATTTAAACAACCTAAATAGGAAGAAACAACCGACTAAGAAGACAACACAAATCAAAAGTGTAAACAGAAATAATGCGAACTAAATGAACTAAAAGGGTAATAAGTGAACAATATTAAAAAGTTTAAGCAAAAATGATAGTGAAGTGAAAAGTTCACAGTAAAACAGAAATAAAACGAACATAGTAAACTAAAAGTTTAATAAGTGAACTATAGTATTAAAAAGTTTAACAAAAATGATAGTGAAGTGAAAGCTAATAGTAAAACAAGTCAACAAAGTGAAACCAAAGTGAAAAAGTCATAACAACAAGAGAAAGTGAAACAAAGTAAGGAAAGTAAAAAAACATAACAAACTTAATATAAATAAAATAAAAATAAATAAAAAGATCCGAAGTGGACAAATAGATGTTAAGAAGTAATTATTAAAAACATAAACAAAGCTCAGAGCTCAGAGCTAAGATAACTCAAAGCGGCATGAATGCTACAATAAACACTTTAATGAAAGATGAAGAGAATAAGGGAACAAAGATTAGGCGGTCCTCCCGCTTCTGTATGAGGAACATAGGTGCTAAAAGTGTGAGAAAAGAAGTAAGAATGATGAGTAAAGGCATGATGGTGGTTCAGAATCCACGTTAAACAGCAGGTCCTCCTTGTCTCTCGGACAAGGGTATTCCATCCTTTCTACCTCTGACTACCGAGGTTGCTCAATCTGCCTTCTCACCAATCTGTTCTCTTTTAACTCAAAACTTTCCGTCTCTCACTATAAACCTTCTTCTAAAACATGTTCCGGACTTCCCATTAAGTACTTCACTATCGGTTCACTTGAACTGAGAGTCAGAAGTGTAGGGAGTTTCTCCAGGAGTAAATCGGCCACGGGCCTCCTCTTCTTCTGTGCCCCCCCCCTCCCGATTGTGGGAGGGGTACAGAGGGGAGAAGTAACCACGAGCCGTACCTTTTCTCCCCCTAAAAAAAAAGTCAGACTAGGCATTAGATTCTGCTCTTCCGACGATCTCGCTTCGTTTTCCTGCTATCTTCCAGATACAGGAGGCAAGACCCAAAGAAAATTCCATCGACGCCTATCACTGAGAACAGTGATTTTCTACAAGCTATACTGTGGACGGTATAATCAAGAGAGTCAACTACGAGATTCAGTAAGCCTCCCCACCCCCATGAATAAAAATTCCTTTATTTCCCTGCTTCGTCATAGTGGTATGACGTGCTAAACCCTCTCCATCCCTGCCTCGTCGTGACTTGGCTCTGTGAATGTGACTCTACATATAAAGCTCCGTTGCAACTATGCCGTTCTACTTAGAAAAGGCATAATTGAAAACTTTGGGGAAAGAAGGTCTGAGGCTTAGCTCGCTGCGGAACTCAAAGTAAGGAGCAAACCTGTATTGGGGCTCAGTTACCAACGCGGGGAAGATTAATACCCTACCCTGCAGCACCATTCAAGACCACAGAGGGAGACACTACCATCTCTGTGAGATGTCGGGCGTAACTGTGAAATACCCAAAACCCAATAGAGGGGGCGGCACACCGACTGGAGTCAGTTGATTCAGGCTTCAGTCATCATTAAAACCGATGTGTTTTTACACCCTCTGAGGAGCCCAACCAGGTCCATACTCACTCATTAATGATCACCACATCCTAGTCATTTTCACGGGGTCGTTATCGGCGGGGTGGGGGACCCCATATAAAGAAAAATGAAAGGTAAGTTAAAACCCAAATCAATGGCATACAACACATCCTCACTCACACTCATACACATAACAGGTAAAACACCCACTACCGAAAAACCCACCACCAACAATGAACACACACTTCTTAACCTAGCCGCTACATACGACACTCCTATCAAGAACATAATAAAGACACATACAGGCCACAAACTCGTCTTCCGCTCACAGGAAGACGCAGTCAAATTTCAAGAACTTGCATCGGATACACTCGCCGCACAAGACCTCCAAACAAAATTAGCCGACGGTGTACGGAAAAATGACCAAATACGTATCACTAAGACCAACCACCTATGGTTGGCTTTCTCCACTGATGACCTCCGCTCACACCTCAGACAGAAGTATGGGAAGGAGGTCGTCACAGATCTCTATTACAACCGCACGAAACAATGGGCAGTAATCAAACTGTCCGACGAACATAACAAGACACTGCTGCTAGACCAAGGTATCAAGATCTGCGTCACTCTAACGCAACCACACTTCATCGAGCCAGAGCTAAACATAAGACCAACAAAGTGCCACCAGTGTTACAAAACCGGACCATCTACACGTTATTGCCAAATAGACCTGGTCTGCTCCAACGAGGCCACACACCCACAACTACACCGGGCCGCCTTGCTCTCAACGGTGGCAAAAGACATGTCGAGGTGTGACCCCCGATTATACTCAAAGATACTCAACACACTATTCGTCTCGCATGGTCTAGAGTAGATCATCTTCCCTGAGGGGTGTTCTCTTTAATCGACGAGCACACACACAAAAGACCCGCACTCTTCCCCACCCCGATGGGAACGAACACCTTCCCCCCTGAACCTACCACCCCTCACCCCCTGCCTTCTACCCTCACCACGCTCCCGTCTTCTCCCACCATTCTGTCCCTGCCCCTCTCACCACTGTACCCTCCTTACCTGCCCCTCTTCCCACTGCTCCCACCTCTCTTCCAACCGCCTCCTCTCCTCCCTCCACTGCTTCTACTCTTTCCTCCTCTATATCTAAACTCCTTCCTACCACCACCACTCTTTCGGCATCTCCCCCTATTGCCACCAACACCCCTCCTACCGCCTCCACCCATCCTCCCACAGCCTCCAACCCCTCTCCCACTGATACCACAACCGCCACCTCCTCCCCCCCCCAAGACCATCAACCCACCACAACACCCCGCATTAAACCAAAAAACTCCACGACCCCCCCCCCCACACACAACCACGCTTAAAGCCGACCAACCCCCTCCAGGCTGTTCCCTCCTCTCCTCCTTCCACCCCTCCTTCTCTGTTGTCCCAACCTCCTCCCTCCCCCCCTCTCATAATCTGCATCTCCCCTACCATATCTAGCCCTCCATCTACTAGCTCCACTCCCTCCTCCTCTGCTCCTATTCCCCTTTCCTAGACTCTACTCTCTCCAACCCTCCTTCTACGACCACCACCTACTCTCCCACTTATAGGAATGCCCTCTGGGCATTCCTATAATAAAAACCTCCTGGGAAACTTAAATATATATATACATCAATTATTATGTAAAATTCATATCATGCAATTCTTTTTCTTTTGTCAATTAAATCGTTCAATTATTTTACTTAACTTTTGTAAATTAAATCATATTTTATGTACAACTTAATAATTAATTAATTAATTTATCTTACTTGTCAATTCATTTAACGTACTACTGTTTGAAACAACATCTCTTAAAATTTCACACACAAACAAACAAACACATGCTTTCAGCCCGACCTTCTGGAACATTATTCTCTCCCATTCGACTCTCACCATTCTCCGCATAAAACCCCCAATTCAGTCTAGCATAGTCACCATATTATTTCACCATATTTCATATTTATTTTCACGTACTTCATTTCTCTTCACATCTTGTTACTGTAAATAATATTTTACCATATCTTACATTGTATACCTAATCCAACTTATCTCATTGTACATTCGTTGATTCTATGAATATATTTATATTTGTTTAAGTGTTTTTCTTAAAACCCAGTTCATTATTTCAAAATTTATTTCGCTTTCGTCTTAGGCCTAAAAACTAGCAGACGACAACTTTGATCAAACAAATTTATGGTTATGGTTTTCGAAACGCTATTTAGGATGATTTATTAACCGAAAATAAATCTCATTAATAACCATATACTATACACTTTCTCTAACCCTCTCTCCGCAGAACACACTTTCCCCTCTATCACGACCTGCCCACCCAATAACACCACATACAACCTCTCCACTCTCTTGAAACTACAGCCGACATGCGTAAAGGTACTCACTCCCGAAGCCTCCTCGGTAATAACCAAGGAAAGAGGAACAGTCACGGCTAAATCAGCCTCACGCGCACTCCGCCCACGTCAATAGGACGCCTCAACGTAACACAACTAAACGTACGCAGTTGGCACGGTATTCACCATACTGTTGCCAACTGGGTTCTAAACACACAAAGACCTGACATAATACTCTTGAACTTGACCAGCCTACACCCTCCCAAGAACAGACTCCGCATTGCACGCTACCACACATATATAACTTCACCTGCGCCGCACCTAGGATCAGTGACCCTAATAAAGCGCCCTATACACCACTCCCTCATCCAAACACACGAGGACTCTTTTCTAGCCTGCAAGATACAGACAAGCTCCGACCCCGCCCTAGTGGTCACGCACTACAGACCACTACAATTAAACATAGAAGTCCCACTCCGGGCTCTATCAAACCACAACCTTCCTATCTTCTTTGCGGCAGACCTCAACGCTTTCCACCCAACACTCCTTTCCAACACCACGAATGATGCAGGAAGGTACCTGGCCGGTGCCCTGCCGCGTTATCACTGCGAGCACATCAACCCGGCCTTCCCCACATTCTTCGGTCTTCGCGGAGGAACCACGTCTCCGGACGTGGTCTTCCGCAACGACCACGCTACACGCTTCTACACTCACATCTCACCGGGGCCCCACGTACTCTCTGACCCAGATACCGATATGCCTTATCATATCCATATCTCCCATACTCATATCCACACCACCTCTCTTCGACTACAAAAACACGAACTGGGAAGAGTTCAAGAGACACATAACAGATAACACGCCACAAAACCTCGACTTGGATCACACCAATCCAGACATGTTAGACGTCCACTGGTGCTCAATCTTAAACACTATAACCACGATACGCGACCTACACACACCACACAAAACCTACACACGCATAAAACATTTCACATATTCCGTATACACGCAGAGACTAATCACACATTACAACAATCACTAAACTAGAGGCCCACGACAACACAAAATTAATCACCTATGTGCCAACATCCTACAGTGCGTGCAGCTAGATAGGAACCGGCAGTGGTGAGAGGTCGTCCTCATCGCGGACGACACTCGTTGCACTAACCCCTCCCTCTCTCGGCGGCACGTAAAAAAGATGCTAGGCACTGATCCACCCAAACCCATCACCATCCAAGTAAACAACCAAACACTCACAGACACCAACGTCATCCTCGACGCATTTAGGTCCCACTGGGACACAGTACACACACACACAACCCACCCAAACCACACGCTCAAGAGTACTTCCAGGAAATCCAGGAGTGGTGTCGGCCCCACGCTCACGAACTAATGCCCGCGTCCCTGATACGATAGGAGCTGCTCGACTACACATCTACACTGACCACTCCCATCACCGTGGAGGAAACAAAATACTACATTAAAACAACACCAAAACGTGCACCCGGCCCCTCCGGGCTACCAGCCACACTAATACACAACCTCACCGCAAACATATACCCTGCACTTACACACCTCAGGCCACTTCCCCAAAATATTCCAAGTCTCTCACAACATACTTCTACACAAAATGAACAAAGACTCCAAACACCCAAACAATTACAGGCCTATTGCTCTATTAGAACACCTAGGCAAAATACTCGAACGTATGATCAACTGCCGCCTACGGGATTACTTGGAAGAGAGGAACTGGTTTCCCCCACTAATATGGGTTCAGGGGGGGCAGGTCTACTCAGGCGGCTGTGGCCTTCGTTCACGACAGAATACAAAAAAAACGCCAGGTACATCGAAAGACACTCTCCATCAGCAAGAACGCGGAGAATGCTTTTGATAAGGTGTGGCACGAGGGACTCCGTTGGAAACTCGCCAACAATACAGAGTTACCTCTCTGCACCAGAAGGATCCTCTCGCACTACCTCACTGAACGGAGATGATACATAAAATATAACAATACCCTCTCACAACCATTCACTCCACGCTCAGGCGTTCCCCAAGGAAGCGTACTGGCATCCACACTCTACATAATGTACACAAACAACACCCCACGCCCACCCGAAAACTGCTGTCACACATACACAGTGTCCTACGCCGATGACGAGACCATTCTGGTTAGCGGCCGTTGGCCAGACGAGATCGTGCTCCACGCACAAATAATACTAGACGCTATGACAAAATACGAGGATAAATGGCTGATTGCCACGAATCCCCAGAAGACACAGATAACACTCTTCGGCGCAAGAGATCACTTCATGCATAACCTACAAATCTTCTCATACACACCAGGCATGAACCATCCTTACCCAACAAGGCTCAACTACACTCAACATACAAAAATCCTTGGGGTAACTTTTGACAAGACCCTTAGGTTTCATATATACCAGAACATAACACAAGCAAGAGCCTCACGTACAAATACAATGTTGCACAGGTTCTACCCTGCGGGCAAAAAATTTCAGTTACACCTATACAAAACACTCGTGCAACCTCTTATCGCGTACGCCTCACTGTCACTCGTAGCTGTGAGTGCCACGTCGCAGCAGAAGGCTCAGCACATTCAGAACTCTGCTCTGAAGCGCGTTGGCTGCTCTCCCTTGTATACGAGAATGTTCACGCTACACGACAACAACAAATTAGCACCCCTCAGCACATACGCTCACACCAGACTAACAAAACAACTCGGAAAACTCGCCAGAGACCCCTTTACACCGCACTACACACAAGACGGTATTTGCGATGGTACTCCGATACCCCGCAGCTCATGTACACCCGCAACCTATACTGTTCTGCGCATAAGTTAAAAGCATCATGAAAAACGTGTTTCCGACTAAGCAGACACGCTCTCCTTCCTGACCACCGTGCAACCGTCGTCCAGTCACGAACACCTTGAGATCCACCCAACCACACCACGCATCGGTGTCTAGCCACCGACCTATCAACTCTTCCTATCCACTCTCAAGTTATTTCCGCACACTTTTCCTCTACAACTGCCTGTTCACATGTGTTACACAGTGATCCCTCTCTGTCCTTTCTATATACGATTAATTGATTGTCTGACTATTTGTCACTCTGATCTAGTTCTCTGGCAAAGGAGGCAAAGGAAAATGAAGTTTGAAAACATGCTTCTTTTTAACGGTGGTCAACTCGGAGACGCCGAGATGTCGGGAGTATGGTTTCGTGCTGAAGTTGCACGTTAATTGCCGGTTTCTTCATTTGAATAATGATGGTTTCGGGCATCCGCAATCTTCTGCGGTTTTGAAGTCTCGGGATGATGGAGGTGTCCTGATTCAGTTTTTCACGGGTTACGGTAGTGCCATGAGAGTGGGCATGTTTTTTAATCGCGCCATCTTGAAGGTGAGCTGTCAGTCGCCTTGACAAGGTTGTGGAGGTTACGCCAATGTACTTTGAATTGCGGTGTTCGCAGTCACCGACTTTGCACGAATATTCGTACATGACGTTAGTCTCCTGGAGTTCGCTTGTTGGAGGGAGACAGCTGTTCTTCATGATGCAACTACTTGTTTTCTTGGTCTTGTAATATATAGTTAGATTAATATCAGTATTAGGTTCGGTTGGGGTCACGTTACGATGGAGAATGGCTTTGAGAGCCTTTGTGCCTTCACGGTAGCCAGTGTTCATGTTGGCCTTGTAATAAAGGTCGATATTACTCTTCTTCGGAGTAGATCTGACGCCAGGGCCAGCAGGCAAGTTCATTTTCTCTTTCATGGTGGCGTCGATGGATTCTTGTGGGTAGCCGTTGTTAACGAGAACTCGGGAAACCCTCTTAAGTTCGTGATCAACAGCCGTTCACGAGGATGAATGAGAAATCGTCCTGTTAACTAAGGCATTGATGACTGATCTCTTGTAAACGTTCAGGACACTCGGAAGAACCGTTTAAGCAGAAGCACAAGTTCGTGGCCTTAACGTATACTTGGGTCACAAATTTGGACTCTTGGACAATTATGAGGATTTCAAGGAAGGGAAGGGATCCTTCATCTTCCGTTTCGTGGGTGAAGTTCAGAAACTAGTTGTTCTTGAATGTTTCAACTAGGCCGTTCACTTGTTCAAGGTTATTCGTATTCAAAATTATGTCATCGATATAGCGTAGAAATACTATATATAATGTAGAATTTTTTAAATAATATTATTTCTGTTCATTCCCTGAAGATGACCTAACATGGTCGAAAGACGTCTAGAAATAAAGAATGTCATTCGCGAATGTCTTTTCTCGCCTCGAAGACCACGTTAAAAAACTTGTAAGAAATAATAAAAAAATACAAGTTAAAATGAATAACGCTGCCACAGCTGTGGACTTCAAAAGAACCATATATATATATATATATATATATATATAGATATATATATATATATATATATATATATATATATATATATATATATATATATATATATATATATATATATATATATATATAAGCAAATTTTGTTGAAGACCATTGTGTATTTTGCCTTAATTAATTTACTTTGGCAACTTTCTCATCTTCTAACTATTTTTCATTCCATCTTGTAGATGGTGGATCACTTGTCCAGTATCCATCTCTTTTTTAAATGAATGTGTTTGGTAAAAACCAAACTAAATGGTCTTCAACAAAATTTGCATTCAGGAAAGACTGCTATCCAACTACACTAAAATATATATATATATATATATATATATATATATATATATATATATATATATATATATATATATATATATATATATATATATATATATATATATATATATATTTAAATATTTGGTTGTACCAAGTAGGAAAAAGAAAGATTGATTGGAGCTAGTACTTTTTTTATTTTAATAACATTTTCAAACTCACAATGGTTTATGAAATAGAGAGACACTGTATTTATACAAAGCAATGTTTTTCCTATAAGGTCACATGGTCAGATTTTTTTTTATGACTTCTGATGTTTGATTTGAGGAAGAAAGATAGGACAGGATCTAAAGAAAACAAACCGGGGCTAATATTTACATTTCTCTCCTTTGTGCTGGAGATTATGAACGATTCAAAGATATTTCTGCTAGTGAAACCATTTATATGCATTATGGTATCTGCCTTTGACCAGTTAATCTGGTGACCCATCTTAAGCATGTGGACGGCCAAAGCATTATTTGTATATTCCTTAGATACTGCATTTTGATGTTGCTTAATTCTTACTGAGATATTTTTAGAAGTTTGTCCTACACTGAATAAATTACAATCCAAATATTATTATCGTTCCTTGGGCTGTGTTTTATTAATATATTTTTTAATGTATAATTGTATTTAAAAAATACATTTTTATCAAGTTGTTTTAACACTGGTACTAGATAAAAAAATTATGATGGTAAGGTTGTGTACAGGTTTTGTTTTCCCTAACGTGCTGTTATAGATTGTTTTTTTAGCTTTATACATGTAGTTTTCCAAAAATATTTCAGATAACACAGATTGAAGGCAATCTCTTCAATTTTTTGTAAATTCTTGGTCTATATAGTCAGGACTACATATTCTGAGTGCCCAAAGATCCATGGAAGAAAATACTCATGTTTTAATATTAAAAATATTAAAACACCATTGGTATTTTCTTCCATGTATTTTAGGGTACTCAGAATATGTAGTCTCTCTATTTCATAAACCATTGTGAGTTGGAAAATGTTATTAAGATGACGAAAGTACTCGCTACAATCAATCTTTCTTTTTCCTACTTGGTACAACCAAATATATATTAATATATATATATATATATATATATATATATATATATATATATATATATATATATATATATATATATATATATATATATTCCCTCTCGGCCAGGAATTTCAAACTTTTTTTCCCTGGCGTTATCTCTGTTTTCTCGGTAAAGGATTGCCTTCATTGTGCCGCCCTCTGCTCTCTTTGATTCTAGTCTTCTTCTAATGTCCGTTTCTCTTACCTCTAAAAAACTCCTGTTTCTTGTATCATTGCTCATTCTGTCAAATTTCTCTTTCCTGTACTATATTGTAATATAGTCTGCAATGCAAGGTTTCTGCACCTTTATTTCTGTCTTCAAAATTGTTTTGAAAGGCAGAAAATAAATATGGCGAAAGCCCAGTGGTGGTTGTTATCACCCGCAGAACTTGCATTTGCTCCTTCTTCTTCTATATATATATATATATATATATATATATATATATATATATATATATATATATATATATATATATATATATATATATATATTAACAAAACTTCTTAAAAAGAATCAGAAATCAGAAACGCGATTAGTTGCTATGGTAACGAGGTAATGCATTTATAAACAAATCAAATAGAGTAGCGAGTGTTATTACAAGTGTATCGGATGTTTGCCAAGATTCCCTAGAAATCATTTAATGGTAAAATCATAATTTATTTTAATGCTATTTAAAATTTCGGTTTTATCTAGCTTACTTACGTATTATCAAATTCTTTAAAAAATAAGTGAACGTAATGAATTAACAAAATAGTGGCATACTGAATGCGTTTACATTAAATATCGGTAATGTGGCGTCCATAGATTTAGTTTTAAGTTATAACCACTTTTAACTTACACGCGTTTTAATTTTCATTTATTAATTATCAGTATGGGCTCGTTATCGGTGATTCCGTCGTGTCTGTCAACTTTTATGAAGTTGCAAAGGATGGATTAAAAGGAAGTACAAAAGTATTCTTATTATTAAAAGGAAAATGAGGTGCGGTGCCTTCAGTTAGCTAAAAAGTCGTTTTACCGTCTCGTACCTCACTCTCCTTTTAATAATAAGAATAATCTTGTACTTCCTTTTAATCCATCCTTTGCTTATCCCCCTCATATTTTAAAATTATTAGGAATTTCCATAGTATTTAATTATAATAATACTATCTCTAACTTTTAGTCTAGAACGCCCCTTCTACTAGTGGCAATGTATATTGCGTAAAATGTATCGATTGCTCTAAATATTACTTTGGGCAATCAGGTAAATGTTTAAATAAACGAATATCTCAACATAAATATAATGTCCGTCGTGGAGAAGAAAGCAGCTCATTTTATGTACATATGTCACATCTTAATCAAAATATTGATTGGAATTCAGCCAAAATCATTTGTCATAACAAAAATAGTATTACACGTAATATCATGGAATTGACATTTATTAGTAAGTTCCCAAATTTCAATTTAAGCCCTGGCTTGTTTAAACTCCATAGTTATATTTAAAATTGCATTCACACTTCAATATCGAAACTTTTAACTCGCAATTAATTGTATCTTTTGCATCTACTCGTATTTATGTAACTGTACGTTTCTTTTGTTAATTTTTAGTACAAATGTACTTATTTACCTTGGATTTTACTCCTGACCTCGGATGTTAATCTCTCCCTCTAATTTTCCCTTACTCTTGATTTGTTTAGGTGATATCTTAATCCTCTGTGAACCCTTTCATTCTTTTGAGTTTACCTGTCTTAATGATCTTATTTTGTATGATTGCTTTATTGTCTAGTGTGAACGTTTCCTCTCCTCTGTGTCTGGCTTATATATATATATATATATATATATATATATATATATATATATTGCATTTCTCTGTGCTTTTGTTATTCCTTGATAAAGAACTCGAAATAAAGTTTAAAAGTACTCGGAATATTCGCATTATTTTATTTGATGGCTTTGTTGTATTTTTACTTACTCACGCGATACTTTGTGAGTTATCCACATATTTATATATATATATATATATATATATATATATATATATATATATATATATATATATATATCATATTGGCATGATATATATCAGTGGTGAAAGATAATAGTAAACCACAATATTTGAATCAAGATTTTATTTATAACTATCGGACTAGTTTCGGCAAGATACCATTAGTTGAAAATGGCATCTTGCCGAAACTAGTCCGATAGTTATAAATAAAATCATGATTCAAATATTGTGGTTTACCATTATCTTTCATATATATATATATATATATATATATATATATATATATATATATATATGAATGACTAACAATTTTTGCATCAAGAAAGGATATACAATTATCTTTTTCCCACTCTACTTTAGAATTGATAGTGAGATGGAGGTCGTTAAGATTTTTAAGGAAATTATCAAAAAAGTTTAAACTATTTATAGGCCAAATCGATATGACATCATGTACATAACTATACCATACAAAATTATGATGAGGAATCACAGAAGGAAGTAATGATACTTCGAAATGCTCCATAAAAAGGATACATACGAGTAATATAGGCGATAAAGGAATACCCATGCTAAGACCATATTTTTGACGGAAAAAAACATATCGCTGATAAATACATTGTCAGTAACACAAAATTTAACAAGGTGATTGTATATCCCTTCTTGATGTGAAAATTGTTAGAGTCATTGACAAAATTAGCTTCACTGTGTACAGAAAAACAACCCATTCTAACTCTTATATCCATTTCTTTTCTCATCATGATATTAACATTAAGCGAGCCGTTGCATCAGGTATATTTTTGAGAGCACTTAGGATATGTGACCCTTGCTTTCTAGAAGACGAGATTACATATAGAACCTGCAGTTTCATTGAATTAAATTATCCCCTCCACGTGATCAATGAAAGTTTAACTAAAGCAAAATCTACCCATGACCATCCCAAGGATAAAAACAAATTTAGTAATACGAAGTGTCTATCCCTCCCTTTTTCTCCCCTCCTTAAAGGAGTGAACAAAATTATGTCCCCAGGCCTAACCACATTTATATACCCTTTTTCTTTTTCTTTCCTTCAATCTTTCCCTTCGACCAAGCCCGTGGATTAGCCAAATGAAGCAGGTGTATATTTAATCCCGTGTGGCTCTACAAACTATCCTCATTTTACATAGGAGAGACGGGAAGAACCTTTATGAACATAAAGGTGATGTCAGACGAGGCAGTACTACATCCAGTATTTTTAATCATATTAGTAATTTCAACCACCAAATGACTATTCAAAGGCACAAATTATATATAATTGTGAAGATTTCCGTAAAAGAAAAATAGTAGAATCTATATTAATAGGAGAAATTCTCAATTTAATTTGTCAGATGGGCAATTGAAATGCAGTCCCCATTCTCGTAACTTCATCGTAAACAGCGTAGTCAACGATCTTAGACTCGCACCCCCTGATTAATGATCTTTTTTCCCCCGTTTTGTGTTTCTTTTTAGTTTTTATTTTTGTTTTTCTGATCTGTACGCTATTTATAGACTTTAGTAACAATTGCATTCTCAGTATACGACTGAAGAGGGTATGATAAACTACATACTGAAACTAGTCTTGTAAATTAAACTTTTATCTCTTATACAGTGGTTTTATATACTATAACTCGCCATTGAGTTCTTTTACTCAAATATATATATATATATATATATATATATATATATATATATATATATATATATATATATATATATATATATTATAAGGAGGCAATGTTGTATATAGTAATTGTTATATTTGACAGCAGAAGAGGCATTGTTCAGTTTCTTGATAACCTTTTTAATTTCCATAAGTGACTTTTCCTTAAAAGAAATAGGATCCATAAAGATCAATATTTATTTCCTATAGGTAACTGTAATCATCGCAACTTTAGGTAAAGAGGTGTAACATCGAATAATATTTCTGAAAGAGATGTGTTTATTTTGCCGGTTTTTCCTGTTGTTTTTTTCTACCATATGTGCGATCAAAAGTATTTTCATTTTAAACTCAAAAATTTTCATTTTAATCTCAAAATTATTTTCTATTTTAATATTAAAAGATACATTCTATGTTGCTTCTCTAAAGCTTCTAAAATGTCTACAAATCAGTACCATCAGTAGTGATTGTAGTGCTTCATTTGAATAGAGCTGCTCTACGCCTATCAAGAGAATTCACGAAGTCCTACTTTCAGAAAAGAGAAAAGTAAACGGATATCATTTGAAAGGAAAAGCACCTGACACTTCTACGAGCTAAACCAACATGTTCCCAAGAAAATTAAAAGGTACTAAGGAAAAGAACCCACCAAGATGAAAGAGGTTCTAAACGAGCCACTATGGACAACTGTGAAGGAGCAAAGAGGGTTCATCTTCGTATCTTCCCCGGGCGGAAGAAACTAACCACGGAACAAACACTCAAGACTATCTACGCAGATATTGGAATAATACTCCTAAGACTGAAAGACCAGTATAACGGATATGTGGCGCTTTGTGACACGGAAAAGAACCTCGACCTCCTTCTATCCGAAGGCGCGGCCAAAAACCTGGAAAAGATCGGCCTCGCTTCCCGAAGCCCGCTTAACGTACAAATAAAGAGATCAATAATCTGCAGGCCCCTCGGCCCATGGGTCGGGGGACATGCAGCAACAGAAATAAAGGAAGAATTGGAAAAGGAACAGAACTGAGCAAAAATTGAAGAGGTGGTCAAATTCAAGAACCAGAATGTTGAGCACCATAGCCACGTTTTCAAGTTTTCAATGTAATATTCAGATCGACAGAAATGGGGAAGAAAGCAGTAGAACAAGGACTGCTTGCTTTCTACACGAAAATTTCACTAGACCAAACCGAAAGGGAAACATTTGTCTCCGTACAAGTGTGCTTTACCTATTACGCACTCGACCAACATACAACAAAAGACTGCACTAGTCAAGAACACAGATGAGACGAGTGCAGGAGCCCCGAAAAGAAGTGCCCGAACTGTGGAAATACACATACATCACTTGCTATGTTATGCCCAATAAAAAAAAACAACTCATACGCAAAAAGAAGATCGAAATAACAACGGAGAAGGAAATAAGAAAAAATACTACCTACGCCGTAGCCACTGCAAATGGAAATAAGTTGACTACCGCCTCACAGACCCCAACCGTGAATATTGAAGGAAATATAAGGACCGACCTCATTCTGTGCATAATTCATGCCCACTTCGTCAACATAGTGAAACCGGGCCAATATGCAAAAGAACTCAATACTATGTTGGAGCAAAGGGGATTTAAAAAATATGATTCCCAGAGAACCCACCATCAAAAGAAATCTACAAAATTAATATGATCCCCCAAAAAGTTACAGAAAATCACGAAAACGTAAACCAAGAACAAGATAAATCAGAAAATGAAAACAGAATCCGAGAAGAATCAACCGACGACGAAATCACGAAAGAGATTCGTAAAATCCTGGAAAAGCTGGAGAGAGTGAAACAAAAACAAAACCCATACAGAAATTATTGATTGCAAGCATTCCCAGTCCCCCCAAAACTACCAACGGAAAGAAATTGTAGATGACCTCGTAAAAGGCAAAGATGATTTTCCTATCGAAGCCGGGTAAACCGAAACACCAAGTTGGAAGTTACCGTCCGATCTCGCTTCTGGAGTTGCTTGGGAAAGTCCTAGAAAAGCTCTTAAATGAAAGGTTAATTAAACACCTTAATGAAAATAACCTTTACAACCCTAAACAACACGGGTTCAGGAGCAAACGAGGAACGGAGACCGCGCTGGCAATTATAGCAGAAAAGATCGCCACAGAAACAGCGCGAGGCAACAGACTGGACATAATACTCCGCGATGTAGCAAAAGCTTTCAATAAGGTGTGGTTACCCGGCCTGAAAGCTAAGATCAGAAGCCTTAATTTAGATATCAATCTTTGCAAAATATTATGTAACTATCTGGACGAAAGAAAGGCCGCATTACACATTAACGACCAAACGGGTGACCCAATCGATTTATAAATGGTTGTCCCTCAGGGAGGATGCCTCCCCCCAACGCTATACACTGTATACACTAAAGACCTACCACATTTAACACATAAGAGTGCGATGTATTTTCAACTAGCAGATGACATCACACAAATAATCACTAGTGACCGGAAACCTCCAGAGGCATAGCACAAAGGACGGCAAGAGAGATAAAAAACATGAACGACTACGAGAAAAAGAATAAAATAAAAACCAACAGAGAAATTTAAATTGATCCCCGTAAATCGAAGAAAGACAGCCGCTGTACGGGTTGATGGGGAAGCATATCCATACTCCACAGAAGGACGTGTCCTCGGTCTAAAGCTAACAACAACTGGATATATCTCAAGTCTAACGCAGAGGATCACGGAAGCAAAAGTAACCCAATCAGCGCTGTATAGATTCCGCAATCTCTCGGCAAAGAAAAAAAGAAAACTTGACATGACCCAAGTACGCCCCAACATTCTCTATCCAATAATACTAACAAATACGCTAAGTAAATCCCAAATAAAAAAGGGGCAAATAATAAAACACCGGGTCGCAAGATTTATTACAAATGCAAGAAGACCGGATCATATAACAATAGAAGAAATCCATCGCAGAACCGCAATGGAACGCCTAAATATTGTCCTACAGCACCGCGCAAGGAAGCTGTGGGAAAAACCTTAAAATCATACCACAGAATGAACTGTAAAATCACCGTACCGGAAAAGGAAATCCGTCGAATCCAACACAAGCAAAGATTCAACGAAAGCTGTAAAAGAACAATAATTGATAATAACTCAATCTACAAATAAAATGAATCACAAAACACGAACGAGACTACCAAAGATGTAATCATAACTAGAAAAGAAAAACCATAATAGAATCAACTGAATGTGACAACCGATAATACAAACAAAATGAGTAACTCAATAAGGAAAGATGAGAATATAGAATAATAATAAAAAGGCCTACTGCAAAAAATGCGCAACAAGCACAAAAAAACAACACTAAGCAAAATTACAAAAGAAAACAAACGCTTAAATGAGCAAACGAAAACAAAGTCTCGAATGCTGAAAATCACAATAAATTACTCACCGGAAGGAAAAAAAAGAAAAAGAAAAAAACGCAAGTGTTAGCCAGGCAACCTGGCACAAATCATTACCATCCTCATCGTATCGCCTTAATTTATCATCCTCTACTAATAATCATTCCGTCAACCCACTCACACCATACACAATACTTTCTAATTATCCTATCCTTCTCCCGAACATTCTCCATTTATGTTATCTTATCTTATTATCAGAGTAGCCCCAGAAGACATAGGTTGGCGTTATCGCGATAACGATATCGGGTTATCGGTTATCCGATATTTGTTTTCCGCGTTATTGATTCATCGGTATCGCCGATACTTTGGGTACCAAACTAGCGATAATCGATAATTTCAGTTTTTGGTTCCAGTTTAGCACAGGGGCGAGCCGCGCGTGCCTTGGAGGCAGAAATAGGTAGGTACGAGCTGGGAGGAGGATCCTCAAAACCTATGAGGAGATGAAGGAGAGCCTCACTAGGTAGGAAACTAAGAAACAGTACTCAAATATTCCTACTATTGTATTATAAAATAACGCTATATATAGTCAATAATCAATATTGTATTATAATTTTGGATTTATCGGTTATCACCTTATCGGGCGATAAATTAATCGCCAATAAGGTTATCGTTATTGATTTATCGGTTATCGTAATACATTTTTTCGTTATCGCACCCACCTATGCCACCAGAAGATGACTAGTATGGTCGAAAGGTGCCTCGGGCCAATAATAAATAATGATCTACAATGATCTTTATGATCTCTTTTCTTTTAAGGGATAGTCACTAATGGAAGTTAAAAAAGTTATCAAGAAACTGAATGATGCCTCTTCTGATATATATATATATATATATATATATATATATATATATATATATATATATATATATATATATATATATATATGGTGCTCATGCAACTACTTCACTAAATTCAAACTTGAATAAGAGTCAAATGTAATTGGCTATAAATGAAAATTCCTATACAACTTATGTATTTTTTATTATCACTAAAAATGTTAACAATTTAAATATAATATTAGTGCTACAATTACAAACAAATAATCACTCAAAAATTTGCTTGCCGATTGTTCTCGACAAAGGAAAATGTCTACAAAAAACCTTTTTGGTCACACAGCTCTTAATTGCGCTTTAAAGGAAGAAATCAATTTTCTGTTATCAGGTAGTTTTATGTTATCCCATGCAACAATAATATTTTTGCTTAAGTTCAGATTCATTAATTTTATTTTTTCTATTGCTCTAAACTTTTACTTGAAGAAAATTCCATATGGAATAGCCCATAGGATTACAGTCAGGCGATTGAGGAGGTAATTCATCCTTTTTTTTAATAAAAAGAGCTGTTATGTTACCATGGGAGGGTGCACCATCTTGCTGGAAAATGAAGTCTCCTTTAGGATAGAGCTGATAGCAATCAGGAAACAGACCGATAGATAGTAAGTAATTCGATGTAATTTTCTGAATTAACTTTGGATTTTTTTGTATTGATAAAATGAAGCCTCGTTTTATCATTCTATGACACTCCCGCAGAAATCATTGTTTTTTTCCTAAATCTTGAAGATTCACAATAAAGGATGGATAGATGGATGTCCTTTTTCTTTGAGCCATAAACTGTTATTTTGACTTTGTTGTCACTTCCGAAGTGAAATCTTTTTCGTCGGTAAATGTAAAATTTCTTGTACCTTGAGATGAAAAGCGATCGTAGAGCAACTTATAACGTGTGTCTTTCTACGTTGTCTTACATTAATATCACGAAGGGAAATGCGCATTCTTTTATAAGCTTTGAATTTTGTCGTTTTAAAATCTGTTCTTCTATTTCGATCATTCTATTCTATATCGTAGCAATTGTATCATGGTGGCCACAACCTTTCTTTAGAGCTATTGAACCAGTAGTTTTTAGTCGTGTGCACGCGACTGTATAAGGTACTATGTCGTTTCGTCGTTCGGTCGGTCGGATGGCAATCATTTTACTTTTCAATGACTTGTTGAAAGTTTTGAAGGTCGTAAGGTCAGATGATATGTTTGTTAATTGATAAAACATTTGGTTATTTTTTTTGTTCAAAATTATTTAAATAATTGAGAGCACGTGACTTAGGTATGTTGACATTGTTATCTTTTTAATTGTTATAACAAAAAATGGAAAGCAGAATTATTGGTGTTACAACCCAGGGTCAATAAATAGTGGTTGAAGAGGAGATCAAATAACAAAGAAAGCTCACATATTTGCTAGGCAACACCTAAGTGTAGGAGTACATGATCGTGTGCAACCTTTATGTATAGGGTCTTTTAATAAGGTCGCTCGATTTTTAAATGTAAATAAAACAAGTTGTGTGTGATATATGCAGTCGATTTATTATAAATTTGAAAGTACATTTTATGGCATTAAGTGTAGAATATGACGTCGTTCAAATATCCTCCGCAGTTTCGCTTGGTAGAACGTATTCGGGAGGCCCAATTTTCGATGACTTTGTCGCATAAACCCGGCTGAATTTGCTGGATGGTGTTCGTTATGTTGACTTTGAGGACATCAAATGTTTGCGGATTATTCGCATAGACCTGCAATTTAAGGCTGCCCCAAAGAAAGTAGTCTAATGGCGTTAAATCGCATGATCTCGGTGGCCAGTTGACGTCGCCGCCACGCGAGATGACCCTGTCCTGAAATCGCTGGTGCAAAATGTCTATCGTGGCGTGCGCAGTGTGGCACGTAGCGCCGTCCTGTTGGAACCACATGTCGTCAGTATCCATATCTGGCATATAATCCTGTTGAGGCCACAATAAGTTGCTTATCATCGATCTGTAGGTCTCGCCGTTGACGGTTATGGCAATTCCATCTTCGTTCTCAAATAAATACGGACCGATGATTCCGTTAGACGAAAATCCGCACCACACAGTGACTTTGTTGGGATGCAATTGGTGCTCGTGTATCTAATGTGGATTGTTTTCGTCCCAAATCCAACAATTTTGCTTGTTCACAAATCCATTCATCCAAAAATGGGCCTCGTCGCTGAAGAGGATAGAAATCACGTATGCGCGGAACATTTGTCGAACGGAGCACTGATTTGATAATAACATTTGATGATCTGCACACAGTGTTCAACGCTATAAACTTCCATCGTGACTTGCCAAGTACTACTGAACAGTTCACAGTGAGGTTGCCAGATGTCGCTTTAACTACCTGACCTCTATCGCCTGACAAAGCTCAAAGTCCTTGTTGAAAGACCCTTTACATGGATCTCTACAAAGAACATCTAGACCTTCAGCATTAGCAAATGTAGTTACATTTGTGTGGGTACATATAAAATATAGAAATTATGAAATAAGAATATCAATATCAATGAAATATCAATAATTAAGAATATTCGAATCAAAACAATGATATAATTCAATCGGAATTAATCACTTAGGTAAACATACAATAATGAAAATTCAATGATATAGTAAATAAAATAAATAAAAGTAAGGAGTAAGATGTAAATAATAGGCTGGTTAAAATAATACATCAATACAAAATGACATTAGTTCTTGCGGACTAAATGCTAATTCAATACATCAAATATCATTAAAGTAAAATGATGATCAAAAATATTTATGCAAAATATTTCTGTCAAATTGCTACAGAGTGCGTAATAATAATTAAGTCAGTTTTTACATGAAAACACTAATTCGTTGGTTAAAATAATATGAGTATAAATGGCATTAGTTCTTGTGAACTAAATGTCAATTCGATACATCAAATATTAGAGTAAAATAATGATTAAATATTTATACATAATACATAATTAGGTCAAATGTTACATAGTGCGTGATAAAAATTTAGTGGGTATTTAAAGTTTAAATATACAAATAATACGTTTTGAAATTCGGTGGTCAAAAGGTAATTTTTTCCCAGATGTACGTCACTTGAACGAGTGTGTATCAATTCATTGTGAACGTAGGCGAACAAACATCATGAGTCGATTGAGTGCACACATTATGTCTTAATGATACAATGAAAGAGTAAACGTGGATACAGTCAATTTGAAAAATAATGAGTTAACATAAACCAATAATTTGATGAAAGAAATATTCGAGCAAAATTGCCAATCTTGAGTGAAATAAAATTAAAACTATACGCGTTGCATAGCTTGTGCATTTACAAGTTTACTAAGCTAGTCTGTTCCTTAGATGACAAGCCTGTCGCTTTAGCATTATTCGAATGCTAATAATAAATTGGTGGTGCGTTGCCATAGCACTATGTGAGATGAATAAATTGATGACACGTTGCCATTTTATTATATGAGAGCAATAAATAAATGATGTGAGTGCGAATGAATAAGTTATAATGAATTAATGCAAAGTGAAGCGCACATATAATTCATCGATCTAGCAAGTTGGCTAGATAGGGGTTTTGTGACCATATATGCAGCTGTAAGTTGAAATTGTCAAATTTGCGTCACTTAATGAAGAGTAATGCGAGTGATTGTGTGAGAGTTGTACGGCCCGCGTTCAGCATTTCACTTACGTCGAGGTAGTGCTTCGGTGAGATGAATGTGTCTTCTTGATGTGAGGTTGGATAGGGTCCATGGTTGTACTTCGTTGTTGAGAGAATTCGAGGATGACTCCATAAATTTGATGGCTTCGTAAAAAGATGAGCGTCACTCCGGGGTCACCACTTGTAGCGAGAGAAGTTGGTTCTTTGATACTCGTTGCGAGATAAGTCGGTTGAGGCTTTGATTGATTGTGGCAGGGTCACCAGTTTTGGTTTGGAACATTTCATCTCTGCTATATGATTCGAGTTCATCCTTGAGGGTGTCCACCAAATAAGTTCGTATTTGGATTTTTATAAACAACTTGATGAAAAATAACTTTGTTTTTGAATTTGATATTTAATGATCAAAGGTCGGAGCTTGGTGAATCCTATCCACCGAGGTGGGTGGATGGATTCACAACGATGAAGACAACGTAATGTGAATGGCTGTCTTAATAATGTGGATCTGTATTATTTTATACGTGTAGAGAAGGTGGGTTCGGACAAATGGGGTTTGGGGGAAAGGAGTTTTGTTTTAAGTAAATGTCTGTTTGAGAGAGAGAGAGAGAGAGAGAGAGAGAGAGAGAGAGAGAGAGAGAGAGAGAGAGAGAGAGAGAGAGAGAGCAGAGATCGTGCATGAAAGGAAGATTACATAGAATCGAGAGAAAAGATTAAAAAAATGGAAAGCAGAATTATTGGTGTTACAAGCCAAGGCCAATAAATAGTGGTTGAAGAGGAGATGAATGAACAAAGAGATCTCACATAGTCGCTAGACGACACCTAAGTCTAGGAGAACATGATTGTGTGCAACTTTTTTGTACATGGATATATATATATATATATATATATATATATATATATATATATATATATATATATATATATATATATTCTATAATATTCCATAACTGTTTCTGAATAGCATCAAACACACATTAATAACAGCATCGGTCAAGGTATTTCACACGAACACCAACTTCCTGTTCCTTTGGGCAAATTGATCGTTTACCCTGTCTATTCTAACATCAATTTTGTTGTGGACACCGATCAGCGCCAGGCTGTTGAGGCGTTCTTGACCCATGGTATTCCTTAAGATGTTTTTAGTCGCTCATGTCTGAAAATGAACGTTCAGCCTCCGCGTTCGAGATTGGAAGAGTGATCAGAACTTGGAGGGGCTTGGTCAAGTTCGGATACATTCAGGGCTGGGCGTGGTCAAGAGCATCTCTAACGGAGTCAAACTTGATTGTTAACGAAAACCAGCTTTTTGCTTATGTCTTAACGAGGCTCAAGGCTTCGATATCAGCCTCGTAGACTTTTGCCACCTCCAGTAGAGCATCGATATCTTCGTGAGCGTCGCTGAGCAGATGTTTATTATTGACCGGGACATAGACAGATCGGCAGTAATATTCCTCCTGACACGAGCTGCTGTAAAAGGCTGTGGGGTATGGTTGGATTCCTTAGACCCTCAGCTATCACATCTAGTTCACATCCTCGCCAATCGGCTGCTCAATCCGTGCAATCCAAGATGGCCGCCATTTGCATTTTTACTCATCTTCATTAATATCTGTTACATATCTATGAATAATACCTTGATTTGGGGTTTGGGGTCAAGTAATCTGTTTATGATGTTCTAGATATGCTAGAATGGTAATTTGTACATACAAAATGAATAAAATATTTTAGTAATTAGTTTTATCTTATTTGATAGCCGTTTGAAATCACACACAATGAACAGAATATATACAAAACTCATAAACAAACAAAGGAATAATTAAAGAGCACGCACTATACAAGGCAACTTCTAAAGGTATTCAATCCTTAATACTTATTTAAATATTAATACTGGACCATTATGAACATCATTTAAAACTTATTGTTATCTTTAAGTTTTGTAGTATTCTTACCAGTCATTTAACAGTCTAGGGTTAACATTATATTAAATTTTATTTACTTCACTTTCTTACTTCTTTAAAAAGATAAGGAATTATTGTAAAGAAGGCTATATATGAAGTGATAACAAATCTTTCTTAAATATTCAGAAATTGATTGTCTTACAAAACAATGTTCTATTCTTGCATATACAACACAAATAATGGAAAAAGCTTCTGGTATGTGACAGCATACCTGCAAACTATTCAGCCATCTGATTCTGATCCCTCAGAATGTTCAAAGTATTTGGCCCTTGAACATCTCTCTGGTGACCCTTGGTACTTACAGCCAATGAAGCAGGAAACTTGCTTTCTGGCACAAGAACAGTTTCTGGAGCAACCTTTTTTGCATCCAAATAGGAACTGGTATAAGCATTTTATCTTTGAGGGCCCAACTCATAGTCTTCAATATTTGGATAGTTAGGCTTAGCTACATGTGCTGTTTTGTCGATGATAGTAGCATACATGGCGTGCCTCAGATGGAACATCAAGACATTTTCAGTAAGTGGCAACAATTTCAGCAACGTTGCCTTGTTCGTGAGGAATTTGTTAGCCCTGACATCTGACAATGAGATCCCTGGGATAGCATTGCCTTTTGCATAAGTCGTAATCATAGGATCTCGAGCTTGTTTGATCAAGTCATCCGTAATATTAAACTGTCCATTTTCACCAAAGGCTTCAAGCGCACTGGTTTAGACTTTGGTCGACAAGGTGAACCATCCTTTTTTGCTGGTGAAGTAAGGGTGGCTTGTAGTATCCCTTCCACTGAAACTATGTAGAAATGGCAGCAATTTGCATTGTGATGGCTGAAGGAGTTTTGCAATTTCATGAATTGGTAAATAACGCAATGGGCCAGTTCTGACCCAGAGCTCTTCGAGCTGTGTCATCAGTGTTGATGCATAATAAAAGATGCATAGAGTTATAACATCAGTGTCATTGGCATGCACAATAACACATTCAGCTGCATCCTTGTTCACAGAGAAGATGGTGTGGAGAATGATTCTGGTGTCCGCTTCTTCCTGTATTCATTCAAGATCATGAACGTTGGACACAATTCCCCCTTTTCGAACAACTGACTTGGACATTTCTTGAAAGCCACCACCAATGTAGAGGGATCTTGATCCCATGAATGAACTATGATTATTGCCTCTTGACTATTGTCGGTAGTAACTTTACAATCTGGTCTTTTACGACGGAACCATTCCTTACCACATATCACACAGCATTCCTTAGCATGATAGGGCTCAGTTGCTGATCTAGTGGCATGACTTGGAGTAGATTCATCAGGGACACTGGGTGTTGGTGGTCTAGATTCAGGTGAAGAACCAGCTTGATTACGTTGTGAACAACTCAAACCTTTTTCGTTTAAGTACTGATTCCTGCATTTATCATGTCATTTGGGAACATTCTGTAACAACCAATCTGTAGCTTTCACCGCATTATCCAAGCGAATTGCTGTAGCATCTTTCCTGATTGCGATTGAATTTTTTAGTTTTTCAACAGTGGTTGGTTGTATCTTGTATAATCTTAAGCCTTTGTGTGAAGCTTGAAAAAGTATACAGATATCATAGTTAGTTGTTTCTTCATCAGCCTTTTGTCTTTTCTTAACGCACTGCACAGAAACTAATTCATCATATGTTCATTTACTGGAGGTCATTTTCTTCATGATCTGAAATAAAAAGAAAAAATTACCATTAAAATCATGCCAATGCTGTTCCTGAACATACCCAAACTAATAATTTAATAAAAAAGTCAATGATATGGTTATATACCTTTTATTGTAAAAATTAACAAATCATACACAATTAAAATATTTGTTTCTTGCAAATATTTAGCCTAAAAATACCCAATATGCCTAATATATTATAAACGATTGCCTATACAGTATCTAAATGCATTAAAATGAATTCTACGAACCCCCAAACCCCAGAATAAACAGATTACACTTTCAAGGAACGGCGGCAATCTTGAATAGCCGGAATTGACTAGCCGGTTCGCGAGGTTGTGAACCTGGAGGTGATAGCTGAGGGTCTAAGGAATCCAACCATACCCCCAAACCTTTTACAGCAGCCCGTGTCAGGTGGACTGTAATATTGAGGCCTGCCCCCACCCACCCCAGGTATGAAGGTGCGCTTGCTGTCTACAAACTCGAGGCGGAGGAATGGTGTCATGTGACGAGCCGATCTACTGGAAGAGCTCCTCTGTCGCGGAAGCTGGTCAGCGCACTTTCCCGGATCTTGTTGATACGTCTCCACTTCACCCTAGGAGACTGCAGTGCTCGACTCGGTTCTACTGTGTGAATCAGAACCAACTCAGAGATGAAGCCAATCAGAAAGCTAGGAAAATTGTACTAGGTGAAATAATTAGGCTCGTAGACTTACGAATATGCTAAAGGCAAAAGTTCTTCTGAAGGCTGCATCAAATGTTTATCCCAACATTTTTGTATTGGGAGGGGGGGGGGGGGCGCTTAATGAAGCCACTTCGCTTTTCACTATGGGTTAATGAAAGAAAAAATGGGGCGTCTTCAGCCTCCTCAGCCCCCTTCCCTCCCCCAATATCCATACCAGAGCAGAACCTTGCCTTTAGCGAGTGCACCGTTTCTTCAATATATTTACCTGGATTGAATCTGGTGCAATTAAATTTATATATGACCGAGTACTTCCCTCATGCTGAATTCTGTCCTTACAATCGAAATATTACCCTATTTGGCGTTTAAATAATAAAATGGATCTTACTATTGGTAAAGGAAAATAACTCCTTTAGAACGCTAGTAATTTTTGGTTTGAAAGACCCATTTTCTGAAAAACAACTACGTGACGCATATCTATACAGACAATTGCGACCTTAATTTG
The DNA here is from genome assembly GCA_963969495.1 of Ceratothoa steindachneri. NCBI lineage: Eukaryota > Metazoa > Arthropoda > Malacostraca > Isopoda > Cymothoidae > Ceratothoa > Ceratothoa steindachneri. Next base: position 82,193,774 of record OZ018317.1, on the reverse strand, counting down.
GGGTAGAGGTGCATTGTTCTCTGTCGTGGTCATCATCATATATATATATATATATATATATATATATATATATATATATATATATATATATATATATATATATATATAATTGAAAATCACATGACACGTGATATATAGATGTATTTAAAGGCCCACAGAAAAGAAAATTGGTAACACAACCCGAAAAAAGGCTAACGAGAAATTACGTGAACCAATGAAAGCTTAAAAAGGAAATGGGAGATATAGAAACGGGAAAATAGGGCAAACTATTTTAACCGTTATATGAAAATGAATAAAGAAGTTGGATTTGAATCCGTGTCATCAAGCGCTCATTGCTTAAATGACCACCACGCTGATCGCTAGAGCTACCACCTACAACCGTAATTTTTATTTCTTTGTACCTTTAAATACATCTATATATCACATGTTATGTGATTTTCAATTATTACAGACAAGAAAGCCTGTGCCCCCTCCTACTAGAAAAACACTTGTCTTTGTCTCTCACTAGATAAAAACCTACACTTAGTTATTCAAAAGGCTTCTTAAATTAACCTCTGTTGGGGTTGAGGATGGTAGCTCTGGCGATCAGCGTCGTGGTCATATAAGAGATGAGCGCTTGATGACACGGGTTCAAATCCAACTTCATTATTCATTTTCATATAACGGTTAAAATAGTTTGCCCTTTCTTTCCGTTTCTATATTTCCCATTTTCCTTCTTAAGCTATCATTGGTTCACGTAATATTCTCCTTAGCGTTTTTCTAGGTTGTGTTACCAATTTTCATTTCTTTGGGCCTTAAATATATATATATATATATATATATATATATATATATATATGAAATGAAAAACTCACAAAGTATCACGTGAGGGTAGCAAATGAATGCAATGTCCCGCAGGAAAAAATGAAAAGGTGTTTCCAAGTACTTTCGAACTTTATTCAGGCGGTCTTTCATACTTTTCTTTCGTATATATACCTCTAATATAATATTATTTCTTGCAGTTATCCTTGATAAGGAACTTAATAAAGTTCGAAAGTACTTGGAAACACCTTTTAATTTTTTCCTGCTGGACATTGCATTCATATATATATATATATATATATATATATATATATATATATATATATATATATATATATATATATATATATATATATATATATATATATATATATATATATATATAATGGGTTGAGGAATAAGTTCTTGCGGTTTTGTCAAATTTATTCATTACCATTAACAATTTTAGAAAAACTTCATTTTTAATTGATAACAATATGCAATTTAATCAATAATGTTAGTTTTTCTATGCCTCTACAATAAAAATCTCTGTATTTTGACTCGAAGAATTCGTCTAACCAAGTTCTTAATTCCACATTAGTATTGAACGAAACGCCGCGCAAATTGCTGGAGAGCGATCGGAACAGTGGAAATCCGATGGAGCTAAGTCTGGCGAATATGAAGCATGCATCAAGATTTCCAAATTAAGCGTTTGGATTAGCGCCTTTTGTCATATTGGCAATGCGAGGACGAGCATTGTCGTGTTGCAGAAGGACTCCATAACGTCGATGAGGTCGCTTTTCACGAATAGCTTCGCGAGTCGATACATTTGTTGAACGTAGAGTTCTGCATTGACAATCTCGTTGTTCGCAAGGAGCTCATAAAGAATGATGCCTTCACAATCCCACCACACACACAGCATCGTCTTTCGTGGGTGAAGTCCTTGCTTTAATCGCGGAATAGGTTTTTTATTGGTGCTAAGCCATTGTTTTCGATGGTTCATGTTGACATAAACACACTACTTTTTGTCGCTAGTGATGATGCGGTGAAGAAATCTGTCCTTATATCCACGAGTAGCCTTGTGACGAGCAAGCAAACCTGCGGCAATCGTGGAGCGTTGAAGTTTGTTGCTTTCGCTCAAAGCGTGCTGAACTCATGCACCGAGTTTTTGAACTTTCCCATCGAATGCAGGTTATCCACTACAGTTTTCTGATCACACACCAATTGTACAGCCAATTCTCGAGACGATTGACGAGGATTTTCATGAAGAAGGTCGTTCAATCGATCTTCATCCAACTTAATAGGGCGACGAGAACGTTCTTCGTCATTAAGATTGAAATGACCGTTTTTAAACGTGAAAAACACCATTGAGCCGTCCTTTCTGATAAAGCATTTTCTCCGTACACAGCACAAATATCGCGACGAGCTTTGGCTGCCTTTGCATTGTTCCCGTCTCGATTGAAAATGAATAACAACAAGTATCGAAAATGCGCCTTTCTTTCAACTTGACATTCTATTTTGAGGATACAGAACAAAAATTAAATTGACATAACTTTTAAATAAACCGCAATGACTTATTACTCAACTTCAAGACGTAGCCTAAGCAAAAGCCTAATAGTCTACGCTGTTAAGAGACGTAGCCTAACCTTTGCAAATTTTGCTCTCATTATTTATTATCGTTTCTTATTATGTGCACAAATCACGTCAACAAAACTTAAATCAACACAACATTAAAAAAAAACGCAAGAACTTATTCCTCAACCTAATATATATATATATATATATATATATATATATATATATATATATATATATATATATATATATATATATATATATATATATATATATATATTTATTCACAATGGCAGGTTTTATTGAAAGCGACGGCTAATTTGGTAATGATAATTTCCTTTTAATCCTCTCGATTTATCGTATATTCGCTTCTCGTCTATGTTTAACTCGTTAATAAGTAACTTCCCCGAAATTTATTGAAAAATTAAGGTCTTGTTCTTAAGGATGTTAGTAGTAAATTAATGTACTTTCCCCAATATTTTATTACACTGACGCGTTTCGATAGAGCACCTATCATCTTCAGAGACAAAGTGGACTTACAAGAAGTGGGTTTATATATTTATATATGTGGTTACAGAATTACTAACAAACAAAAACATGGAAGCGTGTAAGCGAACTAAATCCCATTAGGGCAGTGGCGAGGCAGGTCAAAGGTGGGGACCTTCCGGCTGATGGGTTGGAGACAAATGCTTAGCTCCTTCCCCATATATATATATATATATATATATATATATATATATATATATATATATATATATATATATATATATATATGTATATATATATATATATATAATATTAAAAATGCCAACATGATAAAAGGTTATCCAGCATTAAACACTTTGCTGATTTCTCCTTTGCATTCTCTATCATTTAGTATTCCTGTGTCATTTCAGAAGATGTTGACGAATGTGCATCTGACCAGGGATGATACTAATGACCTATATTCAGGTTTCAACACTGTAGATCCTGTGCTGGATACGAGATCGCTGGACAATGATGCCGTTTTTCAGGAAGCCCTGAGAACGAGCCATGGGCGGCGACCTCCAGTAAGTTGGGAAACTATTAAATTACTTTAAAAAATTAAGCGAGACTAACTAGTAAATCTTTGCGAAAAGTAGTTGTTACCGGAAGTGAGAATTTTGGAGGAGACTACATCGTGAGGAGACACCTCTCTTGACCTTTCTTTTGTTCCGGAACGAAAACAAGGCTCAGTTTTCTGTTGTCAAATTAAACCTAATTTGTGAAATAAATGAATTGTGGCGCCGTTTTATCAATTCTGGTTACTTGTATTAACCAGTGACTTGTTCCCTGCCGAATGAAACTGTATCAAGATCACAAATTGGAACGTCTCTCGTAGCTTTGGGGAATGAAAAGAGTGCCTGGCTTTTATACTCGGTTTAATGAGTGTGTGTGTGTGTGTGTGTTTTTTTTTAAACTGGGGATATCGAGCTGTCCGGGCGCTTCCCTCTTAATCTCAAGAGCATGGGGCCAAATGGGTTGATTTTCGTCACCGCAACCACATTCTTTTCCTTCATAATTCGTCTCTCTTTATTTTCCTATGTTTTAATTTTTTTCTCTCTTTGGCCGCCACAGACTCAAGCTAGGGGCCCACAAACAAGCAGGATGCAGTCAGTAGCTGGTGGAAGAAGTAGTACTGCACAGGGAGGTTTTGTAAGTAAACATTAATTCCCAGTATCGAATAGTTTCTTGGATAAATTGTGAGAAATATCGAGATGGTCTTTTTGGCTATGATAATGGTTGAGAAAGGGAGAGAATTTTAACTTGGTGTTAATTAATTACATCACTCGGCTGAACTAATTTGAGTTGTTTTTTTAACAAAATATGATAAGTGACCTGATTTAACTTGATGGGGGGCATGTTGGTTCACTCATGGAACTTTAACATCAATATGGGTTGATCATTATACAGTGTCCGAAAAGTTTCTATGCACTGGAAATATACATATCTGTAGTCTCACCAGGATCACAGTGGTCAGTAGCTCAATGTCACCCAAGCTACCAAGCACCCGCGTGTATAGCAACAGTCGTAGGTATTAAAACTGTCCGGATACGTCTTTGGGGGCGGGAGAAGGGGGATTTCAATATGTACTGTTGGAAGAATTGTAATCTACTGCAATCCTTCCCCCCCTCCCTTTGCCCCGAAGAGGTATCCGGAGTAAATTACATATATATTTAGAATCAATGCGGCTCTAAAGTCCTACGCTATTTATAGCTTCGAGACTCCTTCTTAAAAGTGCAGAGGAGTAGGTTTAAAATAGTCCTTAAATTTATTATAAAATTTTAAAAGTCACCGCAAAAGTTAAAATTTTGTGATGATTCTGCGGTTGGTGGGACCCTCGCCTGGGGCTTGTTTAGCTTATCTCTCATTCCGAAAGTAAGTGGAAAACTGAGATAAAAAAAAACATAATAAAACCAAAATCAGAATATCGCGGAATTGTTCGTGTTTTTTTTTTGCTGCCAGGTTCCAGGAAGCTCGAGAATGACAGGCACCTCTGGAGATGGGCTGCGAAGACCAATGACGAGCATGAGGCCTATTGGGTTTACCTCCTCCCAGCCTGGGTCATCTTTTGACCCTTTGAATCAGGCGACCAAAGGGCCAGCTCCACCCCTTTCGGTGAAATCGGAAGAATCGTAGGTGGCAATATTTCTTAACTGAAGGGCGTATAAATGATGCAATTCCATCTTCATTTGTATGCTTCTTTCTCACGTTCGTCCTGCTATTCTGCTCTGCCTCGCAAAGCGCTCTATATTCGTACTTGAAGATTTTTCTTTAGTAAGAAATTGTTCCTGGATGTTTATAATACTCGTATGTGTTCCATGTTCTCCTATTTAGGTCAATGGTTTGTCTTTGAGGTTTGGGGGATTCTTAACGTTTATACTTTTAGCGTTAGATTTTTATGCACTCCTTGCCTTCATCTTTCTCCTCCCATCATTCTGTTTTTATTGAGTTAAAAAGACCTCTATGGCCACTGCAATATCCATTATTTCCTCCAGTTATAAACTCCTCCTTACAAGATATTGGTCTTTAATTTTGTGTTATACTAATGGAATTATAATACCAGTAAGAGTATATAAAATATCGATTGGAAAGATTATTGCAGCTTTCCATTACCGTTTTTCTATTAGTACTCAACCAGTAAAGAATATTCAGCTTTCCCGCTTTGATGTCAATGAATAGTTTTGGTGGATACATAAATTACTCCTTAAAATGGAGTCCATTACATGCCAAGTCGCTTTTGTTTTCCGCCTGGATAAAATTCCAAATGGAGCAATGGTCTTAGCAATAAAGAATTCTTTTTTTTTTCATTCTATATTGCCAACCCCTTAAGCTCGTAGGGAACTTAATCTGCCTAAAGGCTATCTCATTTTAAAGACCAGAGGAGAAGCTGAAATCTATGGAAAGGAAGGTGATGTCTCTTATTGAGGAGTCATGCATCGCAGCTGGAAGAGGAGAGCTTCGGCAGGCCTTGGAGAAGGCCAAGGAAGCTTCAAGTAAGGAACGCTCTCTCATCAGGTACCGCGAACAAGCCGGACTCACTGACGCTCATAATCTCGATCTAACCTTTGCTGTAAGTGTTTTATAACCCCAAGATGAAACGTGTAGATTAATATCTTTCTATATTTAATTATTATTCACCATTTACTTTTGGTTCGAGTATATCCAGATGAATTATATTAAGTATCACTCTCTCTCTCAATAATAATAATAATAATGATAATAACAAATATTTCGGATTCGGATAACGCTTTTAACCGGCCTTCCGCTCTCAAGGCTGTAGACCTCAGTGCAACGAAGATATTTTTTTTTATAATACATGGCAATGAGTGACTTTGAGAATGATGTAGGTGTAGTATGGACTGGATTAAGGTCGCATAAAGCTAATCTGAAAAATGCAACCTGTTTTATGGATGAGACTCACACTCTAAGTTGGTGGTTCTATAAACAGTCGACGAAAGGGAAAGTATTGGGAGAAAAAGTATTAGTAAGGTATGGATAAGTTGCCAATGGAGGTAAATAAATTTTGAAATGATCGTTACCTTAATTACTAATCCTCTTAAACTCATAATTTTAGTATCATGCTTCATAACTGAAGATTATTTACCCTATTTGTTTGTAAATGTTTTACAAATCATTTATAATCTTCCGAACAAAGCAATGCGACTTACAATGGCAAATTTGCCTTTCGTTGACTCATCAGTTTAAATTATTTTCTTTGTACATTATTCACTTTTCCAACGTTTCCTTTCATTCTTGCACCACAGGTTCTGTTCAACTTGGCTAATCAATATTCGGCAAACGAGATGTACACAGAAGCGCTTAACACCTATCAGGTGATAACTAAAAATAAGGACAAAATGTTCAGCAGCAATTCTGGCCGTTTGAGAGTAAACATGGCCAATATTTATTTCAAGATGGGCCAATACACAAAAGCCATCAAGTTCTATCGAATGGCCCTCGATCAAGTACCAAATACGCACAAAAGCATGAAGTAAGTCCCTTTGTCAGCTGACATCAATCTTTCATGTATTACCAGGATGAGAGGTGTGAAGGGTTTAAATAGGGATGAAAACTCATCACTATTGATATGAAAGAGAAATAAAAATAGTCTCAGAAGTCGAGTCCATTTTATCTTTGGTAACCAAACTCATAAAGAGAAACTGTTACCACAGAGAACGGGTGGATGGGATTTAAGCAAATCCAGTTCTAACTGTACCTGGAAGTAAATAAATAGAGAAGATATAGAACCAGAAAGAATTCAGATAAACAGAAATATGAAAAAAATAAGTGCCGAAAAAAATAAAAACATAAGTATTCCCTAAATCCCTGGCCCGAGAGGATCCATTGGAAATTTCTTGGAACAATTGAATATTAAAACTATGAATTTAACGCACTTTGTAAAGTTTTTATTGGGATCTTTAGCTCCAAATCACCCCAAACCATTGCACATTTTCAGGATGGTCTTCAGTTTAACATGAATTCTAAACCACAGATCCCAGCAACAATTACAGCTAGTATAAATAAAGCCCAAGTCAATCGTAAAACTAATGTAGCTTAATTTCGCTCATGATGGGAAGAAGTATATCCATTTGGCTAGGATGAGGAAATGGATAGGCGAGAAAAATGAGTAGAGAATCTTGACGTCTAGAGAATATTTGAAGGTTTAATATATTATTTTGCTACATTTATTTAAGGAAATATACATACTTCATCACCAAGACATAACAGGCATCACGTGAGGTTAAGTTTTGCGAATCGGTAGGGCAAAACAGAGGAAGGGGGATGGCTGTTTGTGGGGGGGATAGGACAAGTTAGGACAAGTCCGGACCTGCAGCCGCACGCTCCTGCCTCGTCTATTTAAGAAGCAGTAGCTGATCGCAGATCGTCAGTCACAAATTTTTCAACAATGGAGAAGGTTGAGCACCGCGCAGTGATCACATTTTTGACCAAGGAAGGCAAGAATGCAAAAGACATCCATGAACGCATGGTTGCAGTGTACACCGACACCGCCCCTTCCTATGCAACCATTGCTCACTGCAATAGGGAGTTCCGCCATAGTTGTGAGTCCCTTAAAGATGACCCCCGTCCAGCACGCCCGTCAGACGTGACCAACGAGGACAATGTGGCCCGTGTGGTGAGGATCATCCTCGAAAATCGGCGGGTGAAGGCCGAAGAAATCGAGCGACAACTTGGAATATCACATGGGAGTGTTGTCAACATCATCCAATACAATTTGGCCATGACCAAGGTCTCTGCCCGTTGGGTCCCTAGAAACCTCACGAAAACTCACGCCCACTGATCGACTTCAACGTCGTCAAAGTTCGGAGGAGCTTCTGTTCCTGTACAACAAAGACTCGGCGGGATTCCAGTCACGCATAGTGACAGGTGATGAAACGTGGATCCATTACTGGGCTTCCGAAACCAAGCTCGAAAGCATGGCCTGGAAGCACAGGGGCTCTGCGACCCCCATCAAGTTCCGGACCCAACCCTCAGCCAGGAAGATCATGGCCACCATCTTCTGGGATTCTGAGGGAGTGCTGATGGTCGACTATACACCTCGTGGAATGACCATCACAGGCCAATATTACGCCGAGGAACTGGCTGGGTTGAAGAAGTATCTGTCAGAAGCGGCGCGGCAAGTTGACACGCGGTGTCCTGCTCCTCCACGATAATGCCCCTGTCCACAAGGCCAGAGTTGCACAAGCTGCCCTGCGCGAGTGCGGATTCGAGGAGCTCAACCATCCCTTCCCCCTAAATTCCAGATCTGGCCCTCAGCGACTACTTTTTATTCCACCAGCTCAAGGCTTCACTGCGTGGACGCCGATTTAAAGACGATGAAGATGTCCAGCTCGCCGTTCAGGATTGGATTGAACAGCAGTCGGGAGATTTCTGGTTGTCGGGAATTCGAAGCCTCAGGGACAAGTGGCGCAAGTGCATTGAAGTCGAGGGTAGTTATATTAAAAAATAATAAAACACCTTTCCTCACATCTCGTTTCCTTATATCTGAATTGCAAAACTTATTGACCGCCCCTCGTATCTTAAAACATAAAACCTCCAAGCGAGCATAGAAAGATACTCGATGACCAGGCAACATAAAACTGGTACTATAACCGACATACCACAATAAAACTGAAATAAAACTAGATAAAAAAAGAGGGAAGGATAATTTCACATGAAATCATTAAAATCATAATGGAGAATGGCTAAAATAACAAAGAATAATAAAGATAATGATTTTTTAAAAATTTCATATGGATTAAGTAATCATTTCTTAAAATAAATTAACAAAACTAACATAATGAGTGACAAGGTCGGTTTTAAAGGCAGGCACAACAAGAGAGTTAAAAGAAAATAAAAATAAATGACTGAAGGACAAATGAGAATAATAAAAAGAAGGTAAAGCGAGACGATAATGAACAAGAAAGTAAAATAATGAAATGAGAAATGGACTCAACTCTTTGTTCGGACAAACACCGCAACAATGCGGTCAGCGGGAAACCTCTTTTCATAGCAAAAGTAAATAGCTTAACACACATGGATACACATAGGATGACAAAGGTGTGCAAGAGATAAAAATAAGATCAACACAGAATATTACTGGCAATGAATGTAGAAGAAAGTGAAAATTAAATTTTGAGAGTGGGCGAGGACGCAAATGAAAAGATTCTGAGTATGGCTAATTGGCGTGAATTAGAGAAAAATATATCAGTAGTAACTTGAAGTGATTTTGAGTGCAGTAGCTGGTGCAAATTATGGATTAATCCCTCAATACTCCTAGGAGATATTCTCAGTAGGACTGAGGGCGCAACTTGTGAGTAAATACTTAAAAGTGAATGCAGTTGGGTCTTGGTACATGTGACTAGGCAGCAAAATACTTCAAACTAAACGCAGGCGGGTCCTGGTACGTGTATGAACAGGCTAAAAAAATACTTCGAACGGCGTTAAAGAGAGAGAGAGAGAGAGAGAGAGAGAGAGAGAGAGAGAGAGAGAGTGAGAGTGAGAGAGATCTCAGAAGTAACCTCTGGAAATTAGTGTGCTTTTTAGTTCCTGGCAGGTAGAGGTGAGAAGGAATGGCTGCTGCGGAGACAAAGAGAATAACATGGAAGAAAAACTTAAAACATGGTGAAGGCTCAAAAATGAAAGGGCGGCAAGGTTTGAGGTACTATGGTGTCGTGCAAGGCAAAATAGGATTGCCAATGAAGCCTCACAGATGAGTATCACATAAATCCTATGAAAGCTTGCAATGGGCAAGCACATAATTATGCGCATGGGAAGTAATCAAAAATATATAACAGTTTGTCATTAAAAAGGAAAATAATACGTACAACATTTTTGTTAGAGAAATAATCTGATCATGTATCAATTATATGTACGATTCTATAAAGAGGCTACAGGCAGAACGAATTTCCACACGCACGCGCGCTCACACAACTACACACACGTATATATACTTACACACCTCCCATGACAATCGACGGTCTGGGAAACAACACAGCTGTACCAACAAACGTCTTGATAACCAAATGGTCTGGGAAACACCACAGTTGTGCCAACAACGCCTAAACAGCTGCAGTCATTGACACCGAGCTGAAGACAAGAAAGATGCTGGTTTTGTTTGCTGTCAGGAGATTTCAAAAGGCAAGATAGATGCTATCAATCTCACATAAAAGTCGTTTTATCGCCGTACATAGACAGATAAACATCTGGTAAAGTAAGCTCCGCACAAAAAGGTGTAATTAGTCAGTAGCAGACCACGCCCACGGGTTTTCAATAGTATATATAGCTGGTTAGAGTAGAGATTTATCAATTAACTAAGACGGATTCTTAGATTCTTTCATTCAGTCAGCTCAGTCAGAGAGTCAGGAACGCCAAGTGAGTAGGTGAGGGCAGACGGTATTGTAGTCATAAAGGCTAATAAAAAATAAGCTCATACGTTAGTATGCCTGCCACAAATACCCAACATAAATTCCATCAAATTCTTCCTGCCTAAGCCTACTGAGTCCTCCGCCCAATAAAGAGTTTTGAATCCGCCTTCCGTGAATACACTTCCTAAGAAGTATCCAATCGACCTTCTTACCCAGCCTACTTCACTAAAACCAAGCAAGAGGAATATTTACCCCACTTTTGGATTAAGCTACATTAGGAAAGGTTAGTAGTTGGATGGGTACAAACTGTCCTAGCCGCTTTAGCCCGTCGCCTATGACTTGGTAACCCCGGAATGTGCCCATAAAAAATACCTAAACTACATTGGACTAAATTTTGATCGTTAAATTTGGTTAAAGCGCGACCAAGAGATAAAAATCGTGATTAAAGGGAGGTAACTTAATCATAGCCAAACCAAAGTCATCTTTACAGGATAAAAATCATGCACAATATTGGACTGGTATTTGTGCGAATGGATCAGTACTCGGAAGCATGCACCAGCTTCGAATACATAATGCAAGAGTCTCCCAATTTCAAGACTGGGTTGGACCTTGTTACAGCCTACTTCGCTGTTGAAGACAAGGATAAGATGAAGAAAAGCTTTATCAAACTACTTGACTGTCATCTCACGTTCGAGGATGACGACAAATACAAAGCCACCCCAGTGAGTGACGAGATTTTTCTTCATTTGAAATGCAACTACCACTAACTCATTATCATAAAAGTCTAACGTTTTCCTGATTCTTTCTTTCCTTAGGATGACCCACATTGGAATCTAGTCCTTGAAGTGATTCGGAACGATTCGCTTCGTAAATTTGAACGTCAGATGAAACAAGATGCGGAAAGAAGCATTCTAACAGCGGCTAAACTAATCTCACCTGTAATCGAAGAGACATTCGGACTTGGTTACAACTGGTAAGTGCAAAAAAGAAATTGGAAAAGAGCACAGGGCATTATGAAAAAAATAAAAGAATTCCATGGGCTGAAAATAAAAATAGGTTAATTCTAACTTTCAATTAATAAATAAGTTTTACTATACGGTGAAGAATGCGAGCCACCATCGAAGCAGAATTGTCACTTTGCTAAATATGGTAAGTGAGAAGATAGGTATTGCGTTAACGTCAAGATTTCTTTTTGTTGAATAGCGCCATAACCTTGAAAGACATTCTTTTTAAAATGCACTTTTTCAATGTTTAATAGCTTTTTCTCGCCTTTCAGTTTTTCTTATTATTCTTAAGTTTACCTTAAATCTGTAGTTTTCTTCTAATAGAAATCATTAATTCTATGGATAACCTTTATTGAAAGTATCAGCTAGGGTTCAATTTTATTGGAATATTAAGTAACCAGTTATAGTGGTTCCGGTTGATGATCCGATTTATTTGGTAGAGAAGGTAAGACGGCCTTACAATCGAGTTTGGTCTGACTCCGAAGTGTTTTGGGGGGTAAATCGCCTGTAGGACGTGTTCGATTGGTAACCTGGTTGTTGCTTGTCATAAGTTAGGACTCGGAAGGATAAAATGGCGGTTTTGTAGGCTTTTAATCTTGGCTTAGGGCTAAATTAATTCGGGCAAGTGAAATTGTTGAGTTTTCCATTGTTCGTTACTGTGTTCGCATCTTTGGATGACTATCCATGTTACTACTACTCAGTGTTTCTTGTAAGTCTGTAGTGGTCGGACTACGCACTAGGTAGGCTTGTAGTAATCGGACTACGCAATAGGTAGGCTTCTGGCACCGAAATTGCTGGATTCAATGACCCTTTTCCTTGCCTCTAAAAAAACTCCTGTGTTTTTGCCTAATTGATCATTCGCGCCCAATTTTCTCTTTATATATATATATATATATATATATATATATATATATATATATATATATATATATATATATATATATATATATATATATTAGTGTAGTTGGGTAGCAGTCTTTCTTGAATGCAAATTTTGTTGAAGACCATTGTGTATTTCACCTTAATTAATTTCCTTTGCCAACTTTCTCTTCTTCTAACTATCTTTTTTATTCCATTTGTAGATGGTGGATCACTTGTCCCCTATTCATCTCTCTTTTAAATGAATGTGTTTGGTAAAAAACAAACTAAATGCTGAGCCTTCGATCTTATTCGATCATCTTCGGAGCGTTTGATATGTTCTTGCCTCCTTTACCGATGTAATGAGTGGAGTGAGAATCTGACAGAATGAAAGATTGAAGTAAAAATGAATGTAAGAATTGGAATTTGGAAGCACAGCACAGTTTTTAGTATTTTCACACACTCCAATAATTTTAACCACCCAATAGATTTCCCCCAGGGCAAACTACGAGTAATTTACCCGTGTAAAGATTTTCGCAAAAGGAAGGTACTTGATCCACACTTATCAACGAAATCACGAATTTCAACCTTTCGGATAGGCAATTCAAATGCAGCCCCTGTATAAAAAAATTAATCTTTAAAGATATCCTTAATGACTTCAAATTCACACACCCCTGATTAAGAATTTTAATATGATCTCTTGTTCCAATATATATTTCATGTATGGTGTGAATGCATCTATTCTTAGTATATGACTGAAGATGGCATCACAAACTCCATGCCGAAACTGGTTTCGTGAATAAAATACTACGCTCCTAAACAGTGGTTTTATTAGTATATATGTGACCCGTTATTGGACTCAAGAATTTATCTCATATATATATATATATATATATATATATATATATATATATATATATATATATATGAAAAACTCACAAAGTATCACGTGAGGGTAGCAAATGAATGCAATGTCCCGCAGGGAAAATGAAATGGTGTTTCCAAGTACTTTCGAACTTTATTAAGTTCCTTATCAAGGATAACTACAAGAAATAATATTATATTAGAGGTATATATACGAAAGAAAAGTATGAAAGACCGCCTCAAAAACAAGAAATCACCAATGAGGAAGACGGAAGGGGGAAGGTAAAGATTCACATTAAGAATTACAAGAAGCAGGTAGTAAGGTCAAACTGAGAAGACGGAAAGAGTAACAGATTAAAAGAAATGGAGACAGCCTAACGAGAGAGATTATAAGACACGATGAGCGAAAAGTAGGGAAAATACAATGTACATAACAGAGCAGTGACAATTAAAAAAAAAAAAATAAAATAAAATTGGGACCACATAACTAAAGACTGTATATAAAAAACTAAGAACAAAAGTCAGAACTAATTTCTTTAAGTATTAATCTTTTAATTATAGCATCTATTTTATATAAGCTAGGAAAAAGGTTAAAATTATCACATTGGCTAATAAAAGCACATTCAATGATATTCCTTTTTATAGGGTTATTGGAACGATAAATAAATTTTTCCGAGTTCCATTTAATTAGATGGTCCTTACCTGACATATGGACAAAGAAAGCACCGTTATCTTCCCCTCTACGGACATTATATTTATGTTGATTTATGCGAACAGAAAGTTGTTTACCTGTTTGTCCATAATATTTACTTAGGCAACCAGAAAACTCAACTGAATAAACTCTCCCCCAAAAAACCTATTACAATTATTACGTACTAATAAATTCTTAATAGTACGTAATAATTGTAATAGTTTTTTTTTTGGGGGGGGGGGGGTTATTCAGTTGAGTGTTCTGGTTGCCTAAGTAAATATTATGGACAAACAGGTAAACAACTTTCTGTTCGCATAAATCAACATAAATATAATATCCGTAGAGGGAAGGATAACGGTGCTTTCTTTGTCCATATGTCAGGTAAGGACCATCTAATTAAATGGAACTCGGAAAAATTTATTTATCGTTCCAATAACCCTATAAAAAGGAATATCATTGAATGTGCTTTTATTAGCCAATGTGATAATTTTAACCTTTTTCCTAGCTTATATAAAATAGATGCTATAATTAAAAGATTAATACTTAAAGAAATTAGTTCTGACTTTTGTTCTTAGTTTTTTATATACAGTCTTTAGTTATGTGGTCCCAATTTTATTTTTTTTTTTTTTTTTTAATTGTCACTGCTCTGTTATGTACATTGTATTTTCCCTACTTTTCGCTCATCGTGTCTTATAATCTCTCTCGTTAGGCTGTCTCCATTTCTTTTAATCTGTTACTCTTTCCGTCTTCTCAGTTTGACCTTATTACCTGCTTCTTGTAATTCTTAATGTGAATCTTTACCTTCCCCCTTCCGTCTTCCTCATTGGTGATTTCTTGTTTTTGAGGCGGTCTTTCATACTTTTCTTTCGTATATATACCTCTAATATAATATTATTTCTTGTAGTTATCCCTGATAAGGAACTTATAAAGTTCGAAAGAACTTGGAAACACCATTTCATTTTTCCTGCGCGACATTGCATTCATATATATATATATATATATATATATATATATATATATATATATATATATATATATATATATATATATATATATATATATAATGTAAAGATTCAATATTGTATGAGAAATATGATGGGATTTGTAAATGTACATATATATTTTTATATAAGCAAGCGAGCTTGAGACACAAGAAGGAGTAAAGGAAAATGATTGAACACCTGCTTAGATAAAACTGCCCAAGTTATGTTTTGAAATAGAATTATCAAAGACGGATGTTAAATGAGGAGCTCGGGTAAACAGCTGTTGACCGTGAGAGGTGGTGCAGCGACAATCGTATCAAATTAAACAAATAAGAGTTTAGCCATGTAAATGTACACACCGTGCACAGGCATCCTAGCTCCATCCAGGGGGTGGAGAAATGCAACTACAACGGAGGTAGGTCATCCTACGGTTATTTCCTATGCCCACTGCTTTAGTAGCGCATATATATATATATATATATATATATATATATATATATATATATATATATATATATATATATATATATATATATATATATATATATTATATATATATAAAGAAAAGGAGAGAGTAAGAGAGATTTAGGTTTCACTCATTGATTAAGATATTCAATCGTAATGAATTCATTCGCGTTCACGCTCCCATTTTTAATTCACTGAGTCTTGTCTCGCCCTTAACTCGTACTTAGGTTGATAATATATAGACTACTAGTTTCCCGCCTAGTACGCTCTATGACACGCCGCTTGCACCGTAATATTCCATTATTAGAATAAAGTGTTTATTTTCGTATGTCCATCTTTGCCTTAAAACCTTCAGTAAGCCCAGCCAAGTAGAAGACCACCTTAAAATCATTTATCTTTTGAGTCAGATAAATGATTCGCCGTAACGCCACCCTTCACCTATAAACTGGAACTCGCAGCGCCCTTATAAGGTGGTGTTTACGGAAACCTCTTTCATTCACATACAATTGAATCACCATCACCCAGACCTACATACTGGTAACCTTGTCGTCTACAATACCATTTACTTAACACCCCATACCTGGCGACCCTTCATAGCTGGTGACCCGTCGTTTGACCGGACAGAGGAGGCATTAAGTAAAGAATGAACTCATCAAGCAATCGGTAGACAGGACAAGGTGAAGGTGATTTCGTGAACACCGTCAGCGTCAAGCCGCCCATCTTCAATGAAGCAGCAGTCTCAGGTTGGTTTCAAATTGTGGAGGCCCAATTTTACATCTCCGGGATAAAGAATGAGACTCAGTTCCTTTTCATATTTTGGCCTCATTACCTCCCGAGACTGTTAATCATCTTCCGGCCGACATTATAGCAGGCCGTAACTACCAGCGTTTAGAAGATGAAGTAATTAGCTTATCGAGAGGACCAAGCCCGAGCTTTTTAAGAAGCTTATCGAATCCTCCCCGCTCACAGGCCGCCCATCAACTAACTTAAAAGAGTTACGGAAGACAACCATTCAGGTAGGAGTGGGTGAAGAGCTTGTGCTTCACAAGTTCATCCAATCATTGCCGCCTAGTATCGCGCCGATAATCGCTACTCAGAAAAAAATAAGCCTAGCACAATTAGGAAAACTTGCGGATGAACTTGTAACATTTAACTTGTAACATATAGATATATATATATAGTTAGTCGAGAGGACACAGTGCCGTTTAAACGCATTTATGCCCTATAATAATACAAATGCTAACTATAGAGATCATTCGACGAGAAATTCGCAATCAGTGTTCGAGAGTAATTACAGTGTGCATAATCCACCGGAGGGATTGCGACCCTTCCATAAAGCCCTAAAACCTTTAGTTTGTCACTCGCATATATATTTCGGTGAAAAGGCTAAATTCTGTAAACCCTGGTGCAGGTGGCTGAAAGGAGATGGCACCGTGCAAATGCAACCATACTCTAGGCCATCTTCGCCAGCAACGGCGGAAAACTAAGAGGGCATGCCATAGTAAACGCGGCCGCGGGCGTGCCGTCCATTTTCACCGTCGCCGCTAAAGTATATAATACTAAATGTGAGATTTTAATTGATACGAGGGCGAGCGTTTCGATTATTCCGGCAAACTGGTGAAATTAGGTGATGCGCGCGAATCTGGCATTAACATGTCAACAGTTAATGGCCGAAAAATTAAAGTCCACGGCAAAATTCATACGGATATAGTGAGGATTCCCAGTCTTCGCCGATCATTTAGGTGGTCGTTCGTTGTAGCAAATACAACCTCTCCGTTATTAGGCATTGGATTTTTGAGACATTATGATCTTTTAATAGACTGTGCGCGCGACATACTAATAGATAATCGAACTAAACTCGTGTTGGAAGTGAAATTGTTTGAAGGACCGGCGGTAGCTTTAATAATTGATGAACTGCAGCAATTAACGCCCCATTGCAGAGCCACACCTGAAAAATATGAGGCTTTGTACGCATCCGCACCCACTCAGCCCTCCTCGTTAACGCAAAACTTAGTGAAGCATGAAATCGAATCTAGTAATGCTCCACCATCATTCGCACGGCTTTGTACACACCCGCACCCACTCAGCCCTCCCCGCCACCGCTGAACTCAGTGAAGCATGCAATCGAAACTGGTAGTGCTTCACTGACATTAACACGGCCAAGACCTCTTTCGACGGAGAAACTGCGGGCTACCAAAACAACGTTCGAGACTCTAATGAAGGAGGGTGTCATTGGCCCGTCAAGGTCACCATGGGCTTCGTCTATTCACATGGTGCCAAAGAAGTCACCCGCTGAGTACAGGGTGGTCGGTGATTTCCGAGCGTTAGGTATCCGCTGCCGCGGATTCAAAGCATTACGGACCACCTCCATGTCAAAAGAATATTTTCGAGGTTGAACCTAGTTCGTGCTTACTACCAAGTCCCTATGATCCAGGCAGGCATAGAGAAAACCGCGGTCACGACTCAATTTGGCATCTGGGAGTACATTAAGTACCTTCCAGAGGCACATGGATACCTTGTTTCAAGGAGTAAGGTTCGTTTTTGTGTACATAGACAACAGGTCTTTGAAAATCCTGGTCAAAGATGGTCTAAGAATATCACTGGAGAAGTGCGACTGGCGAAGGAAGAAATAGATTTATTAGTGCACCAATTCTCGGTGGAAGGTATCTGCCCACCGGCGAAGAAGATGGAAGAGATTGGAAACATGCCGCTACCAAAAGACTACAAGAAACTTCGGAGATATTTGGGTATGGTAGGATACTACCGCAGGATGATCCCAAACTTTGCTGCGATTGCAGCCCCGCTGACTGAACTTGTTCTTCTGCAACCAAAGGATAGAGAGCTAGTGTCTAACGAAGAGGCGCGGGGGACATTTGAGAATACCAAATCAGCCTTAATCGGTCATCTTGGTCTTTTACCGTGATTTATGTCACTACACAGACTGTATAGCTCCAGCAATACTCTTTTTACATATACTGTCAGTATATATAACAAGGGTCTTGGTGGAGCATTGACTGAAGCTGAAAATTCTACAATGAGTAAGGCGCTTCTCGAAAGGAAAACAACCCTGGAAATTGCCAAAATTGTCCATCGAGACCATCGTACTATCAAAAGTATGTGCCAAATCCTACCGCATATCATGGATGATCAAACAAGGAAAAATTGAGAAAATACTGGCATATAATCCATCGTACTGTGAATCTTATCAAAGGAGAACTCATGAAACCACCATTGTAGAGTAGCAAGAAAATATTTGACGCTGTTGGTGCGGCAATGTTGCCAAAACTACCACTATAAATGCTTGGTCTTTAAGCGCAAAAGAAAGTGTACTAAACCAGTGGTTCGCCCTACTCTGAAGACTATCTATAAGACCAAGCGAATTGAATGGGAAAAAATGGTAGATAGGCAAAACCTATTCAATACAACTGAGAGACAATGAAATAGCCTTTATGACATTCTTAAGGCAAGCTTCCGCAGAGCGAGCGAAATCTGCGTGTCTATGTTTGATTCTTTGATCTTAAAGGGACAAAATGATAACTGCTTGATTTTCTCGTAAATTTATCTCCGAGCATACGGGGATGTATTCTATCGCTGTGTTTTAAATAATGGTGCGAGAAGAAATGTTCTCAGACTTGTCCTACGGAAGAAAGAAGTTCCGGGAGAATGCTCTAGTGTGGAAGTGCCGAAAGGTTGAGTGCCAGAGAGTGTCATTCGTCGAAAAGATTAGGTGAGTCTCTACAGAACCACCGACTTTTTGATGAGGAGAAGGGGTGCCTAGAGAGTTGATGTAAATTTAAGAGCTACAAAAAATGACAGATTATATTTCTTATGAACTCAATTTTAATATTGCCTGATTCAGATATCTAATATTATTTACCACAGCTGATAGGCTGATAGCTAAAATAGAAAAAATGACAGAGCCATCAATGATATTAAAAATAATAATTAAATGCTTGGTACATAATATCGATGGCATGAAGCAAAATAATAACCAATAAATGAATAGAACGAAGAAGGGTGAGCATTCGTGCGATACGCATCTGCTGTTCTATACGGATACAAGCTTTACTTTGCTTAGTAAAGGACCAAGAGCCGAAATTACTTGAAAAATAGCCTATCTGGAAGTTTTCTGGTAAATTTAATTTTACCTTTAAAAAAAGAGATATAAATAATACTTTTTCACCGGAGAATTTATAATCACTGGTCAACAAATATTTTCGAAATCACAGTTGCATAAGATTTCTTTACTTATTCTTACTGTTTTTTGACCTGCTAAATTCAAATCTGAAAACGGTTCAGCTCTACATGCTCTTGTTTTCATGCAATTTTTAAGTTTTTTATTTTAGCCGTTTGTGGTCAAATTAATTACTTACACGTTTATGTTATCAACAGAGATATTAAAATTGTTTTGTTTTTCTTTCAGAACTGATCATGGCTACAGGGAGACGTCAATGTGTTAACAAGCAGGACGCTTTCTGTCATATTTGTGGATGCTTCACATTTATTCGTCAAGGTCTAATATAACATAATTTGTGAAGCGGGCTTATAAAGCGTACTTTGGACTTACTCTTTGCGACCAAGACAAGAAATGGGCCCCACATACTGTTTGTCATAACTGCGAGGAAATGCTGCGTGACTGGACAAAAAGGGAAACGTGAGAGTTTATCTATCGGAATTCCCATGACCTGGCGAGAACAGATGGACTACACAACTGACTGCGATTTTTGTCTGGTCAATACAAAGGGCATTGGCAAGAAAAACAGACACAAAATCTCATATCCTAGTATCCCCTCAGCAATCCAACCTACTCTGCACTCTGATGAGCTCCCAATCCAAGTTTTTAAAGTATTTCTTCCATCTGAAGGTGTAGGTAATGATCAAGAGCAAGAGATTGCTGATGAAAGTCAAGAAATACTTTCAGAGTCATTAACTCCTCAACATTTTATTTAGACAGAGCTAAATAACCTTCTGCGTAACTTGGGTCTCTCCAAAAATGCAGGTGAAGTGTTAGCTTCCAGGTTGCAAGAAAAGAATTAGCTGAGCCATACAACTAAAGTTTCATACTTCCGAAATCGGGAGCAGGTTTTTGTACCATTTTTGACAGAGGAGAACAACTTTGTTTATTGTCATAATAGCTCAGGCCTTCTACAGGAATTAGGGATGTCGGTATACATTTCAAATGACTGGTGATTATTTCTAGATATTTCTAAGCGCAGTTTGAAGTGTGTTCTACTCCATAATGGCAATGTCTATGCAGCTGTTCTAATTGGAAATTCTGTGTATTTACTAGAGGAACACAATGGCATTAAAACTGTGATTGACCTACTTAAATACCACGAGCCCAACTGGACAATTTGTGTAGACCTCAAAATGTTGTTTACAAATTATCCCTGCTATCTTTGCATGTGGGACAGCGGAGCTCGAGAAAAGCACTGTAACCAGAAGGAGTGGCCCATACGTGAGACTCTAGAAGCAGGTATGCCGAACCTAAGAGCAGTAAGTGATGAGCAAGGCGAACGATTTCATCAGGATCTCAAGACCATGGAGTAGCGTTACCAAGGAAGATGGGACAAACATATGTTGGCAAATTACTGCTGGAGCATTAAACGAGAATGCCCTGAGATAGTCAACTGTAATTGAACTTTGCCTCCTCATAGTAACAAATGTCTTATCTACTGATTAGTTTTATATAAACTATAACCATTGTTTATTTGGGAAAGTGTTTCAAATCATGATCTTTAATAGATTCATACTATCTTGCATTTTCTTATTTATTACCCAGCTATATTAAAGAATTTTATCACACATTTCATTGCATATTTTTCCTGATAGACTAGGACGTCAATGTGATGATGACGAAATTTTGAGATTTTCAAATACCTTGATTGCAAAAAAAAGTAGAGCACTGAGGAAAAAACTATCTCAGATCTGAAATCAGCGCAAGAAATTAGGTAATACCAAGTGCTTGGTATCAATTCAATAAAAACTTTGTTGACCAGTGAATTATTTATCGAAATAGTTATTTTTATTTATGGAGACTTCTATACACATTTAGATTATTTGTATGCGCATAATTATTTGCGTGCCCATCTCAAGACTTTATAGGATTTATATGACACTCATTTGTGAGGCTTGATTGTTGATCCTAATCCACCTTGCAATGGGTGCTACACGTGAGATACATAACTTGTCACCCTCATTTTTAAAATAAAAGTGGCAACCAGCTCAGGTTTCTCGAGTAAATAAAACGGAATTAAATTTAACCTACTATTAGAATTTAAATGCTTGCGGATGTGAACGTTGGTGCATTGTGTTTTACAGTGGCGGATCCATGATAAAAATGGAGGGGGGGGGAAGCTAACCTGAATTCCTCGCTCTGAGTAATCTGAAAAAAATGACATTGGTGATTAATAAAGGTTATCTTACACACCATTGATAATAAATAACAGTATCACACATAAGAGTAAGCACTATCTCTCTCAGATCCCCTCAAAATTTCCATGCATCAGAAAATTATGAATTGTAGTTTTAGGACGTCAGCTAAGGTGTAATACTGAATTTAATAATTATATTTGATCGCAACGGTTTAAAAAACTGTTTTATATATATTTTATATTATTATGCAATTCTTTCTGAATAGCAGAATACAAGTATGATTTAAAAAAGAAATATAGCGATAAACAGGTCTGAAATTGAGGGGAGGTGGGCTTCAGCCCCCTAGCTCCCCCACCTTGTGATGTATATTTTTCGCATATGTACATAAATGTAAAGATAGTTTAAATATCTCCATATTTACTCATACTATATAAATGTTATGTTTCACATTTAAAAGTAAACTCATTTGGATATAAATATTGCAGAGGTGTGAGAAATAATCAAATTAGCCACCACTACTTCAATTAAAACTAAAACAGACCAATGTAATTTTAGAATCAAATGGTATAAA
Source organism: Ceratothoa steindachneri (assembly GCA_963969495.1). Taxonomy (NCBI): domain Eukaryota; kingdom Metazoa; phylum Arthropoda; class Malacostraca; order Isopoda; family Cymothoidae; genus Ceratothoa; species Ceratothoa steindachneri. The sequence goes on along the minus strand of OZ018317.1, from coordinate 82,171,221 downwards.
CAAATTGATTGGCATGTGGAAGCGCCTCTAATGAGAAACTATACTGTTGGCCATATTTGTTCTTTCAACCGGAATTCAATCAATCATGGATTAATAATTGTCGAATAGCCTCTTTTAGTTTAAAGAACTATTCCCAAGGAACACAGTAGTTATATGCGGATAGTATCAATTAAACTTAGCCACTCACCTAAGAATATTATTGGGAATTTATCCTTTTAAATTCGTGTTTAAACGAATGCTTAGATAATGCCCAACTCATAATTAACAGTTATGAATAATTTAATTGAAGATAGTGAAAAATTAGCTAAACTATTACGGTTACATGAGGTTTTCTAGAAAAATAGTTGAGTAGAAGAAAATGTCTTCTTGGTATAAAGGACATTTTCAGAGAAGTATCTTCAATATAATGAATTACTTGATGGAGCCAACTGTTGAAGTATAATTATATTATCCTTCAACATATGCCTAGAATCAACCGAATTATATAATTCAGCTGATACTTGGCCTTAATTTCACTATGAGAGTGTTTGAGCTCAATACTTGTTGAAGCAATTAATTTGATAAGACTTGATTTTTTATAATAATGAGTGCTAAGATAAATGACCTTACTAGGCAGAGTATTGTTGATAAGTGATTAAAAAATAGGTTTTCTCGTTCCAATGAGTATTGCCAATGTAGATTTGCCAAAGCATCAGTTGTATTATAGCCAATTTGCCATTCTTGGCTATTGGAATATAAGTTCTTCATGTTACGAGGGTCGTTCCGAAAGTAATGCTTCCTATTTTTTTTTATTCCGCTCCAAGGAGTCCGAGGGAATTACTTATAACATTGTTATGATGACTGGACCTTTGCGCTAATAATCTGAAATTTTCATTTCTCTGTTGCTGATATCGACCGTTTGACAGCCTAAGAAACCAACCCCTGTCATGGACGTGCGTCAGAAGCAGAAATGCGTCATTAACTTCCTTCATGCAAAAGAAGTTGAACCAATCGACATTCACTAACTCTTGGTGAACGTTTACGGAGCCGAGGCAGTTTATGTCAACACGGTTATAAGATAGTTTCGTCGATTCAAGAGTGGCAATAGAGATCTGAGTGATTAACTGCGGTCTGTACGCCCATGCACAGCCGACACTAGGGAAACTGAAACGCGCCTCGATCAATTCATCTGCGCTAATCAGTGTATAACGGTGAATGAAATGCACGCAGAGTTGGAAGTGGGTGTCAGTGCACTGGAAACGATGTTGTCATTGCTGGAGTACAGCATAGTGTGTGTCAAGTGTGTTCTATGGATACTCACACAAGAGTTAAAAGACCACCGGCTGGCTGTCAGTCAGGAGTTGTTGGACCGGTACGAGGCAGAAAGTGATGCATTTTTGGACCGCATCATTACTGGTGACAAGACGCGTTGTCACCACTACAAGCCGGAGTCCAAACGGCAGTCGATGAATGACAACACTCAGGCTCCCCATCGAAGAAGAAGTTCAAAACGCAGACATCAGCAGGCAAAGTGATGTACACCGTCTTCTGGGACAGAAAGGGCGTCATCCTCTAGGCTTTCTCGGGACAGATATCTTGAAACGTTGATCAAGCTGAAGGTCCGGCTTGCCCGTAAAAGGCCAGAGAAGAAAGAAACATTCTGTTTCCAACACGATAACACCAGACCACACATGAGTTTGAAGACCACGGAATGTGTGACAAAGTTCGGGCGGACGGTGCAGCCGCACTCACCGTAAAGCCCCTATTTGGCACCGTCTGACCTCCACTTGTTTATACCTCTGAAGGACTGATTGCGCGGGCAGCGTTTTCCAGACAACAACGCCGTCATCGACGCCATGAAGAAATGGACCTCCTTGGCAGGCGCGCACTTTTACTAACGCGGCATTCAGTCCCTTGCTCATTGCTGACGGAAATGCATTGGCAATGGTGGTGACTACGTGGAAAAAAATTCTGATGCAAAAATGTCCACTCGTTTCAATGGTACCACTCCCGTCTTTGTAACTCTTCACATTTTGAATTAAAAAATAGGAGGCTTTACTTTTGGAACAACCCTCGTAATTATTCATGTATTAACTTCTCTAGTAACCATCTTGATAAGAATACTCTATTAATGTATTTAAATAAAAGACATATGATATATTTAGTGACTATATTGAATAAAAATAATAAAGCAACTATGAGAAATAAATTATTAAATTACCCATTTTTAAAATTAGAATAGATTTTAATATGCCAATTCAATGACTTAAAAATTACTAGATATCTATTGATTTGATTGTCCATACGATTTCTCATAATATTTCAGGCGATAATTCTAATCATAAAATAAAAATGACATGCTAGTTTAATCAAAGTCTAATGTCAGTAATTAGTCACGTTAGGTAGTCCGAGGTCAGAACAGATGCGTATATAATCACAACGGCATCAGGCAAAAGCTAGAGATGGGTGATTGACTTGTTCAGTGTTGCCATTTCAACTACAATCGAATACTTTTAACTAGGATACTACAATAATGGTTACTCTAATTATAAAAAATATTCTAAGTGAGTGATAATATCATAGTAAATATTTTATTAATTTGCATAATTGCAAATATCTAAGAATTTCTGGAGAGCTTAATATCCATACTGCTCTTAGTGAGACTGCAAAAATTGAAAAATAAAATAACGATATAACTAATTAGGTGAAGAAAATCGGCAATATTTAAGACTGTTAAGAAATGCTATCGGATATTGCTGTTGGTCGGAGTGACGAAGTTCACGCGTCGACAGTTCTTATGGAATTAAAAGCTCTCTTTGAAAAGGGCGACCTTTCATTTGGTTACAAGTACAGGATAGTTTCGGGGCAACGCACACCATTTTACAGATGTACGAGTGCAACTACAAACAAAATATTACCGTAAGATAGTGGTTTACAAATTGGGGGTCGCGACCTATCGAGGAATTGAGTCCTTTTTCGTCGCGTGCCAGTCTAGTCGCGAGCGACTCTACATCTCACTATGTCGGTCGGTCGTTTCCTGTTTTGTTTCTTTTTGTTTTTGTAATAACATTGTAACTATTCGGCCGATTCTAACGAAAATTGGAACTCTCATGTTGTTTTACATTCTCTTTCCAATGATACAATTGCCAAAGCCCTCTCAAGGTTAGACCTGGAATTATTTTGTTTGGCCAATAACATCATAACTATTCAGCCGATTCTAACGAAATTTGAAACCCTTATGTTGTTTTACATTCTCCTTCGAATGATAGAATTGTGAAGGTCCTTCCAAGGTTACTCCAGTAATTATTGAAAGTTTTGAAGGCCGTAAGGTTATAAATCAGAATAAGTGAGAGCACACAACCTTTTGGTCAGTAGACCTTGTTAATAGAAGGGTCGCGAGCATTTTGTTATCATACATAACTTAATTAGAAATAAAAGCGTATCAACCAAGGTTGCATTATGATTTTTTCCGGAAGTGTTTTTTTTATCTTAAAATGTGACATATTTCTTAATTTCCTGTTTTTATTAAACAGTGTGTCGCACAAAATATGCAACCGATCAGTTGGAAGAAATTTCCTTTAACTTTGTTTAAATCAACAACAACCTCCCTGTTTTTATAAAGCTTTTTTGACAAAATATGTACAATATATAAAAAAATATTTTTGATGAGTAAAATGACGTTTATAATGTAAATAAATATCAAATATTTTAAATATTTACAGGCATTAGAAGTTTGCCTTTCTTTTTTGTGAGGTACTACAATACTTTGAATAAGTGGACCAACTATAAATTTTCAGTTTCATAATCTTTAAAAAGTTACAAATTTGTTACGAAAGTAACAAAAAAGGCATAGGTGAAGTGATTAGCACCTTTATCATTATAGATAATTCATAAATAGTTTTAAAAAGACCAAGGATGTATCTATTGCCAAAATACCACTACTTGGTTCTAGTTCAAGTACTTTATCAAAAGAGGCAATGCGAATTCTGTTGCCCTGGGGTACACCTTGAAACTGAACATCCGACCCATGTTGGCAAACCGTCGGAATTCTTTCATCGTAAACTATATAATTTAAATAACAAACGAAAACTTTGTAATAATTAAATGGTTTCTTTTTCTTTAAGTTACACAGCAACTTTAAAATGTTCGTATTGCTAATAATATCCTAATGCGGAGAATTGTAGATATGTCAGAAGATATTTGAGAGCAAATTAATTTTATATTACTAAAAGTTTCGCAATTCGCTTTACAAGTCGACGGAACAACAGCTGTAGCTATAAATGCTCATTTATTATCTTGCGTAAGATACAGCGCGGAATCTGATATGAAAAGGAAACTGTTATTTTGTATGCCCATTCATGGAAGTTCCATAGCCGAAGGAATTTTTAACCTAAGTACATTATTTTTTGTCAGGAAAATTATATAATGTGCATCAGTTGCATTTGAATTTGCACTGGCGGATCTCAGGAATGTTCGGACGAAAGACTGGTTTACAAGCCTTATTAAAAATGCGTGTCCACATGCCATGTGAATACAATACATTCTTCATAAACAGACAAGAGTGTAGAATTACATGGCGTTTTTAAAAATTATTATTAGAGTTTTCAATCTTATAAAACATAATCGGCTAAACGAAAGACTTTTTGCAAAATCATGTGCTATGTTAAGTCCGCTGGCTCTTCCCAGCTCATAATTTTTGTTTAAATGTTCAATTCCTTAAATGCCTTTATTAAGAAAATAAAAGTGTGAATAAAAACAAAGTTAAAGTAATTAATTATTTTATAATTTACAAATTTAAAAAGGTTTTAAAAGTCAAAAGTAATTTCAATTTTATTTTAAAGACTTTGATATAGAAGAATTTGAATCTGTAAAAATCTTATTTTGGATAATTGTCAATAAATTTGATAATTTAGATTTATTAATTCTTAAGCAGTAGGAATTAATAAACATCTCATTCGACACAACTCTAAAAGTGAATTTAGAAAATGAAACACTTGTGAAATTTTGGCTGTAATTGGTGGCAAATTACGATGTTACATCATATTTGTACAAAACAGGGTTTTCTGCACTTGCGGTTTTAACATCGAAATTATGTACTCGAATAATTTTTGAAAAATAACTACGAGTGACCATATCATTCTTGGTATCTATATTGGATAAAATTTGCTCTGAAATGCAATACTCACGCGTCACATTAAAATGTTCAAATCACCTAAGATTTATGGGTAATTTTTTATCTTAATTTGCTTCTATTTCTTAAAAATTTGCATATGCGACTATTCACTCGATATAAATATGTCCTAGGAAATAAATATTTTTAGATTTTAAGTAGAAGTGGGTGTTTTTCTTATTATCTCCATTCCATACACGGGTTCCTGTACGTGTTAGCAAAGAGCCGCCTGATTACAAAATTAGTAAAGCTCTGCTTTAAGACATTTTTATATGCAAACTGAGAAATCAAAAATAAAACAATAACAAAGAAAAAAATGAGCAAAAAGTGTGGATAATTATTTCCCAAAAGTCCAGGTGATTCTTGTATCTGACATGTAATGAACGATCTAATGGTTTTGTTGAACCAAACGTTCCCCTTCAAGAGACTAAAGTTTGGGATGGAAGTGATTAATTCCTTATAGATATAAATGAATTCTGCCTTTTTCCAATTGATATTGTGAATATCAGATCTGATATGTTGAAATGAATCATTTGACTCGTTGTCTGTACCTACAGAATATTAATGTTTGTAAGTCCTCTGAGATCGTCTACGTCCAGTTTTTCCAATGTACAATTTTTGTACCACTTTTTACAGGGACCTTTATACACACCCACGTTATTGGGGGAGTGGAAATAGTTCTGGATTATTTATTTTAAGAGAGTTCGGGAAGCTAAAGACAAAATTAACATTATAATGATTACAATTGACCATTAGTGTACAGAATAAAAAAAGATTCTCGCAGAAGTTTCCTGCTTTCATCATTGTCTTGAAATAATGAGACAAGTTTTCATAGGAACGCTCATTAAAAACTGGGCTTAGAGGATTTTAACTAGAATTTTCTGAAACACTAACAGAAAAATAACATAGTATTTTATATATACCTAAATAAAAGGTTCGATTTAAACAAAGAAACTTGCTTTCCTATAGAATAAAATGAAGGAAAATATATAGGGAATAATAATACAAATACAGTATGAATAGAAAGAAAAAAGGGAGGGAGAAGAAGACTAATATCTAAATCGGGTGGTGCTCTGAAGTCCAATTATGGAGGAAGTGGCCAGGCGCATTGCTCCTTGAGAGTTACTGATGAAGTCCAAATTTAAATAACTCCAAAGGACTCTCACTTCCTACAAAATCTGATGATCAACAAACTACTCCAAAATTACACATCAAAGCAACACGCGATTACCCATATTCTTCCATTCAGATCTTCTTCTTTTTCTTCTCGTTCCACTTCATTTTCTACTTCTTATTATATTATTTATTTCTATCGTTATTTGAAAATTATAGTTCACTTCCAATTATCGAAATTTCTTTTTCCTACTAAAATTTATTTTCTTGATGAATATTTTTAAGATGAAAAAGCATGATGTTTTCAGATATAAGAATCACCTGGCCATTCCTCATTGCAAATAATTATCTCCACTTATTTTGCATTTTCTATCTCTCTTTGTTATTGTTTTATTTTTGCCTTTAAGTAGGTCGTTATACAGCTTGAGGATGGAGTGTGATGCTTCCAAACTAGTCCTGTAACAGTACCAACAAAAAAAGTTTGTCTCTTCAAAAGAGCTTTTCTTTGCATAATTGTTTTATATGTCCTTAAACAATAATTGATATGACGCAGTCATTATGAAGGGAAGAGATAGCTTCAATCACGAAATAAAGAGATAGACATTTTTATGAGTTTTAAGTACAATAAAAAATATATCATACATGCAATAGATACTGTTCCTGGTGACATAATTAATATTGAAGTTGAAAATGTTCTGGGTGTTTTCTCTGCATAAGGAGATAAAACTACAAAAAGCATGCTCATGTCTCAATTATAATAAGATAGGCAACTGAATGCTAAGAAATTACCGATTTTTAGGAAGTTTTTTGCGTAAGTTAAGATAAAAGTGCTTTAAAGTTGGTTGATATGATAGGGAATGTGCTGAAGTTCTTTTAGTGCATCTAAAACTAAATTCGTTTTTTAAATGCATGATGAAGTGAGCTAAAGGGCGGTGCATAAGAAATTAAAGGTCAAAAGATTTAAATATGGCCATTTTTATCTACTGTTATGTTTTTTCAGCTTAAATTCAACATATTTTGGATAAAATAAAACGTTTGAATGATGATACTCTAAGTGAAACTAACAAACCTTTGCAAAATTGAATGCCTTCTGGTTTATGTTTTCCATAACCTCATTTCATAACATTATCTCATGCTAGAAAACTCGTATGCATTTGGCAGTACAAACGACTCGTTATCAAGGTAGGCATAAATAAAACAAACTACTTCAATCGGTTACTTAAAAAACATCGTTAAGATGAGCATTAGGAAAGCCTGCGCAAGAGAAAATGATTGATAATGCACTATTAGATGACCCACAAAAATTATGGGGAAAAATTGACATTATTTTAGTGTTGCTAAGAGAGCGATTATTGTTCATATTCAGCAGTTCGATTTTTTTTTATTTTATGGAGGTTAACGATTTTGTAAGGTTTCTCACTATTTTTTATGCAATATGTAAACACTTTGTCTGAACGAGGTAAACAGATTCAAATTTGCTAAACATTCCAGCCACTTAAGTTGGTAATGAAAGAACAGACAATCTTCAAGACAATTCGATCATATCTGAGATTCACTATGGCTCAGGAACCTGTTTGTCATCTCTGGCTCGCACTTCGATCGAAAACAATTACCGAAAGACTTCAAAATCAAATAGGAACTACGCAACAAGATCTTGCAGGAGTTTGATATAAAAATACGCATATAATTCAGGTTTAAATAAAGTAAGTTCAATGTTTTTATTTATCATGTAACGCGCTTCAGAATTTATGACATGTACTTATACGCTATAATTTCGCTTATTTTGGTTCTGCAATTTTCATAAGAGGAGAAACAGTACCGTCTAAAAGATTAGAACGCCTGCATTTATATCACATCAGCTTCCATAACTTTTGACAGAGAAACTCCAAGGTTTAGAAAATTAGTCTACGTTAACCTACAAGTAAACCTATTTTTGGTTAAAGGTTAAGTAAATTTGGAGGAATAAAACGGAAGTTATGCAGATTTGCACAATTTTCTGACAGTGAGCATGTGTGGGTCTGGAGACTGCGAGTACATAATCAAGAAAATCAAGAATTTGCTTTAAATCGGCTGCAACCAACTGTGAAAGAATGCCGGTTTTCAGTAATGGTGAGGGGACCAATCTAGAGCCCTAGTCGTTCACAATTGGTGGAGTGTAGTGGCAATATAAACTCGGAAAAATACATTTCTACCCTTTGAAAAGGACTTTTCACTATCTGAACACTGGAAAAAACGTGTAGAAGTCCTTTTCAAAGGGTAGAGATGTATTTGCAAGGTTGAAGTTGCATGGATTGCAAATTAACATTGCAACATGCATTTTCTCAGTAGAAGCACTTGACTTCTTAGAATATAAAATAAACTCTCAAGGTATACCTCACAGGGAGATAATAGAGCTACTATCAGGGATTATCCTAGACTAAAACACATTGTAATAGCTACATAGATTCTTTGGCTTACTAATCTTCCTTAGAAAGTTCATGTAAATGCACGCACAACTCTCCTTCCCTTCATAAGATTGTTAAAAAACTCGAAAAAACGTCGCCAGAATTTAACATTACAATGGTAGAATCAAACAGAATTTGCCTTTAGTTCAAAAAAAGACCTCATAGTCTTCACCCAAAGCGAGATTGCTCCTCTTCGTCTAATTACAGAGCCATCCGACATCGGTATTGGTGTGGTTCTGCAACAAATTTCTGAGGGCAAAATGAGGGACATTAGGATTCTTTGGTAACACTTTAAAAGGCTGAGAAGTAAAATATTCCACATTTAGCAACTAGTTGACCACTATATTCGTTGCAATGACATATTTCAAACATTTGTTGAAAGTACAACCTTCCTCTTCCTCACCGATTGCAAAACGATCATTGGAGAGGCCAAGTTTCTCGCAACAAGACACTTTCCATAGAAACCGCACACATTTGAGGTTATTAGTCAATACACTAGTGATATTCGACACAGAGCTGAAAGAGATAACTTTAGTGGTGATCTCTCCCGGATACCAATCAACAATTGCAACACGCAATCCATGCAACACAATGCACATATATTAGCATCACAAAATGGCACTTTAATCCATTCCTGGAAATCTGCTATAAACAAATCTCAATTGACCAATTTGCAATTGATTCTCTGCAAGAGAATCCTTCTAACTTACCTTAGTTTCATAAAATTGCCTAACCTTCGTTGAAGCACTCTATCCTTGTCATCTTTTTAACTGTTTTGTCCACCTTTATCTTTACATACCATGTATTTTTTGCTTTATCACTATTATCATGCTTTATGCCCTCGCAGGTTGTAATTTTTCTTCGTTCTATTGCGAATTGATGTAAGTTTGTATGTGTGTGTAGGGGAAAAAAGGTGCGTGGTTAGATATACGAAAATAGAAAAGTGGTAAAGAGAGAAAGTAGTGTGATCAGGACTATCGCTTTCAATATTTTTTTGTCGTGTGTTTCCTTTGTTGTTTTCGTTATAGTTTTTTATTATTATGGCGTTCAAGCCATCTTTCTTTAATAAAATTAATGTTCTTTGGTATGCAATGCGTATTTGTGGTTGTTGTAATAAATTACTTTAAGTTTTGTGCTTAGTTTCCTTGTTTTTATTTATTTTGTAATGAGTGTACTTTTTGTGTCATTTGTTTCTTCTTTCTTGAAGTCTTGATCGGCGTAATTCACCGATTTTCATCCGTGAATTTGTAGTCAATAGTTGGTGATTTTCTATTGTTCGAGGTCTTGTTCTTACAATCGGTTTTTGTAAATATCTTTGGTAAAAAACATTCTTTTTCATGCGTAGAACGGCGCTTCATTTGCTCCAGCTAATAGGCTAGCGGAGTTCGGAAATCTGGCGTGACTTATAGCTCTTCTGGTTTGGTTAATCATTTGAATGATTTCATCATTCAATTCTCGATTAACCAGCCCCTGCATATTCCTTGTCCGTTCTTCGATGACAACGTTAATGGGCCTTTACTCCGCCTCTCGGTGCAGCTCTTCTTGGTGTCTTCTATCTCGCCTGCGTATACCTGTGATTAGGGACACGCATTTGTTCTGCACTATTGTAGTTTCCTCTTTTGTGTCCTCGGGACACAAGAGAGGGTTGGAAGTGGGTTAGAGCAGCGTAGATCTTACAATAGCATTGTAGATCTTCTTGTTGTTGCTCTCACGGAGATTTCTAAACATATCTAGCGTCCTGACATATATAGAATCCTTATTAAATCTATGGCCTTCTGTAGTGCATTCACTGCACCACAGCTTGTCTTTTTCTGGGCAGGTCGTCGTCGTATGATTTTCTAATTTATGGCAAACAAAGCACATTTGTATGCTATTAAATTTTCCTGTTGTATATTCTCACCTGATATCCTCATGTTAAATACCAGGAGTCACTTTTCTGGCTATGTCAGTGGTGGAAAATGTTATTTTGAACACGTGGATGTGCTGGCGGAATTTAATTACTTCGCAAACTTTTAACCACGGGTTGTCCTCGTGATCTCTTTGGGTTCGTTGGGTGAGTTCTCGCCGACCCAACTCTCTACTTCGGTTCGCTGCCACTTGTGGGAGGGTCTTAGCCTCTAGTCCGATGTTCTTGAGTGTGGTAGCTCATTCTTCAGATAGAAGCCGGTCCGCGACTTTGGTTTCCGCGCAGATGGCGATGAATCCCGATGAAACCTCGATCAGTTTCACCAGGCCCACCTTTAGTTCCAGGTAGAAGGTTTCGCATAGTTTCCTTTTATCCGGGGCCTTTGTTTCTTGCATGGTTGTGAGGGGGATCCTGTTAGTGAGGGTCTCTATAGTTTTCCTTTGTCCTTCTACTGTGTCCTCTTGATTTATCTTCCTTTTCTGAAAACAAAGTGAAATTATTTTGTGGATGAATAAATGTGAAAAGGGTTGTAAAGGAGGTATTGGTTTAGGTCGGTCTGTTACAAAAAAATGATGTGAACACTCCCGTCCATTTTCCAGTTGGTCCCCCGCTCAGATGATGGGTGATGATGAATAGATGGGATGGGAACCTCGAAAGGGATGACTAATGATGGATATGATGGAAGTAGCGGCCGAATCAAGTGCCGCTACCTTTTCCCCACGCCCTTTCGGGCAATTTCCAGAGTTGTTTTCCTTTCGAGTAGCGCCTTACTCATTGTAGAATTGGTCCTTTACTAAGCAAAGTAAAGCTTGTATCCGTATAGAACAGCAGTTGCGTATCACACGAATGCTCGCCCTTCTTCGTTCTATTCATTTATTGGTTATTATTTTGCTTCATGCCATCGATATTATGTACCAAACATTTAATTATTATTTTTAATATCATTGATGGCTCTGTCATTTTTTTCTATTTTAGCTATCAGCCTATCGGCTGTGGTAAATGATATTAGATATCTAAATCAGGCAATATTAAAATTGAGTTCATAAGAAATATAATCTGTCATTTTTTGTAGCCGTTCATTCATGATATTATTGCTCTTAAATTTACATCAACTCTCTAGGCACCCCTTTTCCTCATCAAAAGGTCGGTGGTTCTGTAGAGACCCACCTCATCTTTTCGACGAATGACACTCTCTGGCACTCAACCTTCCCCCACTTGAGCATTTAAACTTGATGATTGGTCTTAGAGATAGCTTAGTCTTATAGATTGTCTTGGTCTTATAGATAGTCTTCAAAGTAGGGCGAACCACTGGTTTAGTACACTTTCCTTTACGCTTTAAAACCTAGCATTCACAGTGGTAGTTTTGGCAACATTGCCGCACCAACAGCGTCAAATATTTTCTTGCTACTCTACAATGGTGGTTTCATGAGTTCTCCTTTGATAAGATTTACAGTACGATGGATTATATGCCAATCATTTTTCAATTTTCCCTTGTTTGATCATCCATGAGATGCGGTAGGGTTTGGCACTTACTTTTGATCGTACGATGGTCTTGATGAACAATTTTGGCAATTTCCAGAGTTGTTTACTTTTTGAGAAGCGCCTTACTCATTGTAGAATTTTCAGCTTCAGTCAATGCTCCACCATGACCCTTGTTACATATACTGACAGTATATGTAAAAAGAGTCGTGATAGAGCTACAAAGTCTGTGTAGCGACATAAATCACGGTCACAGACAAAGATGGCTTCTTTTTGTTTACTAATGCGCACAAGCGACTGCAGAGTGAACACCGAGCGCATAATACTGTTGTCGAATAACAGTTAAAATTTTATGTGATTTTAGATTTATATTTAAAATATAACTTTGCCTATAATTTAAAACCCAACGGCGATATCTAAAACATCAAAAACCTAAATAAAGACTTGTTCATTGCAAGCTACAACTTAGAAATCTCTCTAAGGAGGTACATCTCACAAAAATCTTCGCTGAGCCAACCATATTGAATGTAATATGTGTGAAACCCGACGATAGGGAAAAGCTATCACTGAATGACCATCGCCTACTTTTCCACAAAGAAAGGAAGACCAAAGGAAGCATATAGTTCGATTCCTGGTATATAGATATCGCAAATAAATGGTAGTAGAGTTTCAATGCATATCAGGAAGAGAAGCTTACGTAACCCTAATATCCCTAAGAAATACAACCTCAAAATACATAGTCCAAGTGTGCACTCCCATTTACTAGTATATATATATATATATATATATATATATATATATATATATATATATATATATATATATATATACAGTAAACCCTCGATATAACGAACGCAGGGGGGAGGGCGTTCGTTAAAGCCGAAAGTTCGTTAAACCCGATGGGCATTAAAAGCAATGGAAAGAACGAAACAAGTTTGTTATGGATATGAAATACATATGTAATTACTAATAAAGTTAAGTGGACTACACAGCATAGTATTGATACGAACCTTGCACTGTAGGAGACATGTGACACATCAATACTCACTCAGGCTGGTCGTAACGCTTGCCTGTTAAACCCGATGGAGTTCGAGTAGGATTCAGGAATAACCACACGAAGTGGACGGAGAAACATTGAAATAAAAATGGATCTTTTGACTTTAATATGGTGAGAGGCGTAAAAGTGAATATAAGAAGAAGAATTAGTTGGTTTCCGATAGATAGAGAATTTGAAACTAGAAAGCGTGCTTACATTAATAAATCAAGGAAAGGAATACTTCCATTCTGTTCTATTTCAATGCTAAATTTGATGGAAGGTACAAGTGAATTAAGTTCGTTAAAAAACAGAAAAATATTTTCAGAATTGGGCCACAGGCAAAGGATATCATCAATATAGCGAAACCAGATTATAGGAAAATCTACAATAGAGGGGAGGTAAACCATTACGAAAAATTCCATACATAAGTTAGATAAAACGGGGGATTAACAATTACTCATAGCTAAACCAAATTTTTGGCGAAAGAATTAACCATTGAAAGTAAATGCACAGTATTTGGTACATAGGGAAATAAGTTCTAAGAATAAATTAGGGGGTATAAGTAATTGAATGTTACACAATTTATCTTTGAGAAACTGAAATAGATCATCAACCGGAACTTTAGTGAAAAGGGAACAAACGTCAAAGCTAACAAAGGTGAAGTCTGAAGGGTAAGGAATGGTATTAAGTTTTTCTATTAGGTAGGAACTATTAACTATATGGGAATCCGAAATGCATCCTACATGGAGAGTAAGATAAGACGTTAGCCATTTTGACAAAACATATGAGACAGAGCCTACTGAACTGAAAATGGGGCGTAAAGGATTATTAGGTTTGTGGGTCTTGAAAAGGCCATAAAGATGCCTCTCTTCCTTATCTTTATGGCCTTGTCATCCACGCGAATACATTGATGATATTTACATAAATGTACATTCCGAAAACGAAATACATAAGCTGGAGAAATTCTTTAAAAAGTGTTTTTTTTCTATACTGTACCATTGATCATAACCAAGATAACAAATTACCATTTTAGACACCTTAACTACAAAACTAAATGACACGCTAACCACCAAAGTATATGCCTAAGCCACCAACCCTGGCCTTTGCATGAATGCCCTAAACCCTACAAAGAGGGGGTAATTACATTGTACATCAACCGTGCCTTGGGCCACTGCATCACACGAAGGAAAAATATAATGAGCTTGAAAGAGTTACACAGGTACTCTTTAATAATGGATTTAGTAACTAAGAAGTACAAAGAGCCATTAAGAATAAAATGGACCGATGGTACCTTACAGACCCTCAGAATAACCAAAATATAGATAAAAAACAACCTAAAACTTTTATACAAGAAAACTATGAGTACAGAATATCGAGCTGGTGAGAGATTTAATGAAAGAAATAGTTAATCGACCAATACAGCTAACGATTGTTGAGAAAAAGGTTATTTTAGCAAAATATTACCAAACTAGTCGGATCTATAATCTTATTATGAAGAACAACCCAAGACCTGTACCTGAACCCAAACACATATATATATATATTAGGAGAGTGAGCTCTTACCTCACTCATATATTGGGATGATCGAAGCAATACTCTCAGGGTGACATATTACCAAAATAATGGAGCACCGAAATCACACCCACATGAGAAAAACACGAAGTTTGCCTAACAGAAAAATGATGGAGGAAAATACTTAAACATTAGATTCTGCCCCAAATTGACGCCGATTACTCTTCCTTGAAGTTATATTTATTCAATAAAAGCAACCAAGGTAACATATACAATTCAATCTCACGAGACACTTCCAAGTGCAAAAGGACGGAACCAAGCAACGGGGCGCGCTCAACCTATTCAACTAAGTTGCTAATTACCATGGGAAAGGAGCTTAACCTCTGCTCTGTCCCCTACCTGTCGGCGGAAGTTCCCCACCTGTAACCTATTCCCCCCTGCCTTAATGAGCGTTAGTTTACTCACATGCTTCCTTGTTTTGTCCGTTAGTAAGTTTAAACTACAACTTGTATACATAGACTAATTTTTGTATTATTTGTTCCCTTTGTCTCTAAAGATGATACAGGCGTATCGAAACTCATCATTGTAATAAAATATTGGTGAAAAAATGCATTAATTTACTGATGCTTTCCTCAAGATACACACCTTTAGTTTTCACTGAGCTTCGGGGAGCTAATTTACAAGTTGAATCAAGAAGAGAATATATGAAAAATCGAGAGGATTGAAAGGAAAATTATTTATAGGAAATTAGCAGTTACTTTCAATAAAATCTGCCATCATATATATCCAGTAACACTTCTTGCTGCAGCTGCTTTTTTTCTTTATTCATTCTCTTCTTTTGCGCGTTCCGTCTATTCCTTTTGAGTCCCACTATGCTTCTAAAACAAACCCCCACCCTTTCCCTTGTATCCAGCCCGGAAAGGGGTGCCATGTTTACATGTAGTCCAGAGGTCTGCAAGATACGGCCCGTCCGCCAAAATTGTTCGGCCCGCAGTCCCCAAACGAAATATAGTATCTACCCGGCCCGTTGTCTCTAGAAATAATAATCTAAATTTTAGATTTTTATTTCTAGACTTTTAGATTCTAAAACTAACTAGTAGACTTGTAGAATGTTGAGGTATTATCAAATATTCGAGAACAATCACTTATCAAGAATTTAAACTAGAGCATTCTGGAATATTCTAGCTTAGTTCTGCGCGTCTATAAATTCCGCTGGGAGCGTTAAGATTAAGCTAGTTAATTTCAGAAAATCAGTTAGTCTGGATGTGTCCAAACATAACAAGTAAGTGAATTATTATATTCTACGAATCTACATAATTAACTTTAAAGTGACTCAAACGAATGTAGGTAAGTAAAATAATTTTCTATTCAAGTTAATAAATAGTTTTAAATGATTTAATTAATTAATCGAACATAAGTCTATTTCTTCAGTAGAATTATTTACCAAATAGTTTCTCATTAAATTTAAAAAAAACATGGAAGAAAATGAGGCAATTTTGTTCTGAAATATATTTATTTTTGTTGTATAGTGATACAGAATGTGCATCGAATGGGGGCTCGTACATAACTCCTCGATAGCAAAAAACGAATCCATTATTTTTTTCTGAACTTTGCCATATCAACTAAAAAGGTGTTAATGACGGTTTTTGATAGTTTTGTGACATTGGAACTAACTGGCAACATGAAACATAAAACCTTTCACTGACGGAGAATTCGTGGAAAAATGCTTGCTTGCTGTAATAAACATTTTATGTCCCGAGCCAAAAACTTTATTTCCAAATATCTCTCTCGCCAAGAACAGTTACACGAAGAATAGAAGAAATGTCAGCGGATCTAAAAATTAATTCAAAAAATCATTGCAAGAATTTAAAGTTCTTCTCAATAGTACTTGAAATGACAGCACTGATTCTACCGCCACGGCACAACTTGCAGTGTTTGTATGTGAAGTAAGCAAAACTTTCGACATTTATGAAGGAATTTGTTCAACTTGTACCTATAAAAGGCACTACTAGAGGAGAAGACATTCTTGAAGCACTGCTTCACTGTACTACAAACATAAATCTGGATCAATTAAAGTTAGTATCCGTAACAACCGATGAAGCTCCGGCTATGGTGGGACAAAATTACGTTGCCGTGGCTCTGCTTCAGAAACACGTGGAAGGTCCCGGAAGTAAGCACAATTTCATGGAAGTGCACTATATATTCCATTAAGAATCATTGTGCGCTAATACACAAAAATTTAAGGACGTGATGGACGTAGTGGTGAGAGCAGTAAACTTTATATTGTACAGGTTATTAAATTACCGTCAGTTTCGGCAAACTTTAACGGAAGCAGAGAATCAATATTGGGATTTAGTTTACTCCTGCGACGCTCGCTGGTTCAGTCGAGACGCTATGCTGGAAAGCGTATATGTACTTCGGGAAGATATAGCTAGATTCCTTGAGAGCAAAAACATGAATGCCACAGAATTTTTCGATCCCAGATGAATTTTAAGAGCGGCATTTCTAGTAGATTTAACATCTCATTTAAACCGCTTAATTTTGCAGCTTCAGGGAAAAAATCAATCAATACAGTATTTGACATGTGGGGACACATAACCGCATTTGAAACAAAACTACGATTGTGGGAATGTGAGCTGGAGAAATGAAATTATGCTCATTTCCCTACACTCCAGGAGACTAAACCTACAAATGGCGACACATTTGTGACTGTGATACATGATTTAAGAACGGAATTTTCATTTCGATTCACTGTCATGCGATCACAAACAGCCGATTTCAAACTGTTCGCTACTCCCTTTGATGTGGAAGTGGACAAACGTACCAGAATAATTTCAAATGGAACACATTGACATGCAATACAAATAACTATTAAAATTACAAAAATACGCAAAGGATGTATCTCTATTGGATTTTTGTAAGAAATATCTTTTTGAACACGGTCTGTATACCAACTTGAGTAGTCATGCGATGGAAAGGGCAGTGTTCGGTAGCACATATGCGTGTGAGCAATTATTTTCCAAAGTAAAATACACCAAAAGTAAGAAGCTAAGGACACGAATCACGGATGACCATTTAGAAAACGTGCTGCTTCTGGCTTCAACTTCCTTATCAACTGATGTTGAAAAACTTTCGAGTCAAAAACAACATCAAGCATCACACTAATTGTGTCCCTTATAAATATCAATAGTTCATTGTAAAATTTATAATATATACGAACTTAAATAAACATAATCGATTATAATTTATAGTTTAATGTTTTACTATTATTACCTTCATTTATTTATTATTAGCTAACGAATATAACATCTATCATTATAATAGTTTAAATTTTATAATGTAAATTATGAATGTGGCCCTCCATCACTTCATAGACTTTGCTTCTGGCCCGTAAGTTGAAAAAGGTTGCCGACCCCTGATCTAGTCTATGGAGGAGCGTCACGCCCTCCCTACCCCCAAGCTTTTAGGAGGACCTTCCAGATTTTCCATCGGTCTACCTCCATTATTTTCTATTCAGATCTCTCCTTACTCATTTTATCCGTGGTGCGGCTTCGTTGCTATTGAGCTTTATATTTCGAGCAGTGGCGGATCCAGGATGAAAATTTTAGTGGGAAATAACCTGAATTCCTCTCTCTGTGAAGTCTGAGAAAAGGGCATTGATGACTAATAATAGTTATCTTACACAGCATTGAAATAACAGCAACTCACACAGGAGTGAGCAATAACTCTCTCAGATCTGAATTTTTGTCCACACATCAGAAAATTATGAATTGTAGTTTGGGGAAGTCAGCTAAAATATAATACTAAATTAATTATTATTTATGAGATTTACCTGTAGTTTAGACATGTATTATATCAGATACATTATATCGTAACGGGTTAAAAAAACTATTTTTTATATTCATTCAATATTATAACATAACTCTTTATGAATAGCAGAAAACAAGTATGACTGGCTTAAAAAAGAAATATAAACATAAATTGCTATGAGATTTTAGGCAAAGATGGGAGGGGGGTTAAGCCTATCAGCTCCCCCCCTCCCCCGAACGTGAATCCGCGGCCTGATTTCGAGGGAAAAACTTGTGCCCGATCGAGTCTTCCTTCGCAATGAACTTTCAACTCAAGACTCAATTCTGCGTTAGGAAGGCAAATCTGCCTATCAATAAATCATCACCAATAGTCTAATTAAACAATTAATTTTATTTGATCTTAAATTTAAATGATTACATGAGATTTATGAAATATTTCCAATACTTTTTAGGTTTTAAACATGATGAATTACGCGTTATAGAGAAACCCCCGAATTAGATAGCATTAGGCTATATCTTCTTACACCAACCTTGGTGTATGCGTTTGTGTGTGTGTGTGTGTGTGTGTGTGAAAGAAAGAGATCACGTACACCTTCCCATAATAAATATTTTAGCGGTGTAAGTGTAAGTCTTCCAAATTATGAGCGGGGAAAATGGTACCAAATGAAGGATTCCCAACGAAATAATCACAGAGCTCGGAGTTGTCAGTATAAAGTGTTCGCCGGTAATTAATTGCACAAGAATTAACAAAAATATCGCTATCATTTTCTTCTTTTTGCGGGATTGTATCATCTACCAAGTAAATGGTAACTCACTGTAGGACGAATACGAAACTAAAAGGAACTTTTTACATATATTTTGTTAAAATTGTGTTTGTTTCTTTACTATTTCGGGTGATATTAATTGAGGATTATATCAAGAGGAAAATCTCAAGGTTTAGTGGACAGAAAATTAAGTCCTCTGAGGGATCTAGTCGGGGACTAGATCCCTCGACCGGATATTGAAATGCACATAAAGATTGGAATGGCAATTATTGAGAGCTCGAAGGCACCAGGGGGCGGTCATGTTGTGGGGAAGGTGTCCTCGTCGTATTTCTTTCTTACACCGACCAACCATGGATTTTTATTTACTTTAAAAGGCGAAAACAAAACAGGGCATCACTAAAAGAAAGTTTATAAGGATAAATCCCTAAAGGAGGAAAAGATTGACGAAGTTAAAATGTGTGGAAGATATACATACAACCTCAGATCCTCTTGCGAATGTTGCGGCCTGAAAGGTATACAATCTCTAGATTTCAGCTGTCGCATGCCCATGCTAAACCTGGCCCTTCCTGGCTCGATTTGAAAAGAGCAATCAATCTATTTATCTACCTTAAGTAATAAGTGAAAGTGTAAAAAAACAACAACTTTGAATTAACTTGCTGAGTGTGGTTGGAAGAGTACTCGGAACTAGCGAGAGTGAGTCGCAGAAATAAGCGCCCCCCGAGCACTTCTAGCATCTCTATTTTAGCTTCAGGCCTTGATTTAGACTCACAATGGATGCCTTGTGAGCCTAGGGCGGATATTCTTTGGTTTGATATTTGGTTTAATTCCATCACTCAACCAGCACCGGTTTTGATGGTTACAAAATACAACAAACTACGAGCATCACATGAAACTTAAGTTTAGAAATTACATAATAAAGGGGTATATATATTTAATATGCTCTAAGCTTATTTTGATTGGAATTAAAGAAATAATTTCTCATCGCCGAGCATTAGTCATCATTATTCTTAACCAGAGAAATCTGTTAGCAGGAGTTCCTGAACGATGAACGAAGCTACACAAACAAACAAACGCACCATGCAGCATTGAACAAAAGCATTGGGAATTCGGAGACCGGGTGGCAGGGATATATTCATTTTAGACAAAAAGAAACCAACGAGGTCAACTTCTCCATATCTTTTTAATCAGTTCATAAATAGTAATGGGAAGTTATAGAAGCTTATAATGTGTGGAAAGTTCGGAGTTCTAGGGAAGACGAGGAGAAGCAACTTTCCTCTTCGTGGTCTCATTGTCTCCTTATGGAGACAGGAAATAAGGCGTGTATGGAATAATTATTTGAATAATTCTTTTTTAAGGTGGGTGGGTGTCTAAAAATCCTCCACCATTTCTCAAACTTTATCAGGTGCGTGGAAGCTATAAAAAATTCTCAGTACTCGGAGCTGGCGAGTGATCTAGAAATCAACAAAGCCGTCATGTTTCTAAGGCAGAAAAACTTTAAGGATGCTGTGGAAACTCTGCGAATGTTCGAGAAGAAAGAGACTAAAGTTGCCAGCACAGCCGCGACCAACCTTTCCTTCCTCTACTTCTTGGTAAGCTCCATTTTGCCATCTTTGCTCCTTGATTTAAAGAGAAATCGCGGTGCTTTGTTAGACAACATGTAGAAACCTGTTTTTTTTATTAACCATAAAAAACGAGTAATCAATAGGTGCATTTTCATTCGGTAGGGAAACAATGAAGGGGGCCAAATAAAGAACATGTTGGATAGAGATAGAAAGATAATAAGAACAGGACAAGGAAGAAAGAGAGCAGTAACAAAATCGTTAATTCTAAATACTGGGATGAGAGGTATTGGGGAGACTCATAAGCTCAAGAAAAGTTCGTACAAAAATAAACACACTCGAAAATACGTACTTGAATCCCCATTCGGAGTCTTAACGCTATTAGGCAGATTAAGCATTAAGGACCTTTGAACATAATGAGTGGAAGCGGCCTTGCCTTTAAACGCTTCCTGACTTGTATGATGTCAGGTTGAGAAATAAATTATCTTTCAGATACACTTTCCTCTCTGCGAACTTTAAATTACGCACTGCAATGAGTGCAGTCATTAGGGGTGATTTGATGAACAAATATTTAATTAATAGCATCCGACATTAATATGTTCCATTTCGTTCGTAGCAAAATGAAATAGATCAAGCTGAGAAATACGCCATTATGGCCAGGGATGCCAACGGTTACAATGAAGCAGCCCTGGTCAACCTTGGAAACTGCTGCTTCAAGAAAAGAGATTTGGAAAAGGCCAAGGAACACTTTCTAGCAGCTCTTGAGATCGATGCATCTTGCGTAGAGGCACTTTTCAACCTTGGTATTGATTCTATTTTTACTTATAATTTAATAACTGTATAATGAGGTACTCAACTTGGTCGAAATCAGTACTATAGCCCCGGGGTCACTTTTGTCCGAAGAATATTCAGTAGAGAGAGAGAAATGTCGATGCTTTCACTAATCATTTTCTGTTAAATTCTTTCGCCTGCTTTTATTGTTAGTTTCTTTTCCCAGTCAATATTTATCCCCCATTTGCTAGTGACAGTTTCCGTTCCCGTGTGAGTTAATCGGAAATCTTTTCCCTCAGGCTTGACTTGCAAAACACTCGGTTATTACGAAGAAGCCCTTGACAACCTCTTGAAACATCACGCCATTGTTCGCAATTATCCACCAGTCGTGTACCAGATAGCGAACATCTACCAAATTCTTGATGATATTGATCAATCTTCAGAATGGTGAGTTTTTTGCTCATTAATTTTATTTACAGTGTTGTGCAAATATATTGGGACACCAAGAATTTTAAATTTTCCTAACATACCCCCGTTATAGATGATTCTTGAGTGATTAATCAGTTATTCTGATTGACTATGACGCTACTTGGCAACCATATAGATCGACAAATGCTAACACTTTGCAACCCTCGGTTGACAAGGACTACGAACGAAACCAAGTCTGCAATGAGTGCAGTCATTAACAGGCTAGCTCGCGTGATGTACGTCACTCCCAGGAAGAGAGCAAAGGTTGTAGCGCTGCGTGAAGATGCTTGTATGTCAGTTCAGGAGAGAGCCAGTAAGCTGAGGTTGACAAAGT
Organism: Ceratothoa steindachneri; assembly: GCA_963969495.1. Lineage (NCBI taxonomy): Eukaryota > Metazoa > Arthropoda > Malacostraca > Isopoda > Cymothoidae > Ceratothoa > Ceratothoa steindachneri. Next base: position 82,148,877 of record OZ018317.1, on the reverse strand, counting down.
CGACTGTGCATCGAATTATCAAGAAGAACGAAGTCACCGGTAATCCACTGGTGGAAAGACGTGGACGATGCGGTCGAAAAAGAAAAACAAATGCACACGATGGCAAAATATTGCTACGCAAGAGTGTAAAAGACCCGCGAAAGATCAGTCAAGACTTACAGCGTGATTTATTAGCTGCTGGTATCCATATTTGCTAGTCAACTATTCGACGAAGGCTTCCTGAAGCTGGCAGAACTGCGCGAAGATCCCTCAACAAGGCTCTACTTAGCGCTGGTTTGAAGGTCAAATGTTTGACTTTGGCCAAGAAATACAAAGAATGGACCAAAGTAGATTGAAAAAAAGGTGATATTCTCTGATGAGATCCAATTCGAAGTCCATGGGATCCGATCACAAGTCGTGAGGCGCAGTGCAGGAGAAAACCAGTGAGAGCGGGGCACATCCAGCAAGCCTCCAACAAACACTTCCCTAAGAAGATGTTTTGATGTAATTTCACGGCAAATGGAACTGAACGACTGGTACCAGTGAAATGAATGAAGAACTCCAACAAGTACCAAGCAACCTTAAGGAAGCATCTACTCCCGACACTTCGTGAACACTTTCCAAACAATGATGTCATCTTCCAGCAGGTCAACGCCCCATGCCACGTCTTCCCCAAAATGCAATGTTTCTTCTGAGCCGAGAATAGTACGGTATTGGAATGGCCTGGAAATTCACCAGACCTTAATCCAATTAAGAATCTATAGTCAAGCATCAAGCGGAGGAACATGGCGAAGGACTGCTTCACAATGAAAAAGCTGATCTGTGTTATTATACAGGCCTAGTATTACGATGAAGTAGTACGGAATATGAGTCAGAGAAATCGGTGGAAACCATGCCAGATTGGATTGCTGAGGCCATTGAAACAAATGTAGGACATATTTATCATTAACTGTCAACATTAAGATGATATGCATCTATGAGTTGAGACTAATACATGAATAGTGAAATTTGTCGCTTTTCTATCACTGTTTTAATTAATTTTCATAGCACTGTATCTTTAGAGAAAAATAATGTTTCCAAAAAATCTGGGGCATTCTGGGGTACAAAAAACTTAAAGGAAAGAGGAAAAAAATATGGTGCTCACAGTTAGAAAATAGTTTAATTGTCAATAGGGAAGAAGGAAGTTTATTTCCCTGGAATAGTGTGAGACGAAGATGAATATTGGAAAATCCAAAATAGAGTGGAACATTTATAAAAGGGGTAAGAGATGGTTAGAATATTATTTCTTCAATTATTAAAACTAAAAAAATCATGTAATCCATTAAGAAAATTTTATCGCAATGGAAGAATGAGAGAGAGAGAGAGTGTGTAGATAAAAAAAGAATAGAAAAGGTAGGAGTAGCGAAACAACAGAAGTGATGGCAAGCACTGATGTAGTACACACTATCAACTTTAAATGCTGGAGGCGTGAAAGGCCTTTCAACCTTCTAAGCACAAGGCTGGACATAGGAAATTAACTCAAAACACACGAAGTTGCGCTCTGACACTAAAGGTTGATTTATTCGGCAGAGGTCGTCTGGCACACTATTCACATCAAACTTGTAGAGTCACTAGGATTAGAAGTATCTCAAAGGACATTGCTATCTATACTGAGGAGGTAATATAGAAATGATACCTTACTGAGGTGAGAATAAGAAGGAAAACAGACAAGAATTTCGAAGATAAAGCTGTTACTTGAAAAAAAATAATAATCTATCTATATGTAATTCATTGCGCACTAAAAACCATTTGATTAATTCTTTCTTTGAACTACCCAACAACTTCTGACTATCAATAGTCTCGAAATCCTGAAGAATCTTGAACATATTTATAAGATGACCGCGCAGTATCCTAGTCTCAAGCGTTAAGAGATTGAGCTTTCCCAGTTCTGCCTCATAGTTTCTTTGACTAATCGCCGCTGTTCCATGTATTTTCGAAGGCTGAGGGACCAAAATTAAGCAGCCGGTCCAAGTGAGGTTGTAGCAATGAGTTATACGAATGCAGCCCAATTCCATTGTTTCGAAAACTAAACCTCCTCTTAATGTAACCTAACGGACACTGAGCCTTTTCTCTCTCACACACGCTATTTGGAGAAGTATAAATCGTTGCTAATCAGCACACCTGTTTTTTTGGAAACCGGCAGCCTCTAGTCTATTTCTTTCTAGAAAATAGTCCGATCCAGAGTTTCATACCAGATGTGCATTATTTTACACTTTTCTAAGTTGCAAGGGTTTTGCCAAGTGTCTGATCACTCACCCATCCAGCGCAGGTCCGCTCTCAACCTCAAGACTGTTTAGGTAGATATTACTTCCCCACCAAATATTAATCGTCTGCAAACTTGGTTATTTTCTTAAATAACTCATAGTATGTATCATTGATATAGACAATGAATAACGTAAGTCCTTAATACAGATGGGTGAAGGATTCCACTCGTCACTGACGACCAGCGAGCGTTTGATCGTTGATCATAACTCTCTACCGCCTCACAGAAAACCAGCTTTCTATCCAGTCTCCAATCTTCCCTCTAATCTTTACCTTTCGCACCTTAATTAATAGCATACGCTGTGGTACTTTACCTAATGCCTTTTGGAAGCCCAAATAAAGTATGTCCACCGCCAGAGAATGGTAATATTCTTCCATCATGTTGCGGAAAAACCCAAGCAAATTAGATAAACACGACCGTTTTCTACGTATCCTATGATAAGAATACATGAATAGATTGTACGATCCATGTGCTCTGTCTCCTATCTCCTATTAATCTGTCTACACCCTTCCCACTACTAAGTTTAAGCTTATCGACTGTGTCGTAGAATGACTCCCGACGATATACCATATATCGCTATTCGTTGAGGGAACTTCCTTAATTATCTTTAGAGTGCGTTAATGTCTGGCGGCCGATATTATGTATCTTCGATATGCTTAAGAAGTGGAACTGAGCTCAAGGATAATAATATTGCTATCATTAATAAAATAGATTTTATTAATAATAACTATCAACAAACACAAGACGGAAAATATTGACATAAACAGAGAATGCAAAGGGTCGTGGGGGCTCGGCTAATCCGAGGATTTAAAGGATTTAAAAAGGTAAAACAAATATAGAGTTAAAGAGATGGGATGGTTCGATAAACGATTTAAAGCACAGGATAGAATTGACAAAAGGGTTAAGTACTCAAAGGTGACGTTTGGCTTACGTAACTTTACGCTAGTGGTGCAGTGGTAGGTGGCGCGAAGGAATTTTCGGTCCGCTGGCGAGTTCCAGCCGAAGGGGGGGAATAAAAGGATCCTGACGTGGCGTCTTGAAAAGGACAACCGTTTCTCGACGAACGGCTTGAAGAACAATGGCTGTTCTACGTTGTTCTCTTCTGAACAAAGGGGGGTGAGAACCGTCTCTTGTCTACGGGCTCAAGAACAATGGCTGTTCTAATGTTGTTCTCCTCTGAACAACAGGGGGAGGGTGAGAACCGTCTCTTGTCTACGGGCTCAAGAACAATGGCTGTTCTACGTTGTTCTCTTCTGAATACGCGGGGGAAGCCTTGGGGACTTGGCGTCACGGAAGGCTCAAACCTTTGGCACTCGAGGAATATTGTCCTCCTTCTGGACAAGTGATGGTGAATCTCGAGGTCGAGGTCCCTTGGCGCACAAAGGGAGAGAGGGTCGTGGTGATGTTTCGCGACGAAAATCTGGAGCTTTAATCTGATCTTAGTGGTAAAGTTTCCATATAAATAGCCAGGACATCTCCTTGGCGTGGGGGACAATGGAGCGGAAGCTTGGAGGGAACGCACAGCCGGGCCGGAGAACAATGCCTTATCTGCCCATAAGCCTAACTCAATCTGGCGAGGTCGGCGTATGGGGGCGAACGGGGGGACGATAACCTCCTTGTTTAAACATTGACATCCGGTGGCTGTGATAAGACGCCAAGCTTCGAATCGAAGATGCACGTGGGCAACATCGTGGTTTTAATTAATATGTGATATAAGTTGAAATTAACGCAGCTTCAACTCGTTCTATCACAGACTGGTTGTTGCCCGCAAAGGTTCACTCCCGTTTCTTCTAAATTGGAATGAACTCAGCCATCCGCCAGTCGATCGAACCTCGCTCATGTCCAGGCACGAGTTGTAGAACGCGGATATGTTAGGTGCCAACTCTTCCTTGATCTCCCTCAGGAATCGAGTCAAGAAACAGTCAGAACCAGCCGACTTGTACTGGTTTAACTGTCCAAGTCATGCTGCTACCTACCACGCATCCATCTTAATATCCTCAAAACTATTTTTTTACTTCCCTAAGTCTCACGCTCGGTATCTTAGTACTAATCTCCCCATCATATTATCTGATAATTACTGAGGAATATTAAGTGTTAAGGACTTTGATAATATCCAGGTCCGAATCCTGTACCATGCCTCTACAGTTCTTACTTGAACAACACGCTGCTGAATTGGCTATCGGCTGTTCACTTGGCCGAATTATTCCTTGTCTTGTAGTTTTCTTTGCAGGGACATGCCACATAAACCTTATATTCACGCTTGGTCTTCCTAACCAGTCATTTTACCCTGCAACACTGTCTAGCATATTTGCCCAGGTTATTCGCATTCGTTTGTAGGTCATTCGTAGATCGTTCGCATTAACCACTTTCACATCAGATAATTTTTCCTAATGGACTTTAATCCCCTCTCTTTCTTTTGTAATCTACCTGGTCCCTTGTCCAAGATATACATCTATTTGAGTCTGTTTTATCTTCCTGTCCTTCTTCCTTCTCTCATTTCGCATAGTTACGCCATGACCTCGCAATGCAACCTCATCCCCCAATCCCACTCCCTTGTTCAAACCTGTGAGTGTTGCAACAGTCTTTATTACCATGCCTTCCAAAGCTTTAACCCTCCCTTCTACACTCCCCACTTTACATGTACCGACTCCTCCAACTTATTTTCTTGTCAGATAATTCCTGGTATTCTGTCTTATTTGCAAGAGGTCAATACTTTCTGAAAATTGCAATTGGCCTGTTGATGTGCAGAGACGCATTCTTGCAATGACCTATATAGCTGTAACATTTGGCGTTATTATGTTTTATTTTTTTTTAATTTAGAATTTTCCTTTTACGGATTTATTTTCTTTTTCATCTTTTTTTTTAGTACCAAATCATGGCAAGTTTTCTCTACAATCTAACGAATATTGAAATATGTTTTTGAATGGAAGGAATTATCAAGGACGCCACGATCCCATCATTCGATCAGGAAGATCTTTTAGATGATTTTCATCGTACTTATTTCCCACCTCATCTTTATTTCTTTTAAACTATTAACGGACATTCACATCCTGCAACTATTCACATCCCATTAGCCTTTCTACTCATAGTGTACCGTCAATTCATTTTCTTCTTATCTTTTTGCTTATACATAGATGATCTAAATATGGTAGCTAGTTTCCACACTTTCCATTATTTCTATGTATTTTGCAGCTTTAAACCTCTCATAATGACATCTCGTCTAATTTTACTTATATTTCTAGCCCATTCTCTTTTTACCTAACTTTGGCAAAGAATTAAGGGAATTTATTATTTTCACCTCCTTCGATTGTGAATTCATTTCGTTCATACACAAAGCCTCTCGAAATCCGAGTTGGAAAGCCTTCGTTCGATAAAATCATGGGGATACATTTTTACACTTTTCAACGTACGATTACGTCCCCCAACCTATCTTTACTCCAACGCATAATTAGAATTGGCGCCAATTTCTAGTTATATATTTTTAGGCGCTTTTTGCCAAGACAATTACTTTCCCGCACATCATGTAATTTTCATGTATTATTCTTGGTTGTTATAAAATATATATTTTCAAAATTTTATTCGTGTTTTGCTCTTTTATTACACAACCAACAATTAAAACTAATACCAGGGGCGGTCAATAAGTTTTACGAATCGGTAGGGCAAAACAGAGGAAGGGGGATGGCTGTTTGTGGCGGTGGTAGGACAAGTTATGACAAGTCAGGACCTGCAGCCGCACGCTCCTGCCTCGTCTATTTAAGAAGCAGTAGCTGATCGCAGATCGTCAGTCACAAATTTTCCATTTCAACAATCGAGAAGGTTGAGCACCGCGCAGTGATCAAACTTTTGCCCAAGGAAGGCAAGAATGCAAAAGAGATCCATGAACGCATGGTTGCAGTGTACACCGACACCGCCCATTCCTATGCAACCATTGCTCGCTGGAATAGAGAGTTCAGCCATGGTCGTTAGTTGCTTGAAGATGACCCCCGTCCAGGACGCCCGTCAGACGTGACCAACGAGGACAATATGGCCCGTATGGAGAGGATGATCCTCGAAAATCGACGGGTGAAGGTCGATGAATTTGAGCGACAACTTACAATACACATGGAAGTGTTATCAACATCATCCATGACAATTTGGCCATGACCAAGGTCTCTGCCCGTTGGGTTCCTAGAAACCTCACGCCCCATGATGGACTTCAACGTCGTCAAAGTCCACAAGGCCAGAGTTGCACATGCTGCCCTGCGCGAGTGCGGATTCGAGGAGCTCAACCATTTCCCCATCAGTCCAGATCTGGCCCCTAGCGACTACTTTTTATTCCGCAAGCTCAAGGCTGCACTGCGTGGACGCCGGTTTGGGGACGAGGAAGATGTCCAGCTCGCCGTCCAGGAGTGGATTAAACAGCAGTCGGGAGATTTCTGGTTGTCAGGAATTCAAAGCCTCAGGGACAAGTGGCACAAGTGCATTGAAGTCGTTTCTTTATATTCAAATTGCAAAACTTATTGACCGCCCCTCGTAATATAACTTTGGGATCATTAAATACGGAACTCAATTTGTAATACTTTAAAGGACACGAAAAACAATGCTCATCCGAGTCTGATTTTCAGGTGGAACTCTCTTGTTATTTTTTATTATTTTTTTATGGACGTATTCGGGGGATCCTCAACCAGTTTCATACCTCCAAAACCTAGTATTCTTGCTTTTATTACTCTTGTAATGGCGCAAGCTACATTCTTGCAATTAAAAAATTCATTGCAATGCCATTTGAAGATCGCTCAACTCTTTTTTTTATTTTTATTCATGAGGACATATCCTCAGTTGATGAGGGCCATTTCTTTATTTTCATCTTCTTGATTCTTTTTGTTCTTTTCTGCATGACTGAAATGATTATCGCTCAAGCTTTTAAGATTTAAAAAGTTTCTGTTGTATTAGGTGTCCTTTTATAGTCAAAGATTAATATTACTCATTGTCTTAACCAGGTTCAAGGCTGTTTATTGTACTAGTTAGTACTCGGCATTGATGCACTCAAGATAAGTACTCTTGGATTTCCCTAACCTAACCACCTTTATTCAAAGCTCTTCGATCTACGCTTCTCCTCGGACACCATATTAAGGAGTATCTAGATTTGTTGCAGCGATCTTGTCACTTTAATTTACTGCCTACTACACCCCAGGTGGGATCACTGACCTGGGTTGACCCTTCAACTGGGTATATAAGATATATCATTTGTCAAATGTACTGGTTTTCAGGAGTCAGGACCCCATTGATTTACTGGATATGTGATTTTCTTCGTGAGTAAATATTTATGTGCTAAAGTATTTTGCGCGTTTAGAATACTTGTCCCTCATCCCCAACACGTTTAATGTCTACTCAAGCTTCTAAATTGTCTTCCTTCATCAGTATCAATCCCCTTCATTTGGGGGTTCTGTCCCTCCGAACTGCAAGATGATGTGCAACTTGTGGAAGATTTCTTTTTCTCTCGAAGTTAGAACGAAGGAGTGTCCTGCAGAATGTTTGTAAAGAGAGATCTCTAAACGAAATAGTGAGGGTAGAGGAAGTTAAAATGTGTGGAATAATATATATATATATATATATATATATATATATATATATATATATATATATATATATATATATATATATATATATATATATATATGGTGTCTCTAAAAAATGTATACACACTTTAACAGCTGATAGTTCAATTGATGTTTTTTTTCTTTCCAGGTTAAACCCATTAGAATTAATAATGGCAGTCAGACTAAACTTTGAACAAAGGAAATTCATTCTAAAATGCTACTGGAACTGTGCAAACGTTGTTGAAGTGCAAAGACAGTTTAGGAGGGAGTTTCAACGATATCCACCAAGGCGATTTACCATCACTCGAATTAGAGATAAGTTTGAAACCAATTAAACTGTTGGGAATGTCCACAAGAAGCGTTCCTGAAGACTACGAACATCGTCAAGCCCCACAAAGCACGAAAGAGTACTGGAAACGTACCACCGAAGTCCAAGAAAATCTGTGCGGCAAGCGAATCGTGACGTAGGTGTTTCGAAATCTCTGTCCAATTCATTTTGAAGCGCTGTCAATGGAAAAGTTACATTCCAAGATTCGTCCATGCTATTAATGAAGATGATCTGGACCGAAGAGTGGAGTATTGCGAGTGTTACTTGGTACGATGTGTAGAAGATGCACACTTTCCAACAAAGATTGTGTGGAATGAAGAGGCTACATTTAAATTAAATGGTTCATTTAACAGCCAAAATTGCACCTACCGGGGACCTGAGAATCCACATGTTAGGGTGGAACATCATCTTAATCTACCAGGAGTTACAGTGTGGTGCGGCTTATCATCAAGGGAATTAATTTGACCACTCTTTTTGGATGCTACTGTGACTGGTCCCGTTTACTTGAACTTACTGCGAAAGGGTATCATGCCAAGCATTAAAGAGGACTTTAAAGATATGTAATTTTATTTTCAGCAAGTTCGGGTACCCCCACACCACCATCACGATGTTAGATCTTACCTTGATAAAATCTTGCAAAAGACGTGGATTAGACGTTCACCAGACCTCACACCACTCGACTTTTTTATGAGGATACTTAAAAGACAAAGTCTACGCTATAAAACGTGCAACAGTCGCTGAATTGAGGGCAGCCATCAAACAAGAATGCACACAAATACCAAATGAAATGTTTAGTGATGTTTGCGATTCCATTGGTGGACCAGAACGGTCATCAATTCGAAAACAGGCGTTGATAAAACAATTAAATTGTGTCTGTAAATTCTATTACATTTTTAAAATTAAATGTATTTTAATAAACACTGAATTTATAATTATTTAAATTGTGTATACATTTTGGGGGACACCACTCTCTCTCTCTCTCTCTCCCTCTCTCTCTCTCGCTCTATCTCTCTCTCTCTCTCTCTCTCTCTCTCTCTCTCTCTCTCTCTCTCTCTCTCTCTCTCTTTCTTTCTTTCTCTCTCTCCCTCTCTCTCTCTCTCTCTCTCTCTCTCTCTCTCTCTCTCTCTCTATATATATATATATATATATATATATATATATATATATATATAATATATATATATATATATATATATATATATATATATGCAGGTTCTATTGAAGTCCAGAGCTGTGGCTGCGTTATTAGTTTTAATTTTTATTTTCTTAATATTAAGAAAATACAAGTTAAAACTAATTACGCTGCCACAGCTGTGGACTTCAATAGAACCTGCATACAACATGGCATTTTACCTAATTATACATATATATATATATATATATATATATATATATATATATATGATGAAAATTAATGCAATATCGTAAGAAAAGATGAGGAATTGAACCACATTCTCCGAAGACAATTTAATTCAGAACAGTTTCGGTGTATCTCACACCCTTTTTCAACTGACACTGGGCAGAAAAATGAGAAAAGCATAACACAAGTTCCCCTCTTTTTCCCCCAATCCCCTACTTGTGGCTAATCTGGGGGGGAGGGGGTTAGGCTTAAACATATTGAAGGGCTGACATTTTACTATTTTGTTTATTTGCTTTCTTATTACACGATTAAAAGAAAATTGACCCTCAGATAGATTTAAATTAGGAACTGAGGATATCAAGCTCGATTCTACGATTCTTCTCTTAGAATCGTAGAATCGAGCTTGATATCGTCAGTTCCTAATTTAAATCTATCTGAGGGTCAATTTTCTTTTAATCCTGTAGTTGCTTTCTTTGTATGTGACATGGACAGTGAGCCTTTAAATTGTGAGCGGGTAAGAGGATGTGGTATAAAAATTCCTTGGAAGTTCCTAGCTTAGGGAGATACTGGGTTTGATGGGGTAACGCTTTAGATGAAATATAGTTACTGTGCCTGGTAGCTTAGTGGTAAAGCATCTGACCGGCAATCAGCAAACCCGGGTTCGAGTCCCGGCCAGGAATTCAAAACTTTTTTTCCCTGGCGTTATTTCTGTCTTCTCGGTAAAGGATCGCCTTCACTGTGCCGCCCTCTGCTCCCTTTGATTCTGGATTCTTCTAATGTCCCTCTCTCTTGCCTTTAAAAACCTCCGGTTTCTTGTCTCATTTGCTCATTCGCGTCCAATTCTTATTTTCTTGTACTCTATGTATTTATAGTCAGCTACACCAGGTTTCTGCATCTTTCTTTCTGTCTTCAAATTTTAATTGAAAGGCCGAAAATAAAAATGGCATAGCCCTGTGGTGGTTGTATTATCACCCGCAGATCCTGTAGTTGCTTTCTTTGTATATATATATATATATATATATATATATATATATATATATATATATATATATATATATATATATATATATATATATATATATATGTGATCAAATTATTATGGATTGAAAACGGTCCTAATTTGGATTCAGCAAGGGCTGGAAAATGTGGTTGCAAGAGGAAAACAACACCAAGAACAGACAAGAAAATAAAAAAATGGCTAGTAAGGACAAGAACAAATCTTATAGGAAGATTGCAAGCGAACTGTTAACAGATGGCATTAGTGTTTTTCTAATAACAGTAAATATCAGGTTACTGGACAGTGAATTACGAGCCTACCGACCAAGAAAGAAGCCTAGGCTTAACAAAACCATGATATAGGCACGTCAAGTCAGCTAATGCTCTATGAATGGTAAATTTACCAGTTATTTTCTTTATTAAGCATAAGAGCATATACTGTACTTACGGTAGTAGGTACATTCTGATTTACCTACTACCTACGCGTTCATGCTGAATGAAATAATTTCAAGTCATAATTTGTCTGGATGTTTAACTGCTGCAACTAGCATCACAGGTGGTTTCAGTCTGCTATAGTGTTTTATATCGTTGCAGATTGTGTTTTCGGCCGAGTTAACTATTGCAGTACTTGATGGCCGTGTGCAGACAGTAAGGATACGGTCAGGTGAGGAGTTTATGTTAGAGTGTCTTAAAAAGACACAGACAATTATGGTGTTGGGAGCAATTTCTGTATATGGCACAAGTCGCTTGAAGATTGTTGAAGGTATAATGAATCGGTATAAGTATATTGAAGTACTGAAAAGCAGTTTGGTACCTCAAATGAGAGAATGGTTCGATGACAGATCATGCATATTTCAGCAAGACTCGGCTCCTTGTCCCACGGTGAGATCAGTGAAGACATGATGTGCACAAAATGGCATTGAACTGCTACCATGGCCTGAAAATTTCCCAGACATGAACTCTACTGAGAGTTTATGGTATATTCTAATAAATGAAATACACGAAGTTGCCATAACAACCAAAGCAAAGCTCATAGAACGTCTTACCTACGTTTGGTTTCACTCTGACGGAATCAAGCAATTATGCAGAACTTTAATCACTGGAATGCCAGAATGTGTTAAAGCAGCTAAAGGAGGTCAAACCAAGTATTAATCAATGTAAGAAAGGATATTTTTGCCATATGTATGAAAATAAAGAGATTATCTGTCAATAAAATAACTTTTATAACCTTTTCCTATAAAATTACGAATTTTCAAGAATCCATAATAATTATTTGATCACTGCTGTATATATATATATATATATATATATATATATATATATATATATATATATATATATATATATATATATATATATCCTCCTGCAGACATTGGGGCCGGTAGGACAAATGCAGGTGTTGGGGTCAGGAAAGCAGGCAACCTTTCAAATGTCACCTTACACCTCCTTGCGAGTGTGTAAAGGGATAGACAAGGAAAAGAAAGATAGGGGAAGGGAGGAGTGGGGAACCAGACTTTTCTCCTTACAGCCCCGACCGGGGATGAATGGACGAAGGGTGGTCGGTGAGTAGCCTGCTAAATTAGCCGCCAACCGAGAAAATAGGTGAAAAAAGGGGCGTATAAAATTGTCACAAGAAGGCAAAATGTAAATGGCTAAATGGAATACAACACTTGTTGTCTCAATCTAATTCAAGACGTTAAGGGCATTGGGCTGGGTGAGTGGGGCTCCTCCAGATGCCAGGTTTAATAGGTTCCCCGGGACACCCCCTTGGGAGTGACATGGCAACGAGATCCCTATTCAGGAGAGTTCCGTGTGCATCCCCTTGTTTACTGAGGCGAGGTTCCTTCCACAACTTCACCCTTTTCTTCTCGGTCTTATAAAGACGCTCTCGTTGGTTTTTGCCCTTATTTTCCCACCTCGTAAGAAACCAGCATCTCTCTTCCTCAGGTACCTGCAACTGCTGGGCCTTGTGCCTAGCGACCCTCACATCCTGCAGAAGTTAGGCCAGCTCTTCGACGCCGAGGGCGACCGCCAGCAGGCCTATCATTACTATTTCGACGTAAGTTAAAACACATGGGGAAGGGGCGACCCCCTCTCCACATTAAGGTAATGATGTTGAGGGAAGTGAAATTGAATTGATATTAGATAGCTTAATTAATTATAAGGCAAACTGCAAGGCTAAAAGCCGGAAAGGGAGGGTGACAACTAACCTGAAGCTAGCCATGTTTCACAACGAAGCAAGATCATATTGGAAGAAACATTTAATAATAAAATAGGTAAACCTGAACGCCAGCTTCCCCGCTCGCGTTCCCATAATATTTCGTCCACTTTCCAATATGTTTCACCTAACTGTATCATTAACTGTCGTTTTACTACTTCAGTTTTACCTAATGTTTTATTGTGTTTGGTTACTGGAAGCCGATTTCGAGCCGTACTATGTGTTGCTATATGGGGGGTTACGCTCCCATACCCCCTCGCTCACTACGCTCACCCTCAGGAACAAGTAATAAAACGACAGCTAATGAGACAGTTAGGCGAAACATATTGGTAAATGAACGAAATATTATGGGAACGCGAGCGGGGTAGGGATCCTCAGAATTACCATAAAATAATAAGAATTCGTCCTTAAATGCCAGTAACGCGAAAGTAAATCGAGAATAGCAGAGAAAAACATCCATCAGAAAAGGTGGTCCTGGAACTCTCCTGCAAGGTTCGTAGTGCATTCCTGCCACCAAAAGGCAAAACGCATTAACTGCAAAAATGCGATTTTGAAAATTTGATATCTATGGAATCAGTAGAATGAGACGAACATCCCTATTGCGGCAGTTTACTTCTATCTTGTCATCATACCGAGATTTCAAATGGTAAGTTGCATTAACTCCACGTTTTTTTCCAGTATCTCAAGGCAGAAAGCACCGTAATCATATTTACTTGTCAGAAAACATCAACTCTCTCCTGGTTAGGACATAATGCATTTTGCCTGACAATGTAGTACGGGCAAGCTGCTTGTCATTAATATACTGCTTCAGCTAATTTGTTAGCCTTTCCGGGATAAGGTGTGCAGCTCCTCTTTTTTTTCATAAACAAACCTATTTATTAATGTTTGCTAGTACGCAAGAACCTTTAAAGAACTAAGAGAAAGGTAAGGTGATATTTGTTCACTCTTTTTTTATGTCGTTCGTTTCAATAAGGTGCTTATTCAAATATAATATTACATTTATCGAATTTGACAATCATTGTGTCAAATTTAAGGAGTACATTAATAAATTTGCACCAATGTATGAATACTTAAAATGCACTGCTATCTCTTCAACTATATCAATTATTTACTTTTCACATATCAATTAGAAAATGATATATATATATATATATATATATATATATATATATATATATATATATATATATATATATATATATATATATATATATATATATATTCACCTAGATTTCTTCCACAAAGCTTGAGTCTTATATTCAGTAAGAAGGACAAAACGAAGAAGGCGGGTCCCATCTTTAATTCCAACGTTTCGGGTTATTACAAAACCCATCTTCAGGAGCTAAAAACAAATTCTAAATGAGTAATCTAAGCAGAAAAACATAAATAACAGCACAAGTTTAAAGTTAAAAACCACAGATCAGAGAAAATCACAAAAATGACGTTAAAAATATAAAATAGACGTTACGTTAATGAACAAACAAAATAGTGAGGTAAAGAACAGCAAAAAATATTTGTAAAGAGATACTTTCAATTAAGGACAAACAAAGTAAACGCAATATAACAAAATTAAACAATTGAAATGGATACAAACAAAAGGTGAAACTAAAATATAGACACTGCAACATTACCTTACATGGTCGGATCACAATGACGAGTGAAAACAGGAAGGAATTCAAAGAATGAATACAGATTGGTCAAGTTATAAACAGAGGAAAGGATGACGTGTCCTCATTTAAATTTGAGTGGTTGTATTTAATACAGAGTTATTCTTTAATGCGGAGAGATGAAATAGATTTAGCAAATTTTAAGACAGAAAAATCATTTAAGGACACATCTGTTTTACAATCAATAGCATGTTTCCTGATGGAAGAAAACTCTTTGTTACTTAATGTTTTGCCCGTTCTATGGCTAATCCCCATGTAAGAACAAAAAGGCGACTGGAGAGTACGCACCTTGCTTCCTATATAGGTCCCCAACTTACAGCTAGGGCAAATGAATTTATATACAATGCACGAACTAAACGGTGTGGGAATACTGTCCTTCACTTTAAAGAAATTACCCATATTTTTGTTATTAATGAATATAAGTTTAAAATTAATTTGACAATAAAATTTCCTAAAAATGGAAATTAAACGTTTTCGGAGAAGGTGATTACAAGGGCTGATGTCTGGTAACAGGACATACCTGATTCCCTTTGGGACATTAAAAGAAGTGGATGGGTTATAAAGCCTAAAGAGGAACTTCCTAATACAGTTTTCAACGAAAGATAAGAGATAATCATTTTTTACACATATTCTTTTAAAAAATTGAATTCAAAATGCATACTAAAATAAGTCTGCATATATATATATATATATATATATATATATATATATATATATATATATATATATATATATATATATATATATATATATATATATATATATATATATATATATATTCAACTTTCAGTGGCATTATACATTCTCTTGATGATGAAGAATGAAGAGAGCTGCAGCAGCAGTAGTTGTGCAATGGATGAAGAAGTGCCATCAAATAATCCTAATGAAAGACCTAGAATTTGTAAAAGACAAGTCCAGAGAAAGAGGCCATCAACATCAACAAGGATAGAAAAATCTTGTTCCATAATGTATACCTTCCTCAATAACTCGCAAAAAGAAATACAGGTTTGCCAGTTATTCTTTTTGAAAACTATGGAATACAGCAGTAACCGAGTCATTGTTGAACTTAAATCAAGAAAATCAACTTGCGGGATGTTCACAGCGCAGCCAGACAAGAGAGGTCGACACTCTCCCGCGAATAAAAAAGATCACGCTATTATTGTGGAACATACGAGTATACATAATTTTTAAACCACAAATATTTCACTACAGAAGGGAACATGCGCCAGATACATATCAACTTAACACAAAACTCTAGCTACTGCACATAAATTACATATCGTGCAGTATTCAAGAAAGAAAATATTGGTTTCGGCGAGCCAAAGGAAGATTTTTGTGACACATGTGCAGACTACAAAACCTTCAAGAAGATGATATTACTGACAGTTTGTCCATTGCACAAGAAAATCATATTGCGCCTATAAAGAAGATCATTCAAAAGCATAAAGCTCTACCAGCAGAGTTTATGCTGTTGATATGCAAAAAGTCCTTTTGCTGCCAATGATCAGCGGATTGAAAAGCTGCATATTCATACCTCGACTGATCGTTTTCAATAAAATATTTGCCGGTAGGAGAGAAAAATAAGTGCAGAAATAAAGAAAATGTAGACAATGCATTGTCATCTCTAATTAAGAAGGAGAGATATGCACAAGACTTTATTTTCTGGACAGATAATTGTGCTGCACAGAACAAAAATTGCCGTTTGTATAATGTCATGGTAATTCTCATCAACTATGAAGCCAAATTAATAGTAATAATTTTAAGTACTTGACTGCAAGCGGCCATACATTCATTGCAGCTGATGGCATCCACGGACCTATTGAACGGACCCTGAAGCGAAAAGGAAACTTATATGATTTCAAAGACATGAAAGAAGGGATTCAAAATTCTGTCAAGCGGTTAGATTCCAGCAATCAATAATCATAAAAGAGCAAGGTTAAAAGAGGGTACTGGTGATATGCCATACTTGGAAGAACTTGTAAGAAATCATTCAAAGAGCAATATCAGTTTTGAAACTTTGCGAAGAAAACTGCTAAGGTATCACGTTTTATCATTGGGGCTCCTCTGGAAAATTGTCCCGGGGGCATATCTTTACCCAAGAAGAAGAACATAGTTGAAAATCTGCTATTCAAAATGCCTCCAAACAGACGAGAGTTTATGCCAGCAAATCCTAACAGCAAAGATCTGCTCAGTCAAGTTGACATAAAATAGACATTAATTATTAATAATTGATGTTTCCATAAATGCATTTTTTATTTTAGACATGTAAGTGGCTCTATTTGGTAAATTCGATGTTTATATACAGTGCAGTAACTTTTGCCTGTACACATTTATAAATAATCAATGTAGGAATTAATGATTCTGTAGTGATTTTACATTACTGTAGCGATTTTTTTTATTTTCCATTGAATTTCAAAGACTGGAGTTACGTATTTCCTTATAGAATTTACTTTTATTATTATATATGATAGTTAACGGCAAAATAACCCATTACTATTGTTTCACTTTGTGACATGTAATTTTTCTATTAATTTTTAATGTCCCTCTTATTCTGTATAAATCGATGTGCTTAATGAAATGAATATATGCACTGTCACTGTAAAAAGACTAATTTTCATTATTTCACTTTCTGAAGTTTCTTTTTCTTTATTATTACTTTGTAATTGCATAACTTTATTTGGTGTCTTATGTGAAATTAATAAATGTCGGCATTGCGCAAGATTACTATCTTTCTACTATCCTGGAACAAACTAAACCATGTAGAAATAATGTCTTTTTGCCCTCCAAATAAGACATATAAACAACATCTTACCAAATTATTTGTCAATTTCTGCTGAAAAATTATTACAAAGCACAACGCATTATCTCCAAATTATGAGGTAATCAATGTACGTTGGACGATATATTTGACTATATACTACATATTATGACGAATCTGAGGGAATAAAGCATGAGTAAAGATGTTAAAGTACAAGTTCCCAAAAGTATAGGTTGCAGGTGTCTGTAGCAAAACAGTAATGTGCACATAAATCTTAAATATCGATTTTCTCAAAACGAGGATTTTGGAGTTAATGCGTTTTACCTTTCGGCGGCAGATTCGTGGTCGGAGTAAGACATACTTCCACTCCTTTGCTCACAACAACTGCTTATTTCGTGTTGTGGGGAGTGTGAGCATTGCAAGATTTGAGGCGGAATGGTAAGATTCGCCCTTTTGAGGGAGGGGGAGATGAGTTGATGTTAAATTATTGCAGTTTTTGTCCTTTTAATTATTATATATTATTCTTTTTTATTTAGAATTGGCTTCCTTATGAAGAGAATGAAGATATCATTCGGATGCAACGGAGGAAGGCCTCCATGTATACAAAATAGCTTACATAATCCGACCCCAATTGAATTAACTTACAAAGGCCAATGAAAACAAAAAGATTAGCTCCTATTTATTGGTGAAATACAAAAGATGCAGTGACATAATAGTCGTTCAGGCGGTCTATGTTTAGTCGTAGTTTACAATTAGGGTAAACATGGACCTTACCTGATGAGAGGGGTTGAGTGGGATGGGTAGAGCCGAGAGAGTTGCTTTTTAAACATTTATCACCCCTTTTACACCCTTTTTACGAGTAAGTCTATAAAGGCGCGGAAAAAATAGTGGGAGATTTAAAAGAGTTGCAAAAGATGTTGGAGAGAAAGTAGCAGTATCTCTTGGGGCCCTGGGGTCGGGAGGTAATGTCACTACCCCAGAAACGTTATCAACGATTCCGAATGTCTTTATAATTCTTTTGGATTCTCTCTATTATAAGAAATTCTCCAACTCATGATCCCCAAACCCGAATAGGTAATCGGTAGCAACTGGAAATGCCGCAACTCTCCTGTACTTGCCACTGTTCCCCAATGATGCCTTTTTGGTCGCAATATTTTCACTAAATTTATTATGGACCCCTTTTGATTTATTTACATAATAGAACTGTTCAGAAGTGAATGGAATGAGAAGCAATTAGTGTCAGATTGCACGAAATAAAAATTACCCGTTGCAAGTAACAAATTAAAGGAATAAAATGAATCGTAGCGGGACGCAATTCTTCGGAAATCAAAAATGCATCAAAATAATATCAGTTTTAGTAAGCTCACTGGGCGTGACTGTGAGAGAAGCCTTGCAACGACAGACGATAGACGTCAGAAGATTAACGGGGGGAGCTTGCCATGGAAAGGTCGCTAGGCGAAAATTTTAATTTGACGTCGAGGCATGGATGATGGAAGGTGACAAACAGCAGAAGATTGACAAAGGGAGTCTGTTGTGGTGGAAAAGTTGTAAAGTGAGGTCGGCAGGTTTACGTCGAGGTGAAGGGAATTACTATTCTTCGCCTCCTGTAGGCGGAGATGGAGCTGACCGTCGATGATAGTGGCTGCGACCGAGAAAGTCCGACGATGAGTCTTACTAAACCAGACGATGATAGGGACTTTACTCAGGATATGGGAGGGTCTCTCCTGTGTTTTGCCTCTCTGAATTCTGGATCTTTGTGCTGCAATTTATGTATCACGGTATATCCGGACAGAGGGTTAACGTCAAAATGCGAGCAAAATCCTGTGCCAAGGCAAGGTTACCAGGCAAGGCTGTTTTGGTTGCTTTCTTAAAACCGATGGCATTTGTTTTTAATTCCGTGACGAGATGTAGATATGTAGTTCTCTGATATGTAAAGCTGCCATATTGTTGTTCTATTCTGGGTAATTTTGCCGACGTCTTAAGATAGTTTTTTTTTTTTTAATAAAAGAACCTAAAAATAGTTGTATGGTAAATATTATCTCGATTTATGACAAATTATAAGATCTGATCTGTAGAGTTTTTAAACCTCCTTACAAACCACGTCCGAAAGTACAGATGGAAAAGTTTGTTCGATTCATTTTAGGTTTTAAGAGGATTTGATACCTTTCAGGATCGGTCGGATTAGGCATAGGAAAAGAAGGTGAGAACAGAAAGCACAAGAATAAAAAAAAATAAACCTAAAAAAATAATAGTAAAAGTCCAGGAGGAAAAAGACCACTACACCAAACTTCTTTATGCTAATAATTGCCACTAACGAATTTCTAGAAAGAGAAGTGTAAATCCCCACTCCTCTCCTGATGGCAAGCGTTTCTATAGCTGTGGTAATCTAGAAATCATATTCAAATGGAACTTGTAATTTTATCTTTTTAAAAAGGTCTCACGTTAATAAGACCACCGCGCGTCCATTTTGTGGAGGTCTTTGCTGGGCCTATTGAATCCTGCAATTTTGTGCCAGTAGCCTACCTATTACATAATAATCCGATCGCTAAAAAAAATATCCATGGATATCTGAGGTCAACAGAAATTAAATGTCTTACGAGTAAGTGGGCCAAAGATCACAAAAATTGGACACATACATGAACAATAGTCCAAAGTTATGTATGTGGTCAGATGAAGGTATTTATCAGGTATGTGAGAAAGACTATTGTATTGTTGCTGTACATATAATTTATGTAGTTGCATTTAAATATACCTTGAAAGAAATTTATTACAAAATATCACTTTTTCTGACAATTTTGAAGATTTTCAGCAATTCTGGGGGCTACATTTCTGAGACAAAGAGTTGCATGGAGGTGGTTCTATAGGGATGTCATAGCCAGTACATGCACCCTCTGGAACCTGCAGGATTGCATCATTTTCGCAGCAGACAACATCCAATAAAATAATTTTAGAAAAATAGTATATTGCTACAAATGGATCATATTTTGATTCAATACACACTATTTTTTTTGTTATGCAATCTCCAACTTAGTATTTAAAAACTGATATTTCATGTCGTCCTTATTAGACGACATCACTATACGCGCATTCGACTTCCACTAAACAGGCAACTTGATTTTTTCTATTTAAATATTACTGCCTAATAGAATGTATAAATACGTATTATTATTATTATTACCTTCAAAATTAAACTTCTTGGAGATTTCCACAAAGGAAGGTAGGTGTATCAACACCTCTAGAACTACTCGTCTTCTCGCCCTTTTTTATGCCATATTAAGCTCGACCTCATTTAGTCAACACCGAATAGCATTTCATATAAATGGGCTGCGATGTGTTATAGCATTTCATCTATTGATTTTATTTAGCGTTCATCTCTGAGAAGCATAACGCGGGTCTGCCCACAAACTTCTTTCATACAAAACTATCATACATAATATCTACTTGCTCCTCAGTCAGTTCTCTTTCTCTCAAAGCCACATAACTAATTCACATTTTATGCTGTCTTGCAACCCTTCGCAAGCCTGACATTGACTCTCGTATATTATCTAAATAAGTCTATTTATATCTCTTCTTCATAAATGCCCACACCACCCCAGAACAATCTCAATAACAACCTCGTTCATACACTTCTTTACTTCAGATATATCTCTTAACCAGTCGTTCCACACACTATCTAGCGTTTTCACACCAAACATCGTCCTTGCACTTAGCTTTCAAACGAAATCTTCCCTTCTTGACCTTTAGTCTCACTTCCATACACCAACGCCGGCATCAGCATACTCTTACTCAACTTCCTTGTACATTCCACAGTTAAACTCTTAGCATTCACTCACATTCTGATCCACGCAGAGACTTTCCTACAATTTTGAAGCTTATGGCGACAAGCTGCTTCATATGTACCACTATCATTCACAACCAAAAGATAATTAAAACTTTGCACTTTTTAAGGTTAACACCATAGATTCTAATATTACACCGCAGCCCATCTTTACTCCAAATACCATCATTTTCTTACTTTTCTGCATTCAATGTTAGGTCCCGATAACACAGACTGCCAAAGGCATCGATAAGCATTTTCAAATCCCTCTCTCTCAGCCACCAATACCAGATCATCAGTATATAACAACATACATAGAACCCAGCCACACATTTCCTCGTCAATCTCACCACAGCCCTTTCCTTCATACCCATCATATACTCTTAGTAGATCGTCCATATAAGCATTAAGTGTCATGTCCGCATCACACAACCTTGCTTTATCCCTTCTCCCACTAAGTATGGCAAACTACTCTCCGGTATCTTTTACGAAGGCCTTTCTTATTTTCAGCATAAATACTCTTCATCCAATAATATACCACTCACTTCATACATAGTGAGAACCTTCCATAATGCTTCTCTAGCTACACGATCATAAGCTTTCTTCAGAGCCATCAACCTAGCATGCACTTTAGAACTCTTATTCCATGTTTTCTTAGTTCTCTCAATAGAAATACTCGATCCATACCTCTCATACCACTCTAAATCCACCTTCCACATCCACTCTTAATTCATTAGTTAACAGTCAATACACCCAATCAGAATATTTTCTGTACACTTTTCCTACAAAACACCAAACTGGCACTTTAGTTATTGCATTGAGCTTTCTTCCCTCTATCCTTATACAATGGTAGTATCACAACATTATTCTAATCCACAGGAACTTATCCCCTTTCAAATGCTTTACAGCGCAACCACCAGATTCATTCCATGACACAAACACCACAACTTTATATAAAGTCAGAGAAAGCCTTTCCATTTGTCAGACATCTGACAGCATTACCGACCTCTTGCATGATTATCCCTTTCAAACCCTGATGCACCTTTCGGGTTAAACTCACGAAGCCAATCATATTCACGTCGTCTTCCATTCCCACATTATACAACTCGTTAAAGTACTCTGTCAAACTATTATGTTGGAACAAAGTTCCCGCACAACCTTTTTCAAAGTTTCCTAATAAGTTTATATTTATAGATTTATTGAAAAGTTTATTTATTTATATATTTATAAAGGGTGTACCACTAGTTAATGTGTAGTGGCTAGGTCTTTCCTAGGCCTCGCTTGAAAGTGTACAGTGACCTAGAGCCTAAGTAGACTAGGTCACTATGCACTTTCAAGCGAGGCCTAGGAAATCCTAGACCATTACACAGTAATTAGCCGGACAAAAATTATCCATCAAATGAATTTCTCGTGAACAACAACTTACTCTTTTAATTTATGATTACAAGTCCAGCCTAAACGATGCCCAATTGTAACTTTGTATCAAACTAAGCATTTGAAGAAGAAACAATTCAGTAAGTTTTCGCAAAGCCTACGATTGGTTTAAGAAGTTTCAGCGTGGCCAATTCGATCTCCAATATCAGCCAAGAAGTGGTCGACCCTCGCTTATTAGATGTATGGATTCCAAGTTAACTGACAGACTTCAACCGTCAGTGCCCCATAGACGCCTGTATGACACTACTGTCCAAGAAACGTCGTCTTGATTGGCTGAAAAAAGTGGTTACTACAGTTGTAAAATGGTGTCTAGACTCGAACAGTGCATGCAAAAGAAGCTGGGCAGACAAGGGTGCATCTGCACAAATTCAGGAAAAGGCCAACCGACATAAAAAGAAACTTATGGTTTGTATCTGATGGGATTTGAAGGGAGCGACTTACTAGGAAATGTTGGAACGCAATCAGTCTTTTGCCGCTCAATTATGCAGTCAACAACTGCAACAGGTGGTAGGTGCAATTGCACAGAAACGGCCAGAATTGATTAATGCCATGTTTCTTTATGATAACGCTCGACCACAAGTTGCAAATCATCCTCGTGATAAACTCATGGAGCTGTGGAGGGAAGTTCTTCCTCACCCACCTACTCGCCAGACCAAGCCCCAACAGAATACCATTTATTTCGTGCACTGCAGAATTTCTTGAATAGAAAAACACTCGCAAATGATGACGAACTGAAAATTGCAGTTGGAGACTTCTTTGATAGCAAACCAGCTGAATTTTACAACAAAGGCATCGATGATCTATCCCGTCGTCGGAATCAGGTGCTCGACAATAACGGTGATTACATTGTTTATTGATATGTTTCTTTTGCTGCATTGTTTTATTCTAAATTATTGCCAATAAAAGTTCTGAGAGAACTTAGTTTCCAACCTATTACTGTTGATCCCCTGAGTCCCCTCCACTTACCCTGCTATTAGCCTTAAAACAATTATTCTTCTCTTAATTTCTCCCCTTTCTCATTTCCTCCAATCTTCATTCAGATGATTATAATAATCATTTCTTTACTAAGCTTTTTGAAAGACGCTTCTGACCAAAGTAAAATTCGGGGAAATAAAAATGTGTAAAAAGTACATAGCTCGAGTTGCCAAAATAAGAGTTTATTATAGTATGGAATGTGAGGCTGCACTGGTACCACATTCTTTTGAGCCAGCGGAGGCCAGTCTACCATGATAGAACGTTAAATAGTTCCTGAGTTGTTGTCACCAACGGAGAGTTGTGCCGCTTCCGAATCCTATTTTCTTATTAAATATGCAAGTTCTTATACCCGATTGACTTAAATGGAAGCCTAATCAATCATAAAGGAATTCGCATTTTATAAATTCTAGAAGAAACAAATATTCAGGGAAACATATGATCTCAATGGTACGATCTTCAGAAACTCGTGACATGGTGGTAAAGTAACTACTAAATAGCGTAAGCTGTCTGAGGGACACAAATAAATGCACGAGTCAACGAACTCTTTTATCCCAGAAACAAATTATTCTCAAATAGCGGATCCTTCTTGGAAGCGGAGGTCAAAGGATACAAATACATATCGTCAATCAGCCTTGCTTTCTAAATGAGAGAAGTAACCACTTCTCACCCCCCTTCCTCGCCCCATCCTAATATTCTCTCATCTTCACACATATGACTTTTTAAACACACTTTCACCACTAATTGGGCTGACAGACAGATTGATACTTGAATGCTAAAAGGGAAATCTCTGTTGGCAAAGTTACAGAAAAACGTCGTGTACATTGCGTATTTTATTCAATTCTTTATCTTGCAGTCGTACCGATACTTCCCGAGCAACCTGGCTGTGATCGACTGGCTTGGCTCGTATTTCATTGAGCTCCAGGTGGCTGAGAGGGCCATCGGGTACTTCGAGAGGGCAGCACTTATGCAGCCAGATGAACCCAAGTGGAAGCTGATGGTTGCAGCGTGTCACAGACGATCTGGAAATTACCAGAAGGCTCTCCAAACCTACAAAATGATTCATCGAAGATTTCCTGAGAATGTGGAATGTAAGTGGAGGTTATCACCGCGTTTTTGGCAACGTATTAATATAAGTTGACTCCCAAACTGACAGAAGCAATGTTATGTTACCATGGTAACAAGGGCTGCTTTCAGGTCTCAAGTTGCTTCTCCGGCTTTCGAGTGACTTAGGTTTAAAAGAGGCAGGGGAATACGCCCTTGAGTTGAAAAAGGTCGAGAGGGCGAACGAGCAGAAAGAGTCCCGAGCAACGAGCAGTTCCAGGCCCAATTCGAGAAGGTATTAAGACTAATTTATAAGAGGGCGTCTGAGGGAGGGGGGGGGGCGACCTTCAAGAAGATATATGTTAAGATTAACTTGTCAGAAGGTCTTATACCTGTTATTAGGTCAGTCACCTCATACTTGTGGTAGACGCCTATTGTGCTTGCGAGATGACTCGCGCTGCATAATTTTATACAGGTTCTACAGAAAAATCCTGCATTTACGTTAAAGTTTAACAGGATGAAGTGATTTTGCAGTAGCACTTGACAACGCCAAAAGAGAACTTCCACCTAAGAACTGGAAAGTTTTAGAAAATAAGGAAATTACCACCTAGCTTTGAAATTTCTTTCAGGTCCTCTTCAAGGGCCAGCCGAAGTGCTTCATCAATTTCTATTCACGACGACAGCGGGGCGGGAAAGAGTCCACGATTGAGAATGTAAGTGTTCGCTTCAAGTGCGCAAAGCCGGTCTTCAGAACAGGTCGGAGATGTAAAAATACAAATATAAACGACATTAGCGAAGGTGATAAGAACTGTTTGGGTTATAAATAGATGCATAAAGGCTTTCGGTTAGGAGAATTTCAACCATGGTTGCGTCGATCCAGGAGGTGGAAAAATGAGAGGCGAACAGACAACGCGAAAAGCAAATTAACACACAAAAGATGCAGTAATAGAATGAGAAAGTCACGGGATGATAGAGACTGCTACAGTAAGACATTCCACCCTTATGGTGCTAGACTCTGAGGGGCGGATTCATAGGTACCAGAAACAAATTTCTACAAATTTGTTGCTCCTCGAAAACAGGAATTTGACCTCTTTGGGGGGTAATATGGACAAAACAAAGAGATACAACGCATTCCAATCTTTGAGACCAAAGGAATATCCAAAATTGAGATCCAATGGCCAGAAACTGGAGAGGATTGAATAGACCAGTAGTTTTCAATCTGTTTATGATAGTGACCCCCTAAGTGCTATCTAGAAGCAGCCGTGGCACCCCAATATAAAATAATTTACGTAAAAAATACTTAATTACGTGGAAAGCAATTCAAGATTAACCACGATTGACGTTTAACCTAAATTAATCGAAATAAGACATCAAAAATTGAAAATAAATAGATCTTACCTTTAACAGTTTAATGGGGAATTTGAGCTTGATGATTATAACATAATTCTTTAATATTAGGACATACAGTATAGTTGATAAAGCAACTCTTATTTCTTCATTCACTGTCTGCAATTTTTCTCTTTTCGTTTTTATGTTGCACAATGTGTAGAAGCTAATTTCGAAATACTTTCAAGTATCATTAGATTTTTTTTTTAAGAAATGTTTGAAATACAAATTTCTTTTTGCAATTTAGGTATTTTAAAATGATTTCTTGGTCGTTCCCGCGGCAGCCTTAGTTGGCTATAGCGGCACCTTGGTTGAAACCAATGAAATAGACGCTCTGATGCTCAACTTACTTGAGCAGAATAAAGTTGAACATCGAAAGGTGGAGCTCTCGCTAGCCTAGTGGATACGGATTGGATTCCTGACATCGAGGCGCGAGTTCAATCAGAGAGCGAGGGCACAAATCTTTCAGCTGCTGCACGAGCTGGCCGCCCATTAGCGGATACGCTGAAACTCCCACGCCTGGCCGAGAGAGTCGATATCCTGGTGGCTTTGGGCATATCAGCCAGAGTCACTCTGATCTTTATGTGTATTTCATTATCATGTGTGGAGATCTCGTGGGAGATGCGTAGGGCTGGGAGAAAGGTGCATCTTACAGCAAAGGTCAACTCGTCCCACTCTGATTCTGGTGTCAAATGTAGGAATAAAAGAGGGAATAAGTTTCGGTGTTTCAAGCGACAACAAAAGGAGAGAAATCATTGTATCAGAACACACGACGCTTTAGTCCAGGGCAGAGCCAACATGAATAGAGGTGCGAGGGAATGAGAAAAGGCAGACAGAGGAGAGACTAAAGGAACTCGAACATAGAAGTGACAATATAAGTGAAAGCACAAGTAATAGCTATTCATCCTTGATTATATGTAGTAGGCGTAATTCTTTCTCGCATTTATTAAAATAGAGATAGGTAGAGAGAGAGAGAGAGAGGGAGTTAAAGAGAACGATAGAGAAATTTCGAGATAGAGAGAGAGAGAGAGATTTAAAGTGAGAGAGATTGAGTAAGAGAGAGTTAAAAGATTTAGAGAGATAGAAAAATAAAGTTAGAGATAAATTTAGAGAGAGAAAGTTAAAGCGAAAGTTAGAGAGATATATTTAGATAGTGAAGAGTTATAAATGAAGATAGATAGAGATAGAGATATAAAAAGTCGGTTAAAGAGCTTGTTAGAGAATAAGAGAGAGTAATAAGGAGTAACAAGGAAAGGAAGTACCTTAGCAGACCTTACGGTCCATTCAAAGAGGGTACCTTTGGACTAGCAATCGAGCAGTCGCATGGCTGCTCAATTGTTTTGCGTCCCTAAACGGCCGCTTTTCAAGACTTTGTCTAGTCTTGACTTGAACTGGTCAACAGATTCACTGTTGACAACTTCCACTGGAAGTGCGTTCCACTTACCGCAGATACTGTAAGTGAAAAAATTTCCACACAGATTGCGGTTGTAACGCTTCAGTTCAAGTTTGAAGCCGTGATTGCGCGTTCTGTTCTCACTCAGTGTGAAAATATCCCGGTAGTCAACATTGTCGAACCCTCGAAGTATTTTGAAAACTTCGATGAGCTGACCACGCAGTCTACGGGTTTCCAACGAGAACAGATCTAATTCCCTTAGTCTATCCTCATAACTTTTATGTCGGATAGAGGGAATCAGCTTGGTTGCCCTGGCTTGTACGCGTTTCAACCTTGCGATATCCTTTCGAAACGAAGGACTCCAAAATTGTACGGCATACTCCAGGTGCGGCCGAACGAGGTAGTTGTACAGACAAATACTATCTCCTTGTTACGGTATCCAAACTAGCGCTTTATGTAGCCTAACATCCTTTGGGCTTTCTTCTCTGCCTCGATGCACTGTTTCGAGAACTTGAGGTTGCTAGTGATAGTCACACCCAAGTCCTTCTCAGTATCACTTGATTCAAGAGCAGTGCCCTTAAGGATATACTGAGATTGGGGGTTTCGGTGGCCGATATGCATCACTTTGCATTTGTTCTCGTTAAAAGGCATTTGCCACGTGTCCGACCACTTCCCAATCTTCCGAAGATATTCTTGCAGGAGGGCAGTATTTCCATCCTTTGCAACGTTCATACCAAGCTTGGTATCGTCGGCAAATTTGGAAATCTTGGCAACCATGTCACCGTCCATGTCGTTGACGTAGATGATGAATAGTAGTGGTCTCAGGACAGAACCTTGAGGCACCCCGCTAGTAACGGGCACCCACTCAGAAGCCTGTGTATTCACCACCACCCGTTGACGTCTGCCACTTAGCCAGTTCTCGATCCAGCCGGCTACTTTTCCGTCTATGACCAGCGCTCGCACTTTATGGAGAAGGCGGCGGTGTGGTACCTTATCAAAGGCTTTCTGAAAGTCTAAGTACACCACATCCACCGCCTTGTCCCAATCGTGCTCACTGAAAACGAAGTGGGAGAATTCCACAAGGTTCGTCAGGCATGACCGTTGCCTTCGGAAGCCGTGCTGGGAACTCCTCAGTAGCAGGTTTGACTCTAAATACGATGTCATTTTGTCCACCATCATGCTTCCCATGAGTTTACCGAATATCGAAGTCAAACTGATGGGTCGGTAGTTTGACGGTTGGCTTCGGTCTCCTTTCTTGAAGATAGGAGTCACCTCCGCTTCACGCCAGTCTCTAGGAACGCATTCGGTCCGGATTGACATGTTGAAGATTGCGCTCAGGTATCGTGACACTTGATCACGCACTTCTTTTAACACTTTAGGTAGAAACCCATCCGGGCCAGGTGACTTATTCGTCATTAGGTCACTGATCTTCTTTTTTATTTTCCCTTCGGTGAAGTCCATATCCTCCAGCTTTTCCCCCGAGTAGGAATCCATTGGCTGGGGGATGGGACCACACTCTTCAGTAAACACTGAAGAGAAGTAGTCGTTGAGGAGGTTAACATTTTCTGCATCTAAGTGCTTTAATTCCCCCTCCTCATTTCTCAAAGGGCCATTCGTTCGACGGATTGGTCTACGGCTGTTCACATATCCAAAAAACTCCTTGGGATTCTCTTTACAGAGTCTCGCCACTCGGAGTTCCTCAGACCGCTTAGCCGCCCTTATGCTGGACTTCAATCTCCTGGCTAGCCTCCTGTATTCGTCAAAGTCAACCGAGAACTTCGATTGCCTGTACACAGTTCTCTTCTTCCTAAGCAGTTGGCCGATTTCTCGATTAAACCACTTTGGTTGAACAGAAGACCGACGGGGACATTTCTGAGGGATAAAATGCGATTGAAGACTCATGAATGTGGTTTTGAAACTGTTCCACGAGTCTTCAACAACATCGCACACTTCTAGCCTCGCGTCAGTCAGTCCAGGGAGAGTTAGAGTGTATGAGAGAGAAAGATAGAGATATAATTATTAATATTATTATTATTAGAGTTAATGAGATAGAAAAAGAGAGATAAATCTGGATTGAAAGAGATAGATAGAGTTAGAAAGATATTTAGAGAGAGTGTTAGAGTGAGAGGATTAGATAGTGAAGAGTTAGAGATAAAGTGAAAGAAAGAGACAGAATTAGACAATAAAGAGAGAGAGAGAGAGAGAGAGAGAGTTAGAAGAAGAGAAAGAGAAAGTGAGTTACAGAGTGAATTAAGAGTTAGAAAGAAAGAATTAGGATGAAAGAGAGTTAAAGAGATAAAGAGTTAGAAAGAGAGCTAGAAAGTGATTTATAGAGCGTTATAGGTTATTACGGCCAGAGACTTATATATATAAATATATATATATATATATATATATATATATATATATATATATATATATATATATATATATATATATATATATATATATATATATATATATGGTAATGAAACCACTGTATAGAGGAGCCAAAAGTTTAATTTACGAGACTAATTTCAGAATGCAAATGTTACAAAAGTCTATAAATAGCGACAGATCAGAAAAAAAACAAAAAGAAAAAACACAAAGACTTACACCCCCTGATTAATGACCTTTTTTCCCCGTTTTTGTGTTTCTTTCTTTTTGTTTTATTCTGATTGTGATAGAACGAGTTAATTTCAACTCCTATCCCATATTATTAAAAACCACGATGCTGCCCACGTGCATCTTCGATTCGAGGCTTGGAATCTTATCTCAGCTACCGGATGCCAATGTTTAAACAAGGAGGTTATCGTCCCCCCGTTCACCCCCATACGCCGACCTCGCCAGATCGAGTAGGCTTATGAACAGATAAGGCATTTTTCTCCGGCCCGGCTGTGCGTTCCCTCCAAGCTTTCACTCCATTTTCCCCCACGCCAAGGAGATGTCCTGGCTATTTATATGGAAACTTTACCACTAAGATCAGTTTGGAGATCCAGATTTTCGTCGCGAAACATCACCACGACCCTCTCTTCCTTTGTGCGCCAAGGGACCTCGACCTCGAGATTCACCATCACTTGTCCAGAAGGAGGACAATATTCCTTGAGTGCCAAAGGTTCGAGCCTTTCCGACGCCAAGTCCCAAGGCTTCCCCCCCCCTGTTGTTCAAGGAGAACAGCATTAGAACAGCCATTGTTCGTTTTGAGCCCTTCGCCAAGAAACGGTTCTCATCCCCCCCTGTTGTTCAAGGAGAACAGCATTAGAACAGCCATTGTTCGTTTTGAGCCCTTCGCCAAGAAACGGTTCTCATCCCCCCCCCTGTTGTTCAAGGAGAACAGCATTAGAACAGCCATTGTTCGTTTTGAGCCCTTCGCCAAGAAACGGTTCTCATCCCCCCCTGTTGTTCAAGGAGAACAGCATTAGAACAGCCATTGTTCGTTTGAGCCCTTCGCCAAGAAACGGTTCTCATCCCCCCCCCCTGTTGTTCAAAGGAGAACAACATTAGAACAGCCATTGTTCTTGAGCCCGTAGACAAGAGACGGTTCTCATTCCCCCCTTTGTTCAGAAGAGAACAAAGTAGAACAGCCATTGTTCTTCAAGCCGTTCGTCGAGTAACGGTTCTCCTTTCCAAGACGCCTCGTCGGGATCCTTTTATCCCCCCCCCCCTTCGGCTGGAACTCGCCAGCGGACCGAATATTCCTTCAAGTACCTTCCACTGCACCCTAATGAAAAGTTACGTAAGCCAAACGTCACCTTTGGAGTATTGATCCCTTTTGTCAATTCTATCCTGTGCTTTAAATTGTTTATCGAACCATCCCATCTCTTTAACTCTATATTTGTTTTACCTTTTTTTTAATCCCTTAAACTCTTGGATTAGCCCGAGTCTCCACGACCCTTTCCATTCTGTTTATGTCAATATTTTCCGTTTTTGTGTATTGTTTATAGTTATTATTAATAAAACTCTATTTTATTAATGATAGCAATATTATTATCCTTGAGCTCAGTTCCACTTCTTAAGCATTTTGAAGATACATATTATCGGCCGCCAGACAGTAACGCACTCTAAAGATAATTAAGGAAGTTCCCTCAACGAATAGTGTTATATATAGTATCGTCGGGAGTCATTCTACGACACTGATCTGTACGCTATTTATAGACTTTTGTAACAATTGCATTCTCAGTATACGACTGAAGAGGGTATGATAAACTACATACCGAAACTAGTCTCGTAAATTAAACTTTTGACTCCTATACAGTGGTTTCACTATCATATATTAGGTTGAGGAATAAGTTCTTGCGTTTTTTTTAATGTTGTGTTGATTTAAGTTTTGTTGACGTGATTTGTGCACATATTAAGAAACAATAATAAATAATGAGAGCAAAATTTGCAAAGGTTAGGCTACGTCTTTTAACAGCGTAGACTATTAGGCTTTTGCTTAGGCTACGTCTTGAAGTTGAGTAATAAGTCATTGCCGTTTATTTAAAAGTTGTGTTAATTTAATTTTTGTTCTATACCCTCAAAATGGAATGTCAAGTTAAAAGAAAGGCGCATTTTTGACAATTGTTGTTATTCATTTTCAATCGAGACGGGAACAATGCAAACACATCCAAAGCTCGTCGCGATATTTGTGTTGAGTACGGAGAAAATGCTTTATCAGAAAGGTCAGCTCAATGGTGGTTTTCACGTTTCAAAAACAGTCATTTCAATCTTAATGACGAAGAACGTTCTGGTCGTACCATTAAGTTGGATGAAGATTGATTGAACGACCTTCTTCATGAAAATCCTCGTCAATCGACTCGGGAATTGGCTGTACAATGAGCGTGTGATCAGAAAACTGTAGTGAATCACTTTCACTCGATGGGGAAAGTTAAAAAACTCGGAGCATGGGTTCCACACGCTTTGAGCGAAAGCAACAAACTTCAACGCTCCCCGATTACCGCAGGTTTGCTTGTTCGTCACAAAGCTACTCGTGGATATAAGGGCATGTATCTTCACCGCATCATCACTGGCGACAAAAAGTGGTGTGTTTATGTCAACATGAACCATCGAAAACAATGGCTTAGCCCCAATAAAAAACCACTTCCGCGATTAAAGCAAGGACTTCATCCACGAAAGACGATGCTGTGTGTGTGGTGGGATTGTGAAGGCATCATTCTTTATGAGGTCCTTGCTAACAACGAGACTGTCAAGGCAGAACTCTACGTTCAACAAATGTATCGACTCGCCGAAGCTATTCGTGATAAGCGACCTCATCAACGTTATGGAGTCCTTTTGCAGCACGACAATGCTCGTCCTCGCATTGCCAATATAACAAAAGACGCCATCCAAACGCTTAATTTGGAAATCCTGCAGCACCCTCTATATTCGCAAGATTTGGCTCCATTGGATTTCCATCTGTTCCGATCGCTCTCCAACAATTGGCGTGTGGTTTCGTTCAATACTGATGTGGAATTAAGAACCTGGTTAGACGAATTCCTCGAGTCAAAATCCAGAGATTTTTATTGCAGAAGCATCCTAAAACTAGTTGAACGTTGGGAAGAAGTCGTAAATAACAACGGAGAATACATTATTGATTAAATTGCATATTGTTATCACTTAAAAATGAAGTTTTTCTAAAATTGTTAATGGTAATGAATAAATTTGATAAAACCGCAAGAACTTATTCCTCAACCAAATACCATAACTCGCCATTGACGCCATTGAGTTCTTTACTTACTTATATATATATATATATATATATATATATATATATATATATATATATATATATATATATATATATATATATATATATATATATATATATATATATATATATATATATATATATATATATATATATATATATATATATATATATATATATATATATATATATATATATATATATATATATATATATATATATATATATATATATATATATATATATATATATATATATATATATATATATATATATATATATATATATATATATATATATATATATATATATATATATATATATATATATATATATATATATATATATATATATATATATATATATATATAACAATAAATACACATAAGATAGATATTCTTGGTATATAACAACAATAGCTAATACACAAAAAATAGCAGGTAACAAAAGTCCTCAATCCCTCCAATAACATTCGAGAATATTGTTATTAAACAAAAGAAATCTTATAAATTCAATGAAAAGGGTAAGACTTAAATTTATAGAAACAAAACTGATGTAAATTACAGAATATACCGGGTTTTACAAAATTTCTGTTACACTCGAGGGTCTACGTGTGGGATAGAAAAGTTCCGCCAAACAAACTTAAAGTTCTACATTTCCAGTATCTGTCATTAAAATGTCTTTTCCATTGCGTGGAGGACTGTCAAATGGAAGACAAAGGAGTCTAGATCTCTCCTCGCCTGCACGTGAACAACAATATGTCCGACATCACCAAGTGGGTCAACGTTCCTCGGATGACCGTTCACAGAGTCTCGCAGAGGCTCAAAAACAGGGAATACCAAAGAGTGACCTCGTTCAGGCACACTTCACGTTGTCAACCGATTGGTTGTGAGAGAGGCCTTCGAAAGTTATCCGAAGCTCAAAATGACTGCGCTCGTGAAGAAGAAGAAGATCTCAGTGGCCGCAGTGTCTAGGTTCGTCAAGGAGGATGGTAGCAATAGCTTGAGGTGAGATAAAGGCCTCTGCTCGCCGACCGTATGCGAGAACAACGTCGGGAGCGCTATCGTCGTTTTCTCAACGACTTGAAGAGTCTTGGCAATCGAATTCTCATTTTTTTCTGACAAATAAAACCTTCATGGTCGATGCGGTCATCAACAAGCAAAACGACCGCGTGGTAACCTTCGGCCAGGACGTCTCTGAGATCCGTTTGGTTTCCACGACCAAACACCAAGCCTCCGTGATGATGCTCGCGTTGTAGCCTCGAATGGCTAGAAGATGTCGCCAGTGTGGTTGCGGCCGATTAGAGGGACATATTGGTCACGAAAGTCCTGCCCTCGGTGAGAAAGCTCACAAAGAAGGAGGACTATGTCTTTCAGTAGGACGGTACTCCGGCCCAGATGTCCAAGACCTTGAAAGAGTGATTGAGGTCGAACATGAACTTTTGGTCGAGGGAATTTTGGCCGCCTCAGTCGCCCGACCTCAATCCCTTCGACGACAGCGTGTAGATGCATGTCAAGGGCAAGGCCAGCAAGGAACACCACAACAATGCTAACGAGCTGAAGAATTCCGTCAACCGTGTGTCGGCCAGCATGAGGAAGAAAATCATCCGCAAAGTGAGCGCGGCCTTCAGATCTAGCCTGGAGCCTGTGCTCGCCGCCGAGGTCGGCTACATAAAATAATATTACAATTTAAATACATATTTATATATAAAAATATTAAAAGCTTTTCTAACTGCACCAAAACTAGTATTGTCTTTTGTTGAGAGCGTGGTGACGAGTGCAATAGTACTTTTGCAATACCCGATATATATATATATATATATATATATATATATATATATATATATATATATATATATATATATATATATTAATATATATGAATGCAATGTCCTGCAGGAAAAAATGAAATGGTGTCTCCGAGTATTTTCGAACTTTATTAAGTTCCTTATCAATGATAACTACAAGAAATAATATTATATTAGAGGTATAAATACGAAAGAAAAGTATGAAAGACCGCCTCAAAAACAAGAAATCACCAATGAGGAAGACGGAAGGGGGAAGGTAAAGATTCACATTAAGAATTACAAGAAGCAGGTAGTAAGGTCAAACTGAGAAGACGGAAAGGGTAACAGATTCAAAGCAATGGAGATAGCCTAACGAGGGAGATTATAAGAAACGAGGAGCGAAAAGTGGGGAAAATAAAATGTACATAACAGAGCAGTGACATAATTAAAAAGTAACCCGAAATTTCTCGAATTAAGAATTAAATTTTTCCGAAGAAAAAATTATTCTGTTTTCTGTTTCTTGCGGCATGCTGGATAAATATATATATATATATATATATATATATATATATATATATATATATATATATATATATACATATATATACATATATATATATATATATATATATATATATATATATATATATATATATATATATATATATATATATATATATATATATATATATATATATATATATATATATATATATATATATTTAAAGGCGCAAGGAAATGAATATTGGTGACACAACCCGGAAAAACACTTAGGAGAATATCACGTGAACCAATCAAAGCTTAAGAAGGAAAATGGGAGACGTAGAGAACGGAAAGATAGGACAAACTATTTTAACCGTCATATGAAAATAAATAGAGAAGTTGGATTTAAACCTGCATCATGAAGCGCTCATCGCTTATCATGATCGCCAGAGCTACCATCCTCAACCCCCCAAAAGGTTGATTCAAGAAGCCTTTTGATTGTGTCACCAATTTTCATTTCCTTGGGCCTTTAAAAATACATCTTTAAAAAAATCACGTGGCATGTGATTTTCAATTTATGTATATATATATATATATATATATATATATATATATATATATATATATATATATATATATATATATATATATATATATATTGGAAGGAGGCTATTTTTTATGCAGGATGGATTCATTGAAGTCTACAGTAACAGCTGCATTGCTTACTTTCGTCTGCAGGTTTCTTATAGCTTTGATTATATTCTCAACAGATGGTTCTAGGCGAGGAAAATTGCTCGGGAGAGGCATAACTTTATTTACCTAGACGTCTTTCGATCTAACAGTAGTCCATCTTCGGGCTAGAATGGTGAATTTGACTTGATTTGATGAGTTAGGTGATGAAATGTGTGGTATGTGTGATAGGGGTGAAGAAGTTTTTTTAGTTTTAGTTACCCTATTGCGAGGACATTGCATTCGTTTTACTGCCATATTCTTCCTCCTTTGTTATCTTTTTTGCCTCCAATGTTATCACTGTTGGCATTTTTGACCGGCAGAGTCATATATATATATATATATATATATATATATATATATATATATATATATATATATATATATATATATATTTATTATTTTATTTTATCCTCCGTCGTAGCTTTGTAGCTTTTCAAGTTTGTCTTTTGCTAACTTTATTTAGCCTAATATTATTTTTGTGGGCATTTTACCTCTTTTGTTATCATTTTCGTCTATTATTATTATATTTTTATTTTTCTTTCTTTTGCGGGTACTTAGCCTGTTTAGTTGATACTTTTATTTTATTTTCTTTTGATGGGCTCTTCGCCTCTTTTATTTATTCTTATTTTATTGTAAATTAGTTTTAGTTTTGTTTTTTCATTGATGGGATCTTCGCCTCTTTTGTCTAGTTTTATTTTGATTTATTTCTCATTTCTTTACAATTTTTATTGTCATTTCGCCTCTTTTTTGTCCTTTATTTATTTATTTATTTTATGTGGTCTTATTCGTTTTATCTCTTCTTTGTTTGGTTTTTGTTTTTTGGTTTAAGTCTATATTGGTTGTTCTTTCGTGGTTTTCTTCGGTTTTATGTTTGTATTTCTCGAACTTTGTTATTTAAAAATAGGGTTTATTGCCTCCGCCGCGCAGTTTCTTCCGCTTTGGAATGATGCAACTTTGTGTCGCTTCTGCTGTGGGATTGCAATGTTGAGGTTGTCGAGTGTGGGGATAATAGTTTGCTCTATCTTATCCCAAGTCTTTCTCCCTAACCTTTGAGCTTCCGTATTAATTGGCTTAAACCCTGCTCTTGCGTGCAGGTCTATTTGCCTTATACGGTCGCTTCTTCTAGCTCCAGCTATTAGCAGTGTGGCTTTATTTTGTACTCTCTGCATCGTCCTGAGAGAAGAACAACTTGCCCTCTGCATTATCACTGCCGAGTACACCAGGACGGAGCGTACCAAGGCAGTGTATAGCTCCTTCTTGTTTGGAGCGTTAAGGTTCCGGAACCTGTATAGTTTCCGAAGTTGCCTTTTTGCTAGGAAGACTCTGGTGTTTATGTGGGTTTTGTACCCAGACTTGATGAACCGTAAACCCAGGACGGTAACCTCTTCTGAATACGGGTATAGGTCGTCGTTCACAATGACGTTCTCTATTTTCCGACGGCTCATTGGGATTATTTGGAATTTTTGGCGATTAGTTTTAATTTTCCACATCTTCTCATATCCGTTAATGTTGTTTACTTCGGCAGCTGTATACCTTGCTTGAACCCCGGCGTTCCTATAGGAGCTAGGAACGATTTGTGTGATGTCATCTGCAAATTGCAGATACATCGCGTCGTCCTGCACCGGAACAGGGAGGTCTATTGTGCACGAGGTACAGCAACAGACTCAGACAGCTGCCTTGTGGAATTCCCGCCTTGAGTACGAATTCGGAACCTGAAAAGGCCTCGATGGAGATTTGGGCTTTTTTCTCCATCATATAATCACAGATGACCGCTTCCGGGTGCGGGTTCAGCTGGACGTTCAGGATCTTGAATTAGAGACCCCTCAGCCAAACCTTGTCGAAGGCCTTCTGTACATCGCGCAGCACCACGTCTACGTATTTCCCTTTGGCTTTGCAGTGGGCTATTTTCTCCGTTAGGAAGGCGAGGGCAGTTTCCGTTCCTCGACCCTTTTGGAACCCGTGCTGCCAGGGGTTTTGAGCTCCCAGTTCGGCTAGGTGGTCTTGAAGCCGGTTTGCTAGGATTTTTTCGTAGATTTACCCACGAACTCAAGAACAGAGATTGGCCTGTAATTCACCGGGGCATACCGGCCTTGGATATAAAAATAATTTTGGCCACATTTAGACCGTCGGGGGAGTAGCCCATGTTCAGAGAAACGTTAAAGATGGTGATTCTCTGAATGATCTGGTGCGGGGCATTTACCGAACTGTTTTTGGTGATGCCCGTCCAGCCTGGTGTCCTTTTGTTTGAAGGATTTCACAGTGCCCATGACGTCCTCTGTTGTTATTAAACGACCATGGTCAGACATCTCTCTTCCCATGACCACGTGGTGGTATGGATGTGTGCGGTGTATTATCTGATTCAGATTGTCCATCAGACGGCGCTCGAATTCCTGGTCGAACTCTTCGTTATCTTCTTCGGTGATAGAGAAGACTTTCTCCCAGTATGCTCTGAATCTTCCCTCCAGAACCACCGGATCCTCTATATATTTCCCGTCCTCTTTGATCCGATCATTTTCCTTTATTTGCAAACCTTTCAGTTTCCTGATTTGATGCCAGAATTTGGCCGGGCATAGTTCTCTGTCTACTCCGGTTGTCCCAGATCTCAGCCTATTGGATGTTTATTGCTCCCTTTAGCTTAGCTGGCGTAGTAGTGTGCTTCTTTCCCGGCTTGGACCTTCCCATCTGATCTCTTCGTACACTTTTCTATGCACACGTGCGATCCTCTTCATATCTTCTGTCCACCTAGGCTGAGGTAGCGTTTTAAACCCATTTATGGGAACGCACTCGCGGTCATCTTCGATTATAGAAGTCGTTACTCTTTCTAGTTCTTCGTCGATCTCCTCCAATGTAGCCTCGCTCAGGTTGGCCATGCGTATTGTCTATTGTCGGAGAAGAGTCTTGTAATAGTCACAGTCGGGGGGCGTAGTTCTTACGTGGTTTGAATGACAGTTTGATCGGTGTGAGTGAAATTGTGGTTAATATCACAATGTGGTCACTGGGAGTTGTTGGGCCAAGTTCGCTATGGTAGTTGAAGGGGAAGCCTCTGCTTGTCATGATAATGTAAGATTTGGTGGCTGATCTGCTAGTGATGTAGGTCGGGAAATCCAGCCGTATCCTCTGGGTGTTTTTCCTGTCCATTATCATTTCCAAGTTTCGGCTTCTTTCGCTGGTTCTACCATAGTCCGCCATTCGGCATCTGACATTGAGTTCACCCCCTAAGCATGCCATTCTCCGGTGCCCGAAAAAAGTGCAGAAGTTTGTGACGGGTAGATAGGCTCGACGATGGGGTTGATAGGCTGCAGCTATCTCGAGGTTCCCTACCAATATGGGAAGTTGTATCGCCACAAAGGGTTCGTCCAATTCTGGGAGACGTTTGAACGTGAGGTTTCCTCTAACAGTATTATGTCGGTGTCAACACACGGAATATGTTTCCGTATGCCGTTGCTTTACCCTCCCATCCATTAACGTTGAGTGTCAGAATCCTCAATTTATTGTTCACATTCTCCATGCTGATCTTTCTCTCCTGGTGTTTTTGGGCGACGTTTCTTTTTCTTTCGTTTCTCTTCTTTTTAAATTTTGTGTTGGAGACCTGCTCATATGAGTCCTCATGCAGAGTAATGTTATGACGTAGTAGGGCCTTCTTAGCCACTTCAACCTCGATCGATGCCTCGTACTCCCATTTGTATATTTTCTTATTTACTCCGTTTAAAAAAAAAATTTCGGCCATATTTTCAGGGAAGGGGGATTTCTCTGATGCATAAATGGTGAGATTAATCCTATCCGCGTCGAGCGTTTTTTTTCTTCCCTTTCTTTGTTTTTCGGGGCTTCTGAGTCGGAAGAGTCCAAAGAGTCAGTGGACTCCGTTGATGCCGGTTCCATCGTTTCGCTTCTCTCCGGGAATTTTATATTTGGTTCAGCCTGTGTGGGTTTTGCCGCAGCAGCTTTAGGTTTCTGGGTTTTGTTCCTTCTTTATTCCATGCTGATGTCCATCTCATTTTCACTATTATGAATCATTTACAGCTGGAAGACGTTCCTCATGGAGGGTCATCCGGGAACCACATTTGGCTCAATCCGTTTTTGGACAGCATTTAGTTGAGTTCTTTTGCGAATCAACCAGGTTGGGTTAGATTACTAACGTAAGTATAGAGGATGCACTTTAGGATGTTTGTAGACTCTTCGTTCTCTATCTTCAAATATGTTTTCTTCGTTTCGGTTTCGTTGTACACAGTTTTAGCTACCTGTGCGTAAGTAGTGTTTGATCTGCGTACCTCTTCCTGTTTTTCATTTTTCTATTTGTTTATTATTTCTTTTTGACCGTGCATGCCATAGACATTGATCTGTGGCCTTGCACGCAGTTAGTGCATCTCTCATAGTTGTTGTGGCAGCCCTTCCAGTGATGTCCCTTCTCACTGCACTTGGAGCACGTTTCTTCATGTTCTTTAAAGTCTTTGGTGGCGTAGCAGCGAAAGCAAAACTGGACTGGAAAGAATTCTTCTAGCTGTATCTGATCTCCACTCACCTTGGCGTTGAACATAAGCAAGCCTTGTTCTTTCACCTTTTGTGCCATCGAGCTTTCTGCGAAAACAACCTTAAATACATGGGTGTAGTCGCTATTATCCCGCCTGTTCTTAAATTTGATGACATCTGCGACTATAGCCCATTTTTGTCTAAGCTGGATTTCTTCTTTGATTTCTTCTCTATTATGTTTTCCGATCCAAGGATCGAGTCTTCTGCAAACGACACTGCGATGAGCTTATATTTGTGGAGGGATAGCAGGCTGTATTCCAATGGTTCTTAGGAGTTCCAGAGCTTCTTCTTTCGTAATAACCTCTACGGCATTTTCCCCTTCGCAGATCGCGACATACCTAGAGGGGACGTCTAGAAGCCTTACAAGAGCGATGTTGAGTTTTCCAGACATTAGCTCAAATACCCTATCCCCGTTGGGTTTGTTCTGCTCGTTGATCACCCGCAGGAGAATTCTTGTGGTATACTCTTGGGCCATTTTACACCCGGTGAGGCTACACGGGGCCTTTCTGATTTTTGCCTTTTTTTCTGAAGGTTGTTAGACGATAGTTAAATATCTTGAGTCTTCTTTTGGGGGGCTGCAATTTCTCGTTAAATGGGTTGCCGGATGGGGAGATGATGATGATGATGGGTGAACTCGGGGACGGGAAGGGGAGAGGGGGGCTCACGAGGTGAGATTATATGATGACGGACTTTTTGCTGGTTAGCGCGGAATCAACCATCGCTAACCGGGGGTGCTGGCCCTCGAGGGTTTGGGCATCAGTGCTCCAGCCGGCATACATAGAGACGAATGTTGCTTCCCTCTATGATCCTGGTTGGGCTCCCAGAGTGTAAAAGTGGGGGAGGTCCCCCACTTCTCTCTCCCCAGAAGTTGCAGTCCTGCCTGTTGTCTGGGTGCCTCTGACCCCGAGTTCCACAGTGGACTACTCCTCAAACCTGCTTTCCTCGGTGCCCCCAATCATGTCTATCACATAAAACGACACAGTTGGGTAGAGACTAAATGAATGGCAATGCAGCTCAGGCACGCTCGGTGCCCCTCAGAGGATGTATTAGGAGGATTTAGGCAAACATGTGTCCCTTATTCACAGTTCCAAATGTATTTTTCTCTTTTTAATTTCCCCGTAGGGAAAAGTAAAAAATTCCACGTTTTTGAAGACGCTTACCTTTTCATCTACCTCCTTTATCTGATATCAACTTTCTTCTGAGTTAGCGTTAGTCTCTCAGAATGGTGAATGTGATATTAAAGGAAAATATTTTGAAAATGTTTGAAAATTATCGTAAGAAAACGGATCAATCAACTAAATAAGAAATACATGGATAGATTTATGTTTAAAAATATTTTGAACATTATTGTAGGGAAACGGACCGAACAACTAACATATGAAATCCATGGATTTGTTTAAAAATATGTTCGGGAACGAAAAATTGATGGGTATAAACAAAAGGAGGAATAGGTTCAGGTTATTCTGGTTCCATGCGAGGGCGTTGCAAATTCTGGCGGTGAGTCGTTGGGGGGATAGTCTTTGGTTAGAGTTGTGTATTGATTGAAGGTTTGTGTTGGGAGATCATAACTGCCGCGGCCATTCGGAGTCTTCTGCGGTCAGGATCACGGAAGAGGATGGATGTGTTTTGGGTCAGCGTTTCTGTTGTAATTGACGTATGATGCATTGCGGCATGTCACTCGATAACCCCTTCCTGGAGGTGCATATATATATATATATATATATATATATATATATATATATATATATATATATTATATATATTTATATATATATATATATATATATATATATATATATATATATATATATATATATATATATATATATATATTTATATATATATATATATATATATATATATATATATATATATATATATATATATATATATATATATATATATATATATATATATATATGCACCTCCAGGAAGGGGTTATCGAGTGACATGCCGCAATACATCATACGTCAATTACAAGAGAAACGCTGACCCAAAACACATCCATCCTCTTTCGTGATCCTGACCGCAGAAGACTCCGAATGGCCGCGGCAGTTATGATCTCCCAACACAAACCTTCAATCAATACACAACTCTAACCAAAGACTATCCCCCCAACGAATCACCGCCAGAATTTGCAACGCCCTTGCATGGAACCAGAATAACCTGAACCTATTCCTCCTTTTGTTTATACCCATCAATTTTTCGTTCCCGAACATATTTTTAAACAAATTTATGGATTTCATATGTTAGTTGTTCGGTCCGTTTCCTTACAATACATATATATATATATATATATATATATATATATATATATATATATATATATATTAGTAAATGAGATGTCTAGATATTATTTATGAGATAACGGTCGTACTCGGCAATTTTGGTGACCATAGCAACCTTTGGATTATCGAGTTGTGAAAAGGTTGAATTATTCTATATAAATAAGATATTAGCCTAGCTTCCTCCCCCCCCCCCCAATCCTTCTTTAGAGGCATAAAAACAGGTTGCAAACCTTTCCCATTTGTTATTTCGATCGTAACTTCCCGGTGAGAAGACATTTTTTTTCCTCATTGTTCAGCTGATCAAACTTGAAGTTTGTAACTATATACAAGAATATTGGGATCTTTTCTATTACTATAGCGCAATTTCGTTTCCTCAGCCAGATGACTGAACGACCGGTTACGATATTCTTTGAATTTATCTTAGAAGCATAAGCATTGTTTTTACCCTTAAAAAATGACAACGTACGAACTTGCTAGAGAAAGAACAATGTCTAAAGTGTTTTACCAGTGCAGTGAGTTTTCAGAGGGATTTGCAGGGAAACGTGCGAGTGTTGCATGTATGCAGTTACCGATAGATTGGCAGAAACATTATTATCTATAATTAAAGAATGTGTATTGCCTGGCACTACTATAATATCTGATGAGTGCCGCACATACAATGGGATTCAATCCTTGCCAGCGATGCGGTATAAGCATTAGACTGTTAACCACTCGCAGAACTTTAAAGATCCAGAAACAGGTGCCCACACAAACCAGTTAGAGTCACTTTGGGCCAAGTCCCAAAAAGGAATGTGGAACTGCTCGTTCCCTGATCGACTCCTATATCCGCGAATTCTTATGGAGGCAACGAAATAAAGCAAAAGACTTATTGTTCAAATTTACAAAGACATTGTAAAGTTTTATCCATTAAATAATGATTATCTCTTATTTATTTTTTTCCTTAGCTTATTTTTTACTTTACTTTTATTGGATCCCTAAACCCCCCAAATAATTATAATATATGAATGATCCGATTCATAATAAGAGAAAGAGATGTGAATATGGATCCATTGGTGACATAGAATAGAGGTCCTGTGTAGAGATAAGTGATATCTCTCCACATGAGACATATCACTCGCAAGTGCGTACGTCTAAAGGGAAACATATTTGAAGCTCGCTCGCAAGTTCGTACAAATGAGGGAAAATAACAAGATAGTGAGGAAAGGATAGAAGTGAGGTGGGTGGAGTCCTTATGACATCAAAATCAATTATCGATTTCACTCGAAAAAAAGGCCACTGTCCTAGCCAATCAGGGACTAGGGGTTCGTGTTAAAATACTACTTATATATATATATATATATATATATATATATATATATATATATATATATATATATATATATATATATATATATATATATATATATATATACCAGGCAATGGCTTCGCCACTCCTCCCTACGGGGGGAGCTTGCCCTTCGCTACTATTTTTTTTTTTTTTTTTAAGAGCTCATCTGGCGACTGCCTACTTGGGCATTAGTCGCCGTATTAAAACTGGCCTAGTTCTAGGCTACTTTAAAATGAAATTAAAGAGAAAAAAAAAAAAACACCCCAAAAGGGGGAAAGGAAGCAAGCTGGTGCGTCGGGGAGAGGTCCCCCCGGCGCAGGAGCGTGCAACTAAAGAAAAAAAAACAAACAAAAAACAAAACAAATGCAAAAAAACAACAAAAAAAAACAAACAAACCTTGCTTAAATAATAGGGAGAAGGCCGGCCTCCCCCAAGAAGTCAACAAGTCCACAAGTCAGTGTGCACGAATCTGTCCCAAGCACAAGGGACAGGCGGTAGCGACCCCGCCCATCCCGGTACTGGGACAGGTATCGTGCGCGAAGATCACCCAGACTGGGACATTCGACAAGAATGTGCCGAACAGTCTGGGG
The DNA here is from genome assembly GCA_963969495.1 of Ceratothoa steindachneri. Classification (NCBI taxonomy): domain Eukaryota; kingdom Metazoa; phylum Arthropoda; class Malacostraca; order Isopoda; family Cymothoidae; genus Ceratothoa; species Ceratothoa steindachneri. The sequence continues at coordinate 82,104,249 of OZ018317.1, read as the reverse complement.
GACGACGCAGTCGTTGCAATAGGGCGCAGGCGAGCGCTCCATCAGATAGCGATGCGTCACACGAGTGTGTCCGATTCGGAGACGACAGAAAGCAACATGAAGCCGCCGCGGCATTGGGGGATAGGTCCATGGGAACAGTCGCGGCGCAATGGCACGCAACTTTAAGTTCCCTTCGACCGTCTCCCATCTTCTTTGCCAAGCAGTCCGAAGAGCTGCCCGTATTCCTGCCATGTAGTCGGTGTGAGGAAGAGCGAAACGCTGGTCCGGTCGCAGAGTCCTCGCGGACTCTTTGGCGCCCTCATTCCCCGCAATTCCTACATGTCCAGGAACCCAGCAGAAGATAATCTCGACATCTGCCCGGCTCGCCAAAACCGTGGCGTCACGGATATCGCGAACCAGGGGATGCGGAGATTCCAATGCCCCGAGAGCACTCAGGGCGCTTTGTGAGTCGCTATAGATCACAATCCGGTTTCCGAACCGGGCACGTCGCGTAATCTCCCGTACCGAGTAGTGTATTGCCACCAGCTCGGCCGTGAAGACAGACGCAGCGCCTGGTAGAGCCCCGCTGACTTCAAACAGAGGGGATATGGCGTGGAAGCCGACCCCCTCTTGGGACTTGGAGCCATCCGTATACACTGGCACGGTACCAGCGTGACACGATGTGTGCTCCAAAAAGGTCGAACGCAATACTCCCGGCGCCGTACAAGCTTTGGGAGCAGAGGCGTGGCGACAAATAGCCAAATGTGGTACCCTCCAGGGTGGCGTCCTGGGCAGAACCAGGGGCGCCACCGGCCCGAGAGCTATATCTACCTCTCGAAGGAGTTTCCTGGCCCTAAACCCAAAGGGCTTAGGGTATGACTGGCGTCTCTCGGCGGCATAGGCACCATCGAGATCAGCTGCGGATGCAGTGAAGGTTGTTGGCGACTGAGGGAGGCGCCGGGCTCGCGCGTACAGGCGAGTGATGCACTGCACGCGGCGCAGAGCGAGTGGCATCTCCCCAGCATCGACCAACAGGCTCTCAATGGGGGAAGTGCGGAAGGCACCGGTCGCAAGGCGAAGGCCGGTGTGGTGGATCGAATCCACCTTCCGCAATAAACGCTCGGCTGCGGATGCATAAAACTCGCATCCGTAGTCGAGCTTCGAGCGAACAAAGGATCGATAAAAAAGTAAGGCGGTAGCCCTATCAGCGCCCCAAGCGCTGAACGTCACGGAACGGAGAATGTCCATGGCGCGGGTACAAGAGACCCTAAGGCTGCGAATATGAGCCTCCCAGGTGAGGCGTCGGTCGAATACAAGACCAAGGAAACGGTGCGACTCAACCACATCCAGGCGCACCCCATTAAGAAACAAATCTGGGTCGGGGTGAAGCCGTGGATGGCGGCAGAAGTGCACCACCTTAGTCTTGGCCAAAGAAAACCGAAACCTGTGCGCTTCGGCATAGCGAGAGACGCGGTTCAATGCCTGTTAGAGTCGACGCTCCAGAGTTGGCATCTGGGCCGCGCCAAAAGAGATCGAAAGGTCGTCCACGTAGAGCGTAGCGAGAACATCTTCCGGCAGCACCGAGGTGATGCCGTTGATGCTCAGGGCAAAGAGTGTGACACTGAGGACACTTCCCTGCGGGACACCCTCTTCCTGCTCCTTTGGGCCGGAGAGGGCTCCCCCCACCCGTACGCGGAATCGACGATCTCGCAAAAATTCAGATATAAAAATTGGGAGGCGTCCCCTCGCCCCCATCGTGTGGAGAGTCTCCATGATACCGTATCGCCATGCGGTATCATAGGCCTTCTCCAGATCAAAAAACACCGTGGCGTAGTGCTGTCTACGAAGGAAAGCCTCGCAGACGGCACTTTCCAGTCGGAGCAGAGCATCCGACGTGGAGTGGAACTTACGGAAGCCGCACTGTGCAGAAGACAGATGGCCTCCGCTGTCCAGGAAATAGGCTAATCTAACATTTACCAATTTCTCCATCAACTTGCACACGCAAGAGGTTAGAGAGATTGGGCGGAAACCGGTCGGAGTAGAGTGATCTCTCCCCGGCTTGCGAAAGGCGAGCACAGTAGCGATTCGCCAGGAGTCTGGGAGAAGACCTTCCACCCAGATCCTGTTGAACAAATCTAACAGAAAGGCCATGCCTCGCTCACCCAGGTGTCGAAGCATGGCGTACGGGACATCGTCCGGACCATGGGCGGTGTCCGCGCACGAAGCGAGAGCGGAACGCAACTCACTCACGGTAAACTTGTCGTTGAAGGGTTCTCCGCCTCTGGAGGTAAAGTCCAGCCGGCGGCCTTCCGCGACATCACGACGTGCATTGAATGCTGGCGGAGCAGCATCACGGCTAGAGAATGCGGAAAAAGCGGTCGCTAAGGATTCCGCCACGGACGCGGGGTCCGAGATTGCGGTCCCATTCTCCTGGAGAACGGGAGGGGGGTCCTGCGAGAACTTGCCCCGAATCCTTTTGACTCGCTTCCACACCTCAGCTAAAGGGGTCTTCCCGTTAAGTGAAGACACGTATGCCCGCCAAGAAGAGCGGCGGGCGTGCTTCGAAATATACCGGAACCTAGCCCTAGCCCGACGAAATTCAGCGACAGTCAAATCGTTCGGGCGGCGCTTATAGCGCATGTAAGCATAACGCTTCTGTTTGAGGGCCGTCTCACACTCGGCCGACCACCATGGGAGTGGTCGGCGTGCAAAACAGCCAGACGTCCTAGGAATAGTAGTCAGGCCTACGGCGATGAGGTTGCCGGAGAAGAACTCAACGGCCTCATCTACCGACCTAAACTCCTCGACTGAGATAGAGAATTCAGTCATTTCCTGAAATGCAGGCCACCGCGCCCGCGCCAAGCACCACCGAGGTGGTCTCTCAGGCGGCAGTTGCCCTGAAAATGATATTTAAATGGGAAAGTGATCACTACCATGGAGGTCATCGACCACCCCCCAATCAAAATCAGCTGTGCATCCGAAGAGCACAAAGATAGGTCAAGGCAAGAAAATGAAGCGGTTCTCGGACAGTGATGCGTAAACTCATCCACGTTTAGGACACCCATCTCAAGCTCTTCGATCAGATCGGCAAGGACTTGTCCCCTGGGATTTATGGAGTAATCTCCCCAGAGAGGATGCCTGCCGTTCAGATCTCCAAGCAAGAGATAGGGCCTCGGCAACCGTGCCACGACGCGGCGGAAGTCCCCCGCGTCGAAGTCAGCTGACGGTGGAATGTACGCAGAAATGATAGTATACCTCCTATCCAGGTGCAGCTGCACAGCCACTGCCTGAAAGGAGGTATCTAAAGAGAAAGGAAGAACGGAGACATCATGCCGGGTGTAAACCGCGCATCCCCCAGCCCGGCCATCCCGCGGTGGTGGGGTCGCAAGACCCTTATACCCCGGGAGGGCAGGCAGCGGGCACGCGCCTAGCATGGTCTCCTGCAAAAAAATAGCTAACGGGGAACGGGACGAGACGAGCCTCCGCAGCTCCTCCCAGTTGGCCCGGAGTCCACGGCAATTCTATTGAAGGAATATGCCCTCCAGGCCTAGCTCGGAGGAGACGCGGGGGCCCTCCTCGAATTGAAGACCCTCACGGGAATGGCCGTACGCTTCCCGGGGGCAAAACCCCGGGCGCTGTTGGCCGTACAAAGCGCTGAAGGCGCTGTCGCCTTCGAGGACTTATTGGGGGAGGTTGGGCTCGCCATGCGAGTCTTTTCCTCCCTCCGCCTCGAAACCTTAGGCGGGCGTTGCGGCTTGGGAGGCGGGGGGCCCTCTTTTCGAGGAACCACCGTCTCCGAGCCACTCGCTCCACCTTGGGGCGTGGGCGAAGGGGCCGAAGCTCCTTTCTTGCTGTCCTACCTTCGGGGAACAGCTTTAGGAACCCCGGAAGATGGCCTAGCGACCATCTTCAGGGCTGTTGCCTCCTGTGAGTCTAACGACTCTGTGGAGGCGCGTGGCCGTTTTGCCTTACGGGAAACGGTCACGCTGGGGGAAGAGGGGGGAGCCCTGGTATTAGCCGGGGCTGGGTGTGAACCCTTTTTGCCGCCAGCTCTACCAGGGGAGCGCCCGGGTGTAGTAGAGCCCGCAGAAGGGCTCCGAATGGGCGCGGAAACAACCATGCTCGTTGGCCTGGATGGGCCAGGAGCAGAGGGTGCCTTTCTAACTATTGAGGCATATGACGTCCCAGGCAGAGCCGGGCGCGCCAGGACCAAGTCCTTAGCCTCGCGGAATGAGAGTCGATCCTGGGCCTGAACGGCCAGGATTTCTTTCTCAAGGAGATATGCACCACATTGCTTCGAAGAAGCAGGGTGCGGCTCTCCGCAATTGACACACTTGGCCACACACGATTTGGACTTATCGTGTGCGACCTTGGAGCAATTTACACAGACTTCGGGTGACCCCGATTTTGCACGTCTACATGATCGATTCGTGTGGCCGAAGCGGTGACAGTAATAGCACCGCCGCGGCAGTGGCACGAATGCCTTCACGCGGTAGCGGTACCAACCGGCACGCACCGACTCAGGGAGCTTGTCACAGTCGAACGTGACGAAGAGTGTAGGGGTGGGTCTCGAGGCCCCTCCCTGTTTTCTCATCACACGTTCGACCTTGACCGCCCCATGGTCAGCCAGCTCTAGGGTGATGTCTTCTATGGAATAGTCAACGAGTTCCCTCGCATAAACTACTCCTTTTACAAAGTTCATGGTAGAGTGCGGCGTCACACTCACCGGGGTGCCATGAAGTGTCCGAAGAGCACTTATCTTGGCCGCCTCGGCGGGATTCGCCGCATTCGCCAGAAGGCTCCCGTCCGAGAAACGGGTTACCTTCGGCTCTCTACCAATTGCACTAGCTAATCCTCTCCTCTGATGGATCATGTTGCCCTTGGACAACATGGTGCCATCAGTGGAGCGAATAACGAGGAAGCGTTTGAAGCCAGTGGGCTCGAAAACGCCAGGTAACCTCTGAATGAGGGGCCCCGATGTCATCGAGGCTCCGCCCTGTGCACTCTTGGTCTTAGTCAGGGGCTCCGCACACGAGGGGGTAGAGGGGCCGGATGTGCCGATCTTGGCTTGGTCGCCTACCAAAGTGGCAGCAGACCCATCCGTCCCCGCAGCCCCCGCGGATGGAGAGGAGCCCCGAGTCTTTTTCGTCCTTTTAGTCTTTTTAGTCTTTTTCTTTTTTTGAGAGGAGGGCGGGGAATGAATCCGCTTTTCACCTCCGCTGGCAGAAGCCCCTAGGCCAGATGGACCGGCCTCAGCCAGGTCCCTCTCTGAAATGGAGAAGGTCCTGGTTGTCGTAGGGGCACCTGTCGGAGGAGATCCCTCCCCTCCTTCTACTGCCTCGGAGCCCTCAGCCATTTGAGGAGGACCTTGCATAGGGGCGGACTCGGGTTCGGTGCTTGGCGCCGAGCCCGAATTCTTCCCCATGGAAGGCCCTACCGTCTGAGGCTGGGTCTCCTCAAGGACCATGTCTATCACGGGAGGGGCCTCCAGTTGGCCATCCCCTCCCAGGACATTGCAGGTCCCCTTGGCAGTGTCGCCAGTCTTGTTTGGGGAGGCACAGGCCTTGACCCCGGCAAGGTTTAATATTTTTGCCAGCAGGTCTTTTGAGGGAAGCGACCGAAGGGGCCTGGCTTGCCTCTCCCCCCTAAGGGGGTTTGCCCTACCGAGCCGCTTTGATGGGGAGCGGCTGGCTAAGGGCTGCCTGCTGGCTTTCTTGGCAGTCCCCTTGGAAAGAAAAGAGGGGACTGCCGCTGGGAAAAGGGAGGTGCCCGAAAGCACCTCCAGAGAAGGGGGTGAGGGGGAGTCCCCTGCACCCGTAGGCGAAGGAGAGGAGTAAGCCTCCTCTCCGGTTAGAGAAATATGGAGGGTCCCCTGTGCAAGCACAGGGGGGGGACCTCCATTTTTTTGCTGGAGCTGCCCGAGGGCGGCTCCGTTGTTCTTGGGGAAGTTGGGGGTTGGGTTTTTTTGGTGTGATTTTCATCATTGGGCATGGTGACCCTTCTTTTAATACGGGATGCAATAGCGCACACCTCTCGTAGTAGCCCGCACTGCGAGAGGTGCTTACAGGCCCAGCAGAGCCAGGCGCCGCCATTTGGGACCACCCCTCCCGCCTGGTGGCCTGGCAGTCCATCGGCATGGCGGCTCCACCTTGGACACGGCGTATAAATGATAGATTTTGAAGACGAGAGGAAAAGGGATGTGAGGAAGGTATGGGTGGGGATGAAGCAGGTAGTTAAAAACCAGCCACCCCAGACCGGAGCTCAGGGGTTAGGGAACATTGTCCCCCACCCCCTCAGCCCCGATGCGGGATGGTTGGCTGAAAGGAAGGTCAGCATCTACCCTGTGAAATTAGAGGCTGACCAGAGAAAGTTGTGGGAGAGGTTCTGTGAAAAGAGAGGAAACAAGTGTTTTGAAGGAAGGAAGAGAGGCTAGGCTGGGGCCGGACGGGGTGCTGAGTCCCGTCAGCACGGCGGCCAGAATGGCAAATCGTCGCGCCCCTTACGGGGCCCTTCGCTACTAAGATTAAAATTTAAAATCTAAACAAAATCAGCCATGGTTAAATTTTTATAAATTTTCTGAACTTTGCCAATTATAATAGTTTTAAAAAAGGAACTTTAAGGTAAATTTCCCCCCTCTAAAAATATCACGTTGCTAAAATATAGAGTTATAGAAGAAGAAGATATATAAAAATAAATCTTCTGAACTTCACCATTTGTAATCCTTTGGGTTTTAAAAAATTCACAAACTTTCGATAATTATATTTATTTCTGAACTTTGATAAAAAAAAAATGTCATAACCAAACTAAGATGAAATTATTATTGAAATACTAAAAAAAAATCCCCTTCTTAAATTATAGAGTCAGTAATGATGATGATAATGATGATGATGATGTAGATAACATCACATAAATTATTTGTATTCTAAAAATGGAATTTATGTTTTGTCAAATTTCAAATAAAACAAGAATTTGAATTCTAGAAGTGCTCTCCCGATTACCTCTCTTCCATTTTACTCCCCATGGTATGCATTCATTCGTCGGGTTGAGGGGAAGCGGGGAGGGTCTTCATTACATATATGATCCTCTCCTTCTCCCCATCAAACGATCAGAATTCTACATCTAATTATAGTTCACGTGTGGCATGACAGACGACAACCATCATGAAACCCGTTAATGGTGAACCCTCATCCCACAATCCCCAGGCACCGAATTCGTTTTTTCCCACTCGCCCGTCTCTCATTCGCACACATTTATTAAATACTTTCAAATACTTTATATTCCTCAGGAAAAAGTTGATACAAATTGCACAATCAGCCAGGAAGGTCTAATTCGAATCATTTCCAGATGAGTACATCAGTAGTGCTCGAATAAATTTAGTCACTACTTTGAGAGGCTGTCAAATTCCTGTCGTTTTTCGGGCCTTTTATTTACCCTCTTTCTCGTGGCTGCCTTGAACCCCTCTAGTTCGGGAGCGATCAGTTTGGTCTGTATTTCTTTTTTACCCGCAAAGAGACTGTCCGCAAGGGAATCTACCTTCGTTGTTGAATGGGGAAAACTTACGGAGAGTTGAGCGCCCTCCTCTTAGGCCAGCTCGTGCTATGTAACTTAAAACGTTTTCGCAGAGATTCCATTGTTGGGTTTCACCTTTTAAAAATAAATAGGAAAAGGCCAAATTTTATTTCCTCCCAGCATTTGAGTGACAAAGTTGAATCTTGAATTTGGATCAAGTCCAAGACAAGTACTTGGATTTGCGGTACAAGTGGCCTCTCAGAGCAATTCCCGTTAAGGTGACCTCATTAATACTTCGTCTTGGATGCAAAGTAGTGGGACGTTGCCATTCTTTCGGAGATAAGTGAAAGCAGGAAAAGAGGCAACTATTTAAAGAAGACTATAATAAATCGTGTAAGATAATGCACATCCTCAGTCACACTACTTTCCACAAGGGCAAGGTTAGAGGCCACCGACGTTGAAAAAGACTTAGGGGTGCTGATTAGCAGCGATTTGAATTTCTTCAGAGAGGGCAGTAAAGCAGAGAAAATGGTCCAGCGACTATTAAGTTACATCAAGGGGCAGATTAATTTTAGAAACAAGTAAATTGTGCTGCTCTTTTATCTTCGTTGGTGTGACCTTACTTGGGGTACGCGCACTAGTTTTAGTTCCTTAGCCTTCGAAAAGACCTATCTCCCTATCTCATACCATTTCTGCCCAATCAACTGATCGCATCGATTGGGCAGAGAGGGTCTGAGATAGGACTGTTCCCGTTTGAGACTAAGAGACTGCGTAGTCAACTGATATAAGTGTTAAAATTTCTTCGATGCTTTGAGAATATCGATCGTCCGAAGTTGTTTTCTCTTAAAATATACAAGATTTGGAATGAGCTACGTGCAGGGGTTGTTAATAATTCCAATATAGTAACTTGAATCAAAGTACCCGAATGTTTTTAGTGCATAATGAACTGCATAAATATTTATTATTATTTTTTTAAGTATAGACTTTCTGTCAAAATATCCTGGTTGTATTCCTTTCCTCGGTTATTTCTTCGGCGTTTTCGTACCAGCAGGAGTGGGTAGGAAGCGTCTTCATCTATACCATGTTTTTTCTTAAAAGGTGCATGTGTTAGGTCTTTCCTCAAATAATACCTTTTCCTTTGGTATGGATGACAGTGTTTTTTGATATGCTTTTATTCCTTGTGACTTTCTCTCCAGGACGAGTTCTCGTAGTCAGAGGAGCATCCCCGGTTCAGCCGTGTCCGGACGCACTACTCGGATGTCTCTGGATGAGTTGGGTGAGAATCAATCATACACTCCCGTCTCCAAAGAAGTGGGTAAGCAACTGCGACGCCGCTGGGGTACAGCGATTTAGGTTAATGAACCTATCCCCAAGGAACTTGATTTTGAAATGATAGTGGACAGCTCACCTTTAGACCCGGTCACTCATGCTTAACTAATTTGTTCAAATTTTTAACAAATTGATCGTTAATGCAGTTTATCTCGACTTCGAAAAGGCTTTTGATCGTGCTCCGCATACAAAATTCTTGCTAAAGCAAAATGCGCACGGAATAGGGGAAAGAATACTAAAGTGAATTGCAGACTGGCTGGCGTTCTTCAGGGATATGTTCTTTGGCCCTTGTTTTCAAAATTAAATATAAACAATCTTGACACGAATTTATTACGTAAGATTTCAAACTTACCGATGGCACGAAAATAGGTACTAAGGCAAAATATCCTAGTAGCTGTGAAAACTTGCCAAGGGACTTGCATAAAGTATTCGAATTATCAGAAAGATGGCAGATGAAAATCAAAGTGAAGAAATGTTCACTTATATAGGTCGTCTAATTTTAATACATTTAAAGAATTTAGATGTTTTCATTTTGAGGGATCTAAAATCCTCGCAACAATGTACCATAGCGTCACAAAAATCAAATGAGGTTCGAGGATACATAGTGAGAAATTTTGAGTTTAGATTGAAAAATATTATTCCTTTCTTATATAAAGCGCTTACAAGACCTTATCTAGAGTATATGGTGGAATTCTGATCTCGATACACGAGAAAGGACATTATAATATTGAGTCCAGCGACGAAATTAATTCCTGAACTTGGAAATAGATCATGCAAACACATACAGATGTAACTCACTTTATTTTCATTGGTTGAAAATATTGACTCAATATTTGAGCTAGACAACCAATTTGGGCTCTAGAAATTACATTTTCAAGCTAATAAATAAAAGATTTAACAGTGCGATACGGGAAAGTTTCTTTTCTCATAAAGTAACAGAAACTAGGAATAACTTGCCTAAGAAGGCGATTGAAAACACGAGAGTAAATATGTTTAACCTTTTATGCCCTGAATTAATTTTTAAAAATGTAAAACATATTAATTACATTCATCGTTTCTATTAAGTAGTAAATAGTGGCAAACGGCGCGCAAATCTGATACAAACCTTGTGTGAACCTAAACAAAACGTGTCGTACTCGTCACACTCGCTTGCTGGTCTCCACACATGTAATTTCTCTAGTTATAAGCCTTTATTTTCTTAATAAATGAATCATTAAATATTACTTTTAAAATATGACCTAAGGAAAACAGAGTTATGAAACAGATCCTATCCATATTCTCTCTTCTTTACACTTGCCTTTATCTTCTAAGACTACCTTTTCGCTTCTTTCTTGAACTAGCTTCGAATGGATCTGAAGGTACGAGTATTTGCTGTTCATAATTCTTTAATCGGTGGAACAGAAATGTCCTCTTCCCCCTTGATTCTGACAAGGGAGATTCAAGTTCGTAAATTGAAGCACACGCTTTATCGTATGTGCCTTTTCAAAGAACTACATTCTTGTTTCAATTGTAAGTAATCTCCAACCCCATTAGATTTTCTCTATCCACCTTTCTACCAACCAGCTAACGTAGTTAGTACGTACTTACGTACCTACTTTACTCGCCTTGCCAACCTTACCTATCTTACTTATTTTATTTATCTAATATACTTTATCTTTACTTGCTCATCTAACTTATGTATTGTATCTAACTTATTTATTTAATATATTCTATCAATCTGGTGCAAGTGAAGCTAAAGACAAACCCGTCCTCCGCAATGAAAGCTCAAGGTGGTTTTTTTTTCCAAATCTTGATACATTTTATGACATCATCAAATGACTTATGAATACTTTTTATTAATTTTCTTTGAGTCTGTTTTACTTTATTAAAGCAATTTTGCAGCGTCTCACAACAGGCACGCCCTCTTCAGCTTAGATTATTCTATATATGTACTATCATTTTTTTTTTTAAATATGCAAAATTAATTAAATACCAACAAAATTTACTTGGAAAATTTGCTGAAACACTTTTATCTAATTGAACTTTTCATTTGAATGGATCTCCTTAAAACACAAGGTATTTATTAATTCAGACAATCCATGTAATAATTCTTTCTTTTTTGGCTAACAAAAAAAAAAAAAAACTACAACTCTGCTACTCTTTTGCTAAAATATTAAAAAGAAAGGCGCTAACATTGTCAAAAAAAAGAAGAGAATTTCATTTCACTTAAAATTAATTTCCTTCAATGGAAGAAGACCAAGTCAACCTTGAAATGAAGTACTAATTAGAATGTTACTATTAGAATGAAATAACGCGTGTAAACAAGAGAAAAGTGATGTCTGGAGTGATCACGAATTGAATTTTGATGTTGGTTTGAAATATTTGCACATCTCCAAAGTCCGGATTTTTTTTTTTTTTTTTTGGGGGGGGGGATGAATTCCGAAAGTAATTATATTCATCTGAGTTTATCTTCTTTAAAAGGGCCAAAAAAAAAGATACCTGTTTTGCCGCCGCTGGCGAAATTTGGCCGTTGCAATATGCTGACAGCTACACAGAAAGGTAGACAATAGAGTTTCGTGTATTCTTTTAGCCTTTGCACTGGACAAATGCTAAACGAAAGGTTGTTCTAATCTCGAGATGGCACACCATGACACGCATGCATTTTCTTTTGGGGGTGAACTCGAAACTCGGGGCTTCCCCCCCAAAATTTGAAGCTTCCAAACTTCATTACTTGTTTTATGATCATGCTTTGAGTCGTTACCTGCACACGTGCGCCCTCTTTGTGAGGCGTGCAGTGAAGTCGCACCATGCTAGATAGAGAAGCAGATTTTGCAGGTATGTGTCCACAATTCTCGAACATATTGGTTATCCAATAATAGGCTTTCAATCCTCTACAGTGGACGAGGCTTTCTGAGTGAATATTGGTCTAACGCTAAAGCAACCACGCGACATGAAGCGAAGGATGGTTGTAAATTTAACTTTTCCACGTACTTTAAAAAAAAAAGGGGAAATCGAGTTTCGGAATCTTTGCATTCGGTAGTAGGTCAGTTGCATCATTCTTCTGTCGCATTGTTGACGATATTCCCCAAACAGATGAGGAAATTTATATAAAGGTCAGAATGACAATCGCTCACCCGCTGGTATTCTCCAGGCGACGAGTCCTAGTTGAAGAATGGAGAAGGGCGGGGCAGTGATATTGTGTTAATTTAACACCTAACCGTGACCGAAGAACCCTTTGTGGCCACAGGAGGTGGGGAGAGGAATCCGTTCCCTGTCAGGGGTATATGGATGGGTGTACCTCTCTAGAAGGAAGATACTAGTACCCCATTGTCATGGCTTCGGAAGAGAGAGAGTGGATATTATGTTATGGTGTGAAGAAGGGAAGAAAAATGATGGTGGAATTGCGATTGGCTGAGTACTGATGACGTATGCACGAACGAACTACCCGCATGGGGGATAGGTTCAGCGTTTCCGCCTAATCGGTAGCTGATCCCTCACATACGCTGAAGTTTTATGTCCGCGCTCGAAGGGATTAAACCCTGTACCTCGACGCTAGAAATCCAAAGTTCAAGGGATGAGTTCACGTTCAATTCTGAAATATTTTATTGAATGCATTGACGAAATCACTCTGTTCCTGACTAGAAAGGTTAGAAAGGTAAAATGCAGAGTACTCAGTGATGGTATGTGTTTAGTAGAGCCACCTTCATATTGCATCGGGAGGGGGGGGGACGCTCCTAATTTAAGTGACTGTATCTTATCGATCAATTTGACATCCCTAAAAGGAACTGTATAAGTCATCTGGCATAAATGAAGATGTGAAGATGGTTATTCATTGCTACATTGCCTAACCCTGTTTTAGACTAATCAATAATTTTATCGTAAAAATATCTCTGATATCGTATGGATGTATTACCTCAATAGAGTAAATTCTAATTGCATATACATATATGAATGACGAATTCCAAGATTGGTAAGGCCATTAAAGATATTTTCTTTTAAGTGAACATGAAAAAAGTAGTGGAATGATATGCATAATTTTGAAATGCAACTGATTGATTAATTATAAGAGAAGCTAAATTTAGAGGCAGAAATTAATTAGCTTCGAGGTTGAAACAAAATATTGAAACGAAACGCTTAGAGACGGGATTAGCGAGAAAACGAATGTGGAAAATATATATATATATATATATATATATATATATATATATATATATATATATATATATATATATATATATATATATATATATTCAGTAAGAAGGAAAAAACGAAGAAGGCGGGTCCCATCTTTAATTCCAACGTTTCGGGTTATTACAAAACCCATCTTCAGGAGCTAAAAACAAATTCTAAATGAGTAATCTAAGCAGAAAAACATAAATAACAGCACAAGTTCAAAGTTAAAAACCACAGATCAGAGAAAATCACAAAAACGACGTTAAAAATATAAAATGAACGTTACGTTAATGAACAAACAAAATAGTGAGGTAAAGAACAGCAAAATATTTGTAAAGAGATACTATCAATTAAGGACAAACAAAGTAAACGTAATATTACAAAATTAAACAATTGAAATGGAAAAATAGAGAATTAGATACAAACAAAAGGTAAAACTAAAATATAGACACTGAAACATTACCTTACATGGTCGGATCACAATGACGAGTGAAAACAGGAAGGAATTTAAAGAATAAATACAGCTTGGTTAAGTTATACATAAACAGAGGAAAGGATGACGTGTCCTCATTTAAATTTGAGTGGTTGTATTTAATACAGAGTGATTCTTTAATGCGGAGAGATGAAAGAGATTTAGCCTTTTTTTTATACAGAAAAATCATTTAAGGACACGTCTGTTTTACAATCAATAGCATGTTTCCTGATGGAAGAAAACTCTTTGTTACTTAATGTTTTACCGGTTTTATGGCTAATCCCCATGTAAGAACAAAATGGGGACTGGAGAGTACGCACCTTGCTTCCTATATAGGTCCCCAACTTACAGCTAGGGCAAATGAATTTATATACAATGCACGAACTAAACGGCGTGGGAATACTGTCCTTCACTTTAAAGAAATTACCAATATTTTTGTTATTAATGAATATAAGTTTAAAATTAATTTGACAATAAAATTTCCTAAAAATGGAAATTAAACGTTTTCGGAGAAGGTCATTACAAGGGCTGATGTCTGGTAACAGGACATACCTAATTTCCTTTGGGACATTAAAAGAAGTGGAGGGGTTATAAAGCCTGAAGAGGAACTTCCTAATACAGCTTTCGACTAAATATAAGGGGTAATCATTTTTTACAAAGTATTCTTTTAAAAAATTGAATTCAAAATGCAAACTAAAATAAGTGGAAGACAAATTAAAACCTCTGAAGAGGAGTGTTTTAATGGCACCAATTTTGTATGTTAAATCACAGAAACTAAAGAAATTTAAACCCTGCCCTGTGAAAGTTGGTTTTCTAAAAACACACGTTTGAATGCCGGACGGGGTACGAGAAACATTAACATCCAGAAATGGCAATATATTAATAATATTACGTTTACTTTGTTTTTCCTTAATTGATAGTATCTCTTTACAAATATTTTGTTGTTCTTTACCTCACTATTTTGTTTGTTCATTAACGTAACGTTAATTTTATATTTTTAACGTCGTTTTTGATTTAGGCTTAGATTACTCATTTAGAATTTGTTTTTAGCTCCTGAAGATGGGTTTTGTAATAACCCGAAACGTTGTAATTAAAGATGGGACCCGCCTTCTTTGTTTTGTCCTTCTTACTGAATATAAGACTCAAGCTTTGTAGAAGAAATCTAGGTGAATACATATTATCCCGCTATGGACAAGAAGGTCTACAAATTTACCGTCGCTACGAGAATTCCCGAAGGAAGTTAAAGAAGGTATGTCTTGATTTCGAATTTCTTAAAATTTGCCGTAATGGTCATGTTTTTCCAAATTTTCTACATTTCAAGCTATACAGGAAATCTCTATTCGAGTGATTTTTATCTTTCCTCTTTGGATTACCTCCTCAAAAATGAGATTAACTTTAAATTCCACGCTCAGAATAAACTTTTGGCCCTCGTTGATTCCTATTCTAAAAATCTGCGTTCTACATTTTCTTGTTTAGATAGCCTATGCTTTTCCTCTATTGTTTCTCGGAACATTTCGTCCTATGCCCAAAGAATTTCATTAGTCCATGACTACAAACTTAGAAAGCTTAACTTATCACTGCCTAAATTCCATGATTTAAACTCTGTGGTTAATCTTTCTGACGCTATACTCTCGAAAAGAAAAAAGTTACTCCTCTCTTTTGGGCTTCATTTCAAGTTACCAAAATTCAGTCTCGACTATGTAGACTATTATTTTTACTTTGAAAGCTTTATTTACGATATCCAACATCTCCCCATTATAGGTTTATTTTCTGACTTTAAAACAAATATTTCACAAGTCGCCCATGAAATTTTCATAAATTTAAGGACATTATCTTTTGGAAGTGAAGTCCCCCGATGAGTGCATTAGCTTTAGTTATATGTCCATTTATTTTCTTTTTTAAGTCTTCCGTTGGATCTTTTTTCAAGCGTTTAAATTTAGTGGTGTCACTTAACAAATTGAATACCATCTTAAGTGATACTACTATATTTAAACGCTTGAAAAAAGATCCAACAGAAGACTTAAAAAAGAAAATAAATGGAAAAATAACTAAAGCTAATGCACTTATCGGGTGACTTCACCTACAAAAGATCATCGGTGATTACACACCAGGTTATCTGTATGGCAATGTGAAAATTCATATGCCGTACAACCAATTGAGGCCCATCATCTCTCAAGTCACGACTCCTACGTACTGTTTAGCTAAAACCCTAAATGCATTAATAAAACTGTACATCCCTTCGAAATATAGCATAAAATCCACGGAGGAATTCATCGACATACTCCACGCTATAAGACCGTCAGCACTAATATCATCCCTTGACGTAGAAAGCCTGTTCACGAACGTGCCTATCGCTCAAACTATCGACATCATTATAATACACGTGTACCACCATCCTATAATGTCTCCTCCAAATCTTGACCAAAACATCTTAGGAGCATGTTACGTTCATGCACATCAGAGGTGCCGTTCAGGACACCGGACGGTAATCTATACATGAAAGTGGATAGAGTGGCTATGGGGTCAGCCTTAGGGCTGACCTTCGCCAACTATTAGATGGGTCAACTCGAGGAGAGATTATTGGACATCATGGAAAATAAGCCACACATATATTGCCGATACGTAGATGACATCTACATCAACGTCCAAAACTAAGAACATCTCGTTAACATCAAGCAACATTTTTAGGAGAACTCCGTGCTAAAATTCCCTTATGAATTGAGCACGGGCAATAAACTCCCTTTCTTGGACGTTGAGGTTCATAGCATCAATGGCAACTGCATCACTAAAGTAAATAGGAAAAGTATGGACATGGGAAGATGCCTCAATGCAGAAAGTGAATGCCCTGAAAGGTACAAAATAAGTGTAATCGGCTCATACATCCGCCGAGCTTATAAATGCTGCTCTACGTGGGAACCTTTCCACCAAGAGATTGCACGAGTAAAGCAAATACTCGTGAATAATAATTTTTCAAACAGCATGATTGACAAACAACTCCAATTATTTTTAAATAACCATTACAAACATGCGGATAAAACTGAAAGTAATCATGGAGAAGTCAACAACATCAAAGTGAATTACTGAAACCAAATGTCCACAGCCTATAAAATTGATGAAAAAAACATCAAGGAGATTATTAACCGTAACATCAAGGTTAAAAATCAAACGGATAAAATCCAACTCATTATCTATTATACAACAACAAAAGCCAGCAATCTTCGGATGAAAAATAACATCTGCCTAAACTCATCGAATCTCAAGTCAACCAACATAGTTTACAAGTTCATCTGCCCCAATAAAGACTGTAAGCTTTATAAAAACTCTAAATAAATTGGCATGACAACTACCACACTTTCAAGACGGTTAACTATGCATCTACATAGCGGAGGGCCTAAGAACCATATGGAGAGTGTCCATAATATTAACCTAATGAGAGATATGCTCGTTAATAACACCATTAATAAAATAAAAGAGGTTAATAAAGCGAGACTTAACATCTTAGAAGCCATATTAATAAATGAAGATAAGCCATGTGTTGTAAGAGTAGATGTAGGTAGGGGGTAGAGTAAGAGGGTGTGGACAGATAGCGGAAAGTAGACCATAGGTGAAAAGAGAAAGAAGTGTGGAAGGGTGCAAAGAAATGCTAGAGCCTGGTGATCAGGCGTATCGCTTTTAAGTAGTTTTGGTTTTGTAGGTCTTTTGTTGTCTTTGAGTTAGTATATATATATATATATATATATATATATATATATATATATATATTTAATATGGGTTCAAGCCATTTGTCTTCAAAATCAATTTATGTCTTTGGATATGATATGCGCATTTTCTGTTGTGGTAATACTTACTTTGTTTTTTCGTATATTTTATAATGTGTGCAATTTGTGTTTTTTGTTTCTTCGTGGATGTCTTCTTCGGTAGATTTTAGTCCTCATCGGTGAATTTGTAGTAATCGGTGAGGTTTCATAGTTAGGTTAGCTTTTTCTTAGTCGGGTTTTTCTATATTGGTTTAGGGCAAAAACATTAATATTATCATGCGCAGAACGGCACTTCTGCTCCGCCAGCTAAAATCCCGGCGGAGCTTGGAAATCTGGCGTGACTTATTCCTCTTCTATTCTGGCCAATCATTTGGACAATTTCATCGTCCAATTCACGATTAACCTTTTCCAGCATATTGCTTGTCCGTTCTTCTATGACAATGTTAATGGGACTTAACCTCGCCTCCCGGTGCAGCTCTTCTTGGCGTCTTCTTTCTAATCGGCGTGTACCTGTAATTAGGTACGTACATTTATTCTGCACCACTTGTAGTTTCCTCTTTTGTGTCTTAGAGACACACGAGAGGGCGGAAGCGGGGTATAGCAGCTTCGATCTTACAAGTGCATTGTAGATTTTTTTTATTGCTTTGGCGAATATTTCTGAACGTATATAGAGTCTTGACTGCAGCATTGGCCTTGGTGATTCGTTCTTGGACGTGCTTCTTGTACCCGGATGAGGTAATCTTCATTCCAAGTACATTGCACTCCGTGGTGTAGGGATATCGTCTATCCCCCACCCTGACGTTGTAAAGTAGTTGCCTGCCTATGGAGACTACTCTGAACTTTTCCTGGTGGGTGTGGATCTTCTGCCGGGCCTCGTAGGTGTTAAGATTTTCAATTTATGCTGCTGTCATACGAGCTTGCCAAGGTGCATTCCTCCATGGACAAGTGATTATCTGGGTGAATCATCGGCGAATTGAATGTTGAGGCAAGTGGGGCTTAGGGGGGCTTGGAGATTCGCAGTGTAAATCAGTAGAGAGTAGAGGACAGTCCCCCCCCCATCCCCCGCCGCTGCGGGAGGCCCGCAATGAGTGGAAACTTTGTAAAATCTTGTACTGCATTCTCAGTTGCCACACCTTTCCAAACGCCTTTGATACATCCCGACAAACAATGTCTACGTAAGTCTTTTCCCGTTTTGCTTGGGCTAGCTTTTCCGTGAAGACATTAATCGCCGTCTCCGCAATTCGCTTCCTCCTAAACCCGAACTGATGTGGGTTGTAGAAGAAGTTCTCCTCCAGGTGAGACAGCAGTCTTTTGTTGAGGATCTTCTCGAAAAGCTTCCCGCCAAATTCTAGAAGTGAAATTGGCCGATAGCTCTCCTTTAACGTTGGGTTCTTTCCGTGCTTAGGCAAAAAAAAATCATCTTAGTCGTTTTGTAAGTATATGGAAAGTATCCCGTGTTGAGACAGGCGTTATATATTCTTCTCATCCCTTCGATGACATTGGCTGGTGCCTAACAAAAAGTTAAGCTTTGTAAACCCCGATTATCCTGGGGCTTTTTGTTGAAATGAGTGGAGCGCGCTGAGTAGTTCTTCTTCGGTAATCTTGGCGTCTACGTCTAGCTGTCTAAACACCTGGTGGTGAAGATGCAGCTTGTGTATTTGTTCGTTAAGCTCGTCGATGATGTTGCTTACAAACTCTAGGTCATATTCTTCGTTTTCCTATTCAGTTATACTGAAGATCTTATCCCAATAACTTCGGAATATTTCTTCACTTCTTCCTTCTTTCGTTTCCATGTTTCCATGTTTCCCTCTTGCTTTTGTAGCTCGATCTTCTGCTTCTTCTTCCCAGTCGATCCTTTGAGATTTCGGATCTTTTTCCAAAAATCTTTGGGAGTCGTTTCTTGATTGAGGCTATCGATCGCGTCCTCCCATCTTCTACACTGTTGTTCGAGGATCAACTGGTTCATTCCTCCTTTGACTTCTTTACTTTGCTGCATTGAGTGAACTGATGCATTCACGATGCATCAACAAGGAGGCTGCTTCTCACCTACGCTGTACACAGTGTATACCAGGGACCTTCCACACCCCACTGATGAGAGTTCGCTCTACATTCAATTAGCGGACGATATCACTTAGATAGTGACCAGCGATAGGAAAAACCCCAAGGACATCGCCCTAAGAACAGGCATAGAAATAAAAAACCTAAATGATTATGAGAAGTGAAATAAAAAAATAATAAGGATAAATTTAAACTAATCCCCATGAGCAGAAGTAAAAAAGCTACTGTACGCGTAGATGCAGAGGTATATCCTTTCTCAACAGAAGGGCAAGTCCTCGGACTAAAAATAACAACCAACGGCTATACAAGTCACCTACCGCAAAAAATCATAGAAGAAAAAACTACCTTATCAGCGCTACACAGATTCAGGCAACTTTCAATCAAGAAATTAAGTGAAAAACGAAAGAGTTAGCCAGGCAACCTGGAACAAATCTCTATTATCTTCCCACACACATTGACACATACAACACTTTAATTTATATCTTTCCTATCTCACTCTCTCTACACATTCGAACCTTATTTATCTTATCTTATCTTATCTTCTTTCACTTTCTGCCAGATTCTCACTCCACTCATTACATCGGTAAAGGAGGCAAG
This sequence comes from Ceratothoa steindachneri, assembly GCA_963969495.1. Taxonomy (NCBI): domain Eukaryota; kingdom Metazoa; phylum Arthropoda; class Malacostraca; order Isopoda; family Cymothoidae; genus Ceratothoa; species Ceratothoa steindachneri. The sequence goes on along the minus strand of OZ018317.1, from coordinate 82,084,395 downwards.
AACATTTCAAAACGCTCTGAAGATGATCGAATAAGATCGGAAGCTAAGCAATTTAGGTTTTTTTTTACTAAACACATTCATTTAAAAGAGAGATGAATAGGGGACAAGTGATCCACCATCTACAAATGGAATAAACAAGATAGTTAGAAGAAGAGAAAGTTGGCAAAGGAAATTAATTATGGAAAAATACACAATGGTCTTCAACAAAATTTCCATATATATATATATATATATATATATATATATATATATATATATATATATATATATATATATATATATATATATTACGGTAAGTTATGATATTTATTTTTCAACATATGTTCCATTTAGGTCAATAAACTTCTGCAAACGTTGATACCAGCCTTTAAGTACATCTGTGTAAAACAGGGGGTCAAATCTGCCTCAGTGTGCACGCTTCGAATCTCATCCCTGTACGGAATTTTTGCGAATTAGAAAAGAACATTTCCGAAGAAAAATTATCCTGTTTTCTGTTTCTTGCGGTTCGCAGGATTCATTTCATCATTCTTTCGCGTTCATGAAAGATTTATATATTGTATATTCACCGCGTGTTTACCTTAACTCTCCTTTGTCGTTTGCATTCCCTATTAATTTATCTCTCTTTAATATTCCCGATCGACCTTGTGAAGCATACCTTAAAAGCTTGTTTATTAGACACGTTTTGGTCTTCCGCATAGCTGAGTGGTCTAATGGACGATTTAATTGAGTCAAAGCGGTTGCTCGCTGCCTCAGTGTGCACGGTTCGAATCCCACCCCTGTACGGAATTTTTGCGAATTAAGAAATAACATTTCCGAAGAAAAATGATCCCTGCTTTTCTTTTTTTTGCGGTTTGCTGGATTTATTCAATCATTCTTTCGCGTTCATGAAAAAAAAAAATATATATATATATATATATATATATATATATATATATATAAAATGAAGACCCACGAGTAGAAGGAAAAGGACATTTATTTAATTCTATCAGACATTTTACATCCTCAGTGATTCTAGTTAAAGTCAAAGAAATTCCTTAATTAAGAAACACAAACATGAATAGTACAACACTAAAAATACTTAAGTCGCATTAAATAAAGCCAACGAAGCAATGCTAAAGTTAAAATATGATCAATTACGTGCATGATGCAAAAAATATACATTACCTTTTAAAGATGATCGTTCGTTGCCAAGATGAAAAAGTGAACTAAAAAGGATCATGAAATTAACTTGGTAAGTTGTAGAGTTATGAGATAGGTAGGGAAAAGGAGGAATCAGATTCGTAAATTGTTGGTTTTGTTTTCTTAAATTAAAGTGACTCTAATATCTTTAACTAGTGGATTGAAGGAGCTAGCGAGAGAATGGAAAATTGCTCCGATGAAGTAGGGTATCTGCCATTTTCTGCATGATTTCGCATGATGCAGAATTCGGGTGCAGTCAAAGGTCTTTGAGTTCTAGGAAATAATGAAAGATGTATATTGATCATCTGTTTAGGATGTAGGCTACTCTGGCCTATGTAGCAGGCATTGCAGCCGGTACACTTGAATTGATATACAACATAGGATCTCAACATCCGATCGATATTATCTTCATGGTTGAAGAAAGAACCAAAAAAAATTATGATTAATATATATCAAGTTTAATTGGCATTGCGGCAGAAAGCTTTGCAAGATTTTAGGAGTGAGCTAAACTAATTGAACTTTCCCCTTTTCCACAAAGGTCGAGAGAAATTAAATCTTCGTAACAACACTTTAATAACAATAATAGAATATGATAACTTTATAAATAAATTAACACCACTTTATAAATGAACTAAAGTATCGATCTGACGATTCCACTCCTTATGAATCTTGAATTCCAATCAAGCCACGATAAGGAATGTAGTTTGGAATAGAGGTTGTGCGTAGCCTGATTAGAATATCTGGTGGAAATCAGTTGATTATTTATTGACTACAAGCGAGTATAGTTGGGCAATGTAATGATAAACAGGTGGCAATGAATGATAATTAGCAAACAGTATTGTCTAAAATACCTAAGTTCTTAGTATTTATAAGTCAAAACCAGGAGGGAGAGTTAAATATCTCTTATGAATTGATGGGAGGAGCTCAGTGACGTCAAGATGAAAAAAAGCTTTGTTTGAACAATTCAGACGAAAATTTGTCGTTGTGTGCGCGTCCAAAAGTGGATTAGGAATTTATTGTTCTGCCTCATTGAGGGAATCTCAGTGATGTTTATGGACTTGCATTAGGCACGCTTTGCAGGTGGTATCTGCCGGAAAGTTGAGTGTCATATAGTATCATATAGGGTCAGAGTGTGTCACTCGTCATATTAGACGAGGGTAACGCAAAATTGCTACAATCACTTCACGAAGATGTGACGAAAGCTATAGTTGTAGCCTTGTATGTTAGGAATTTATGGAAGCATGAATTACTTTGAAACTTAAAATAAATCTCAATAGTGATTGAAACTAAAATTAATAGGCTATGTACATACGATGACAAATAATATACCTTATTATTCTTAGTTGTAATATAGCCTAAATCTACTAAGTTGAAATGTACAAAGTTGTTAAGTTGATGAATAAAATAATTAAAAAATCAATGAAATAATAATAATGGTGATACATACAGTACATGTAAATTGATTCCCCAAAATAAGCCCACTTTATTAAACATAACATATCTTTTCTGTGTGATAAAGCAATGAAATTTAATATAAAAATTCACCTAAAACCGTGAGCATGGATTATATCAGACTAACTATGATGTGAATTTCAATGTGATTGTTGTTCATATGTATTTTGTTGTGTTTGCTCTTAATTTCCATCGGAGTGTCTTTGTCCGTTGTATATGAGGAATTTGTATATTGGAATGTATGTGAGTGCTATCTGTGTTCGAGAGCGTGTTGTTTTCCATGTTTGCTGGCTTAATAAATAGAATGCGAGAAAAAGGGTAGACATCTTTTGAAACTGAAGCGAGGTGGAGGCGCTCTCCTGTAGATTTGTCAATTGCAAATTGGTTAATTGAGATTTGGCTAAAACTTCATAGTTGATAATAATGAAAAAATAAATGGTTGAATTAATTGAATGATATGAGAGGGATTCGATTGTCTTCTTGTGATGTAGATGGTGGTGCTGATGGATTGCGTGTTGCAATCGTTGATGGATACGCGGAAGAGGGCATCACTAGGACGATCTCTTCCCGCTATGTGACGAATATCATTAGTTCATTGACTAATGAATTCAAATGCGTGGACCGCTTTAGGATAGTGCCTTGTTGTGAGAGACCTGGCGGTGCCAATGATCGCCTTGCAATCAGTGAGAGAAAAAATGTAGTAGCTCTAACTAAGTGTTTGAACTGTTTTAGTGCTGATGGTACAAGCAGATCCTGAAGAGTGAGAGAGTTGCCTGATCCATCAGGAGATAGGCACGATCCAGCGGGAGAGTTGCGCGCACGTGATGCTGAGCGTCCCGTGAAGTAGTGTCTCAACATCTTCAGAGTGGTCAACCTTCGTGAGAGAGTTGCGTGTTCTTCCTTGATGGGGGTCAATGCGGCCTCCATCTATTCACGGAAGTGTTGGGAATGATCCTTTGCGATAGAAGTCATTCTTGTCTGAGAGTTGCCATTGAGAGCTCTTGAGGCAGCTGTAGCTATTTGCTCGAGTGGGGTCCCGAGGCTAGAATTTCAAGTGCTTCTTGAATGTGAGAGGGAAAGCTCTGAATGAAAAATTCCCGAAGAAAGTAGAGGATCAAAGTATTCCTTAGTGTGTCTTTAAATTTCTTTTAGCGATCTTCAGGGGAAAGATGGGATAGCTCAGTGGAAGGAGCCCAAGTTCTATTTTTGAGCGGTGGATTTGGTGAACTGAACTTTTCCACAATGGCAAATCGGAGAGTTTGATAGCTCGAGTTTATGTGATCTCTTAGAAGGAAAAAAATTTGATCAATTACTGCGTCTAGCAAGGCTCGCACCAATGAACTTGAGTTTTTGAGTCTCACTCGTTACTCTCACCAAGGAAAAGAGTAGCTCGACTTGGGTGAAGCACGAGTTAGGCGAGGCAGCGTGGAATTTAGGCACGGGTTGTGTTTACCGTGAGCGGACTGTTGTAATCGTCCATTGTTGTTTCCATGTAGTTATGTAGAGTTTTCGTTTCAAAAAAAGTTTCCTGCCGAAAGGAAATTGTGAGGATACGAGGGGCGGTCAATAAGTTTTGCAATTCGGATATAAGGAAACGAGATATGAGGAAAAGTGTTTTATTATTTTTCAATATAACTACCCTCGACTTCAATGGACTTGCGCCAATTGTCCCTGAGGCTTCAAATTCCCGAGAACCACAAATCTCCCGACTGCTGTTTAATCCACTCCTGGACGGCGAGCTGGACATCTTCATCGTCCCCAAACCGGCGTCCACGCAGTACAGCCTTGAGCTGGCGGAATAAAAAGTAGTCGCTAGGGGCCAGATCTAGACTGTAGGGGGGATGGTTGAGCTCTCCGAATCCGCACTCGCGCAGGGCAGCTTGTGCAACTCTAGCCTTGTGGACTTTGACGACGTTGAAGTCGATCATGGGGCGTGAGGTTTCTAGGGACTCAACGGGCAGAGACCTTGGTCATAGCCAAATTGTGGTGGATGATGTTGCAATTCGGATATAAGGAAACGAGATATGAGGAAAAGTGTTTTATTATTTTTCAATATAACTACCCTCGACTTCAATGGACTTGCGCCAATTGTCCCTGAGGCTTCAAATTCCCGAGAACTACAAATCTCCCGACTGCTGTTCAATCCACTCCTGGACGGCGAGCTGGACATCTTCATCGTCCCCAAACCGGCGTCCACGCAGTACAGCCTTGAGCTGGCGGAATAAAAAGTAGTCGCTAGGGGCCAGATCTAGACTGTAGGAGGGATGGTTGAGCTCCCCGAATCCGCACTCGCGCAGGGCAGCTTGTGCAACTCTAGCCTTGTGGACTTTGACGACGTTGAAGTCGATCATGGGGCGTGAGGTTTCTAGGGACCCAACGGGCAGAGACCTTGGTCATAGCCAAACTGTGGTGGATGATGTTGATAACACTTCCATGTGATATTCCAAGTTCTTGCTTGATTTCTTCGACCTTCACCCGTCGATTTTCGAGGATGATCCTCTCCACACGGGCCACAATTTCTTCATTGGTCACGCCTGACGGGCGTCCTGGACGGGGGTCATCTTCAAGGAACTCACGACTACGGCAGAGCTCCCTATTCCAGTGAGCAATGGTTGCATAGGAAGGGGCGGTGTCGGTGTACACTGCAACCATGCGTTCATGGATCTCTTTTGCATTCTTGCCTTCCTTGGTCAAAAATTTGATCACTGCGCGGTGCTCAACCTTCTCCATTGTTGAAAAATTTGTGAGTGACGATCTGCGATCAGCTACTGCTTCTTAAATAGACGAGGCAGATGCGTGCGGCTGCAGGTCTTGACTTGTCATAACTTGTTCTAACACCCCCATGAACAGCCAAACCCCTTCCTCTGTTTTGCCCTACCGATTTGCAAAACTTATTGACTGCCCCTCGTAATGTCATTCATTGACAAAAAGTGCCTAACCAGGACATGCAGCCAGTTAAGGTCCCACCCATCTGGAGGAGGTCGTGTAAAGGCAGATGGTGTCCGTTTCGAATGATTTCGCAACTATAAATATCATTCTATTTGTGTGTAAAATCTCATGAAAATATATTGTTTCGTTTGGTAAATAAGTGCGACTCGCGTGCTCTCACTTATTCTGATTTATGACCTTATGACCTTCAAAACTTTCAATAATTCCCGGAATAACCTTGGGAGGACCTTGACAATTATATCATTCGGAAGAAAATGTAAAACAACATTAGGGTTTCAAACTTCTTTAGAATCGGCCGAATAGTTATGATGTTATTGCCAAATAATTCCACGGCTAACCTTGGGAGGATTTTGTAAATAATATTATTCGAAAGAGAATTTAAAACAACATAAGGTTTTCAAATTTCGTTAGAATTGGGGGAATAGTTAAAATGTTATTGCCAAAACAAAATACTTCCCGGGTTAGCCTTGGGAGGACCTTGACAATTATATCATCCGAAAGAGAATATAAAACAAACTAATTACCAGGCTAACCTTGAGAGGACTTTGACAATTGTAGCATTTGAAAGAGAATGTAAAACAACATAAGGTTTTCAAATTTCGTTAGAATCAGCCGAATAGTTACAATGTTATTGCCAAAACAATAAAGCAAAACGAGAACATAGTGAGATATAGAGTCGCCCGCGACTAGACTTGCACGCGACTAAAAACTATCATGTTGAAATATTGAAGGAATTTTCCATTACGAACTGTTAGACAGCAATCAAACATTTAATGCTAATACCTACTGCAATCAACTTCGCCGTTTGAAAGCCGCTTTGGGATAAAAGCGACCCTCCTTCGTCAACAAAAGGGGTGCTATCCTCCATCATGATAATGCCCGTCCTCACACAGCTCGAATGACTAAAGATCTCTTGGATGAGATCGGTTGGGAAATATTGCTTCATCTTCCATATTCTCCTGACCTTGCGCTTTCTTATTATCATTTGTTTAGGGGGATTACAGAACCATACAGATCATCTTAGGTTGAAAAAAAAGATGTTGAAAACGAGTTTGTTTCATATTTTGCATCAAAATCTAAAGAATTTTACAAGCGTGGCATTTATAAGCTTGTTGACAGATTGAATGAGCTTATGTTTATGATAAATATTTCCATTGTCATAATTTTTTTTATTATTTAATATATACCTTAAAATTGGACATTACTTTCGTTCCAACCTGATAATATTTTCATACTTTTTTTTAATGTGCCTTTGCCAAGTAACAAGTTTAAGAGAAAAATAACAGGTTTTAAAAAATTCCGAATGGCACTTAAGTCTTTTTAACAAAAATATATTTAAGCAATACTGGCTCGCACTCCTTCAAAACGTTCGGCCCCCTGCCTGAAGACACTTTAAATTCTAAATACATTGGTATAATTTGTATATCTCTTTTTAAAAAATATTTTATTAGTATTATTATCATATCTGTGATTGCCTTTGCAGACAGTGATTATCAGGACCCAATGGGAGCTCCGCCGGAGAGACCAATGACGAGCCTACGGCGGGATAAAGGCCGAGATGAAGAATTCGGGGACGAGGATATTGGTGAAGACCTCCTACCGGAGTGAAGAAGCATGATGAGGGTAGTGCGGCAATAATATTTCAACTCACTCTGTACATACACGCGCACCACAGTTTCCACCCTTGATATTTCAAGCCTAAGAGCTCCAAACAAAGCTGCACTTGATTTTATAAGCGCAAAATAAGTAATATGTAAGCACGGTTCGCAATACGAGCGCAGAAAACCAGTTTGAGAAAACCATCTCTTTTCTTAGAAGAGTCTGCAAAGAAGAGAAGCCCAAAGTCCACCTGCCACTTCTATAGGACGAATTTGCAATACAAAACTTTGTGGTCCTTAAACAAAGAAAACATTTGGGAGAGGGCACGACAAAATTATTATCTTTATATTCATTATTATCTAATTAAAACTCAGAAGCGATAACCAATGTGAGAGTGTCCCTCATAAAGTTTTGGGCTATGATGTAAAGAAACTAGTGTCGTTAATGAAAATGAAAATATATGGGAGTTACGAGTATATTATCCGATTAACTTGAATACACGACTATTTGGTGCTTTAGAAGGGAGTATGGGGGAGTTAAAACCTTCTACGGACATGTTCATACAAGAAAATAGAGCCTCAAAAGTACATACTTGAAACGGTTTGTTGGGTCCTTAAGGAGTAGCACTAGGCTCTTAATACTTGGAGAGAGAAAAGGCTTGGTCATTCTAGCATTCGAGATAGGCCACATTTCCTGCCCTGATGCTGTGGAAGGAATTCCACTCCTAAAATTATAATACTCGGGATCGTTAGAAGAATAAAGATACAACGAACATAATCCAGCCACTTAGTGCAACAGACTTATCAAGAAAGTCACGTTGCATTTGCTTAAAAATATATATCTATGGTTTGAATGTTATGGAATAAACAGTGAACCTTTAATTTGTATAAAGCCTGTTTATTTTAATTTATCAATGTTTATGATAATAATAATCTTCCGTGAGAACACAAAGCACTGCAATCGCAAATTTCGCGTTATAACCGATCGCGTTGTATCGGATCGGCTGTATTAAGCTGCCTTTGGGTTCTTGTTGATTCAATGGGTGGCACTCGTTTATATCATTTGGTTTTATTGTTCTTAACAGAATAATCGGTTTTTAATTATTGGGAAGGAAATTAAGAGTTATACGTAGTCCAATGGGACAACCTTTGCTCGTTGGGGGAGGAAAAGAAGACGAAAGCAGACAGGAAAAGAGTCAATGAACAGAAATGGTACATGAAGAGACCAAAGATCCACCTCCCTCTTAAATTTGGATGCGATGAAACGCTGTTTTTAAGATTTAGGAACTTGTTTTTATTAGAGACGCAAGTCATGAAAAGTATGAACTTTCCCCTCTTCCTTCCAGAAAGGAAGAAACATTTCTAAACCCCGAGGGGGGCAAAAGAGTTAGGTGATATGCATCTCCAGACGTAATAAACAGAGTGATAGAAATGCAAATACTTGCTCACAGTGTCAAATAAATAAACCTGAACCGTTGATTCCCTAAATAATATTCAAGGTTAGTAAAATATATCGTAGTCGAATTCTTCATAAATCTCATCTGTCCATCGTAATGCTTTAGAAAATTGTAAAGAGTTCATAAATTCCTACGAATACAAGGTTATCACCCCAACTCCCTTTGTTGAACCTTCCACTTGATTCGCTTTGGAGAGGGCAAAGATTAAAATTGACACAGGCGCTTGAAAAAGGCGACCCCGCATTTTAGAACGCTTAACTTCATCAGAATTAGTCATGGATTATCCGGAAGACAACTCATGATACAATAATTAGCCTCTGGGTGTCGCTTGGAGACGAAAGGAAACTTAAGCTGTTACCACGGCGACCGACGAGAAACCAAATTCATTGTCGTGGAACTGAGTTACAATGTATCTGTTTCCCAGGACTTTGTCTCCACGCCCTAAGAAATTTAATTGACTCGATATTAAATAGTTATCCATTAATAAGGTCGTTTCCATCGACGTCGAGTTACTACAGTCTTTTTTTTTCTTCTTTTTTTTTAGTTTGTTAAGAGCCTGAAGTTAAGTACACAAACTTCAAGGTATCGTATGTAAAACAACAGTTATTTCATGAGGGCTAAGTAAGATTGGATACGATAAATGACAGCCTAGTAACTGAACACACGCTCTCTGAGGTCGTCATGAAAGGGCGGAATGCCCGAATGGGTTTCCGCTGTGGCTTACTTTCCCACACTTGGAGCGGCGTTTAGTTACCGGTTGGCAACAGACGCCCGGTCAATCAAGGGCGATAATAGGGAAATTGACCTCTGTTCTTGAGAATTTCCCCCGCAGGGGGACCATCGTTCTCTGTGGGACGGAGGCAGGTATAAGTGTTGCGGACACTTCTGATCCTTTGTGCATACTGGAGCCATGTACCAACCAAACTTTTTACCTTCTTTTAACTTTTGTCAATTTGCTTGAACTTTTAGAAAAAGTTTCCTGATGGAGTTGACCTTTTGGGGTATCGCTTTATTGTTTAAATAAAATACTACATGTTTAACGAAGATTCCGTTGTCAAGTTGTATGACAACGGATAAATGAAAGAGAAGATGGATAAACTGACAAGGGCATTTTCAATCTTTAGAAAAGGGCGAATCTACAATGCCAAACTTTCTGGTCTCGAAATGCTTGGCTTCTAGGCCATACTACAAAACTCTAAGAAACCGTTCGTACACGAGAACGCAAGTAATCGATAGTGCGAACTCAAACATCCTTATAACAGAAGTGGGTACGAAACCCTCCTCCCATCCAGACAGATCATCTGTATCCATAAGAGGCTCGATTTGTTCTTGTGGCCACAACATTGTTGGCTTATAACTCACGGTCATTCATGCGCGTAAACTGCCGAGCACGCGCGCTGAAACATTTTTTTACTCATTGAATGTATATTATATGAGAGGGAGACTGTGTAACTCTCCTGAATCTGCCTTCACCACACAAATAATAATAATAATAATCATAGAGTACAGATATTTTTTGTGCCACAATATAAGAATTTCAAACAATATGTATCTGTATTTATTTGGGGAAGGACTTTCTATCCCGGGCAATGCCGCGTACCTCTGCTAGTATTTTATACGCCCGGGACTAAAAGCACACAACCCACCGGCACACCACGGCCAAGTCGGTGACGCTCACAGGTCTCTCCATAATATAATTAAAACTGCCTTGCGAAAGCAGGAGTCCACTGGCGGATGTTAGATAAGTCCCGTTTAATTATCATATTTGTTCTGGTGCTAACCAAGGGGCGGACATGATACCTTTGGTACTGTTTTCCCTATCGATAGCACCGTGTGATTCTTATCTCACTTGTGTGATCTCTGCCACAAGGATGAACTCACTTATGTGAGGAAAAGGAAAAAGAACAGATAAGGAGAAAACAAAATGATACAAGTTGAACTAAAGAGAAGCTGATGTATTAAAGTGTGAAGAAATTAATATCGTTTTGAATATGTCATGAAATAACTTTTAAAAATAATTTAAACTGCTACGAGAATAATTTCGACTAGTTCAAAGAATCTCTGGTAAAACTGAGAGTGGTCTTAAGCCTAAGTTTTTAGAATCCCTTAACTCTAATGACAAGGGAAGAGTTTAATTCTTTTTTATAACAATGGGCGCCCAACGTGGTCGTGTAACCAAGGAAACGATAATTGCTTGAGGTGGGAAGTTCTCTTTTATCCTCCGTGTATCTTGCACCATCTGATTACCACCTATTTCGACCACTGCAACATCATCTCAATGGAAAAAAAGACATTACGATTTGATGAAGGAGGTGAGTCATATATATATCCCTATCTATATTTTACCGTTTGGACAGCGTTGTTTATAATGATTGTAACTACTTTGTTGACTGAAATTCATATTCAATACATTTTATTAATGTTTTCTTTTCCTTTTAAACGAAGGACAATGGTTTTCTGACAACTTAATTCCCAGAAAAAGTCTTCGAACGGAATTTTCGAAATCCGATTCAAGATTGCATACAATCAAGCAATCATTTCAAATTAGTAACTTTAGAAACCCTCGGGGTTAATTGAAAGGTCAATGTAAATGCAAGGGATCACGGAGGTCTAGCACTGTTTGTGTGAATTACATTAATCGTTAATTCTGGCAAATAGATTTCTTATTGAAAATATAACACAAACATGTATGTACAGAGAAGCAGTTCAACTCAAATGACCTATCTATTTGCTTAGTGCTGGAGAATAAAACATCTAATGCCTTAAATTCCTGTTAATTTTGAGTATAGGACGGATATATGTACATATTATGCAAGTTCATTTTGGTCAATATTTTTTATCCCTAATTAGACACTTATTTGAGAGGTTTGGGAACAAGGTGTGATTCTTTTTCACGTACGCTTAAAACGGAAACACAAATTGATATTTTAATTCAATTCGGATTTATTGAGGTGTAGCAGATAACAGCGATTTCCATCCCTCGTGTGTAAGGTATGTTGCTCACTATACAAGCGTTGTAGATAGAAGCAACATTATTTTACATTCACTGGACGAATGTAAAAGTGAGTAGGTTGTTGAAAATATCGAACCCATTGCAATTTGATACGAATGAATGAGTAACCGACTACTGCCATGCACTGGAGGCTCAGATGGGGAATTTCAACTGACCTGGTCAATTTGTTTGCCCGGGTTTAATTTGGTTTAGCCACAAAGGTGAGATGAGTATGAGTTAAAGTACTTAGGGTTAGGTAAGGAAAAAATAGCGGCGAAAGTAGAAAGTAGTAGATTTCCAAAGGGATGCATTGATGCCAAAAGGTCAGGCCTATCTCTGTTTTGGGGGGTGCCTCGTGCGGGGGACATTATATATTACGAAATCCATAGCATATTACTCGTCTTTACAAGATGCGAGTAGGGCGTTTGCCTGCTGGGGCGAATCTCTACGTTTGTTCAGCAGGAATACCATCCACCCCATATTACAATAAAAGGGATGAGAGAGACATATTACTGGAGAAGAGCAAGCCACTCGCGCTCGAGGTGAAGTTGCCCTCCCCATCCCTCCTCGACTGACGAGCATTTGCGGCAAAGATTCCAAAGATTTAATTTGTTAATGTCCAGTCATTCGCCCACCGTCATTCGCTCACCGTCCTCCCGCCCATTTCTACGACAAACTTTAAATGTCGATGTTTCGAATAGACTCCTTTTTGCCATCTGTTTCGTCTACTCACGTTACGTCTCTTCCTCTTAATTACTTTCTCCGGCACAGAATCTAAACTCATAATCTTCTGCTGCCGAGTTCCCTTTGTTGGCTGCCGTTATCAACGATTCGACGTAAAACCGCATCTTCTTTGACGATCATTTTACGGTAGGGTTTCAGCTTACTAATCTAATGACGTGCCCCCCAAAATAGAAAAAAGCACTTTGATGTTTTTTTATATTTTAAATTAGAAATAGAAGTTAATTTTTAATATTTTTCAGCGCGATTATACACATTTCAATAAAATGAAATGTGTACCTTTACCATTTGTACTGACACTGCTTTTGCTGGAAGTGTTGTTTTTTACATTTGAGTGCATTTTTGTAGCCCATTTTCTCTGTTCATCTTTGTAAAACTGGCAAGAGATGATCACCACTTGATTTTATCTTCCCTCACTTATAAAATTTTCATTTAGGATATCCACAGATGCTTTCAATCAGATGTAGAAAAAAATAGATCTCTCACAAGCTAGGTGAAGGGATGGTGTCGTATTTTGCTATAAAAAAATGAATGAGAAAGATGAAACAACGCCTTGAATGCAAGCCTAAATTAACATTTTGCTTTAACAAGGCATTATAGGGTCGTAAAATATCTAATAAAGTGAAATATATTGAGGCTGTAGTATTAAGAATGAGGCAGAAATTGTTTAGTAGTGAACGTCTGACTTCAAAAAGAATAACCGTTAGATGATTAAACAAATTATAACAGAGAAACATGACGGTTATTTTAGTATGGGGATCTAAGAAAATAAAAGAATCACAAATAAAGCACTACAAATGCAATTGCACCTTAGTGAATTTAATGTTAGAGTCCGAACCATCCGAACTTATTTGTTTGATGGAGGAATACCAAGGAAAAAACAAGTTTACACTAACAATGGAAAACACTCAAAAAAATTAGTTTAAAACTTATCTTGATTACACTGATCAGGATTGAGAAATGTTAAGATATTATTTTTAACTGCAGGAAAACTAATAATTAATAAAAAATATAGATGTGAAGTGACACAATGAATGCTAGGCTAATATTGCTTTCAACGAAAAAATCTAATAAGTCTATTTATTTTCATTATGTTATCTTTAGTGATGAATCGATCGTTCAGTATAGTGCCGAACAATCCCAGTATGCTCGTCAAAAAGCAGGAGAGGTTTTCACATAAATTGCTGTCACCAAACTACCAAATATCCTACAAAAGAATCACTGTAAGCTGTGTCATGTATGTTTATAGCATTGAGCATTTACATATTGTAGATGGTATCTTCTACAAGATCAATATAAATTAATACTGGAATCAAAGTCGCTGACTCTCTTAGGCAAAGTTACACTAAAGCGAGGTACGGAAGGTATATAGATTTCATATTCATGCAGGATAAGGCTGCTTGTCATGAAGGTAAGACCGTCACAAAGTTGTGAATCGTTCCCGCGGTGCTTATAGCGCATGTAGGCATAACGCTTCTGTTTGAGGGCCCTCCCCCCAGACTCGGCTGACCACCACGGAAGCGGTCAGCGCGGAAAACGGTCTAGAAATTGAAGTTAGCCCCACGCCGATGAGGTTGCACGAGAATAACTCAGCGGCCTCATCTACAGACCTAAACTTCTCGAATGAGACAGAGAAATCAGTTATTTCCCGAAATACGGACCACCGCGCCCGTGCTAAGCATCACTGGGGCGGGTTCTCAGGCGGTAGCGGCCCAAAGAATAATATTTGAATGGGAAAGTGATCACTACCATGGAGGTCATCGACTACCACCCACCCAAGATCAGGCTGTGCATCCGGAGAGCAAAAAGATAAATCAAGATAGGAAAAGGAAGCGGTTCTCGGGCAGTGATGCGTAAACTCATTCATATTTAGGATACCTATCTCCAGCTCGTCGATCAAGTCGGCAAGGACCTGACCCATGGGATTGATCAAGTAGTCTCTCCAGAGGGGGTGTTTACCGTTCAGATCCCCGAGCAAGAGAAAGGGCCTCTGCAACAGTGTCACAACGCGGTGGAACTCCCCACGTCGAAGTCGGCTGACGGTGGAATGTACGCAGAAAAAAACAATATACATCCTATCCAGGTGCAGCTGTCCAAAAGGAGGTATCTAAAGCAAAAAGAAGAACGGAGACATCAGGCCGGGTGTAAATCGCGGATCCCCCTGCCCAGCCCCCAGCCCGCGGTGGTGGGGTCGCAAAACCCTTATACCCCGGAAAGGTGGAGGTCCGCTTCCTGGAGGCAGAAATCCGGGCGCTGTTGGCCCGACAATGCGCTGAAGGCGCTGTCGTCTTCGAGGACTTATCGGGTGTGATTGGTCTCACCATGCGAGTCTTTCCCTCCCTCTTTTGGACGACCCACTTCCTTCGAGTTACCCAGTTTATTATATGCCAGAGCTCCTTTAGTGTTGTCCTTCTTTCAGGGGGCAGCTTTAGGAAACCCGGAAGATGGCCTCACGGCCAACTTCAAGGGTATTGCCTCCTGTGAGTTTAACGACTCGGTTGAGGCGCGCAGCCTTTTTGCCTTCGGGAAACGGTCACGCATGGAGAATGGGAGGGGAGCCCCAGTTTAAGTCGGGATTGAGTGTGAACTCTTCGTTCCACCAGCTTTACCAGGGAAGCACCCGGGTTGGGTTGAACCCGCAGAAGGCTTCCAAATGGGCGCTGAAATAACCGTGTTCGTAGGCCTCGAGGAGCCAGCAGCAGAGGGTGTCTTTTCAAACTTTGAAGCATAAAACGTCCCAGGCAGCGCAGGTCGCGCCAGGACCAAGTCCCCAGCCTCGCTAATGAGAGACGATCCTGAGCCTGAATGGCGAGGATTTCCTTCTCAAGGAGATATGCAACACATTGCTTCGAAGAAGCGGAGTGTGGCTCTCCACAATCGACACCTTTGGCCACACATGACTTTGACTTCTCGTGTTCGGCCTTGGAGCGACTTACACAGACTTAGGGTAACCCCGGCTCTGCACGTCTAAAGGAGAGGTATCGAATATTAATCAATTACGTTCGCCAGGCGAGAAGAAATAAGAATGGTCAACGACAGAGGGGTAGATTCACAAGTCAGACTTAGGCCTAAATGTTTGTTTAGCGAGAGATTGCATAAAAACGCTTAATTCTTTATCTATTCAGGTCCTATTTTCGCCTCTTTGGCTTATTTTTATAGGACCTAAAAACTCAAATTTCCTAAAGCTCAATGACAATTATTAAATTTAGTAATTGTTAATGAAACCAAACTATTGTTTATATTTGGCACACTTTTGGGGTGTTTGGTTTCATCTTGCCAACTTTTCCCACGTATAACGAGGTTGCAGGAAATCATTGCCCATTTAAAAGAAAAATCAGAAAAAAGTGAATCACGAGGACATTTACAGACACAAGTGGAAGTGCGAAGAAAATACATAGCACGTCGAACCAAGCCACGAGACAATTTGGGGAGTTAATGTATTGCACGTAAATCACCTGAATTTGCACCACAGATACATTCTGTAAGAATAGAGTGATGATATTCGTTCCGTCTCTGCCACGAAACAGCCTCCAGGCTCAATTCAGGATCCAATAAATAGGCTTTTTTTCTCAATTATTCTTTCAGTCGTCTTTTATAATCCCTAGCTAATTTAGCGTCTTTCTCTCAAAATGATTACTAGTAATAATAACGAAGCATGGATAAGGTGATTTAAAAAACGATAGTCACCAAAGCATCTTGGTAAAGACACTAATCACCGTCTTATCACCGTCTTAAGTGTTCATTAGTGTGACAGAAAGATACTAAACGGAAGCTGGCGTTTACCACCAGTAAAATGATACGTCAGTTTCAATTTAATTAATGTAATACGTGCCACAATCTCTTAATTCGACAAGTGAGAAAGCAAAAGCTTCTTCCAAATACCCCCGAAGCTCCTTATTTGATATACATACTTGGAAAATAATAGCGTACGCTAATTATTGCTTGAATTGCTCGGGATTGCATGTACTCATAGTGATTCATTCTTCCTGTAATCCATAGGGCATTCTGGAGTGTAATTACAGTTGCACTCAGCAACAGATGCTAATCAGTGCAATAGTGTTGTAGCATTTTGTTTGCCATGACTTCATCGTGTTGCCGAGCGGTAAGGTAAAGCAACTGGTTGCCTCGAGGTTAAGCTTAGCTAGCCTGTGAATCATTTTCTCAAAATGTCATT
Source organism: Ceratothoa steindachneri (assembly GCA_963969495.1). NCBI lineage: Eukaryota > Metazoa > Arthropoda > Malacostraca > Isopoda > Cymothoidae > Ceratothoa > Ceratothoa steindachneri. The sequence continues at coordinate 82,067,853 of OZ018317.1, read as the reverse complement.
TCACTTCACATTTTATTATTTTAATTTGGGACATGGTGTCCGCCGAAATAATAGACCTCAGATTTGTTCTATCTGTTGCCAAGGGGCAGGAGACCGTGTCTAGATTAACACAAAGAAGGGATGCATCGAGGGTGTAGAAAAGTTAGTTGGTGGTGGGGAAGGGGTTCTAAGAATTGCAGGCACATTACGTCCTTCCTTTCGTGCTCAGTAGTTAGCTTTGTTGGCAGGTAAAGCAGAAACGAAAACTAAAAGCTAGATTTATTTTTTTTTTTACATTTAAAATAAGATGTATTTCAAGGATAGAAGTAAAGGAATGATTAATTTTAATTTAAATGATGGTAGAGGAAAATAAAATTTCGGTTTATTGAGTTGTTTAAATATGTTGTTTAACAAAAAGCCAACCACCGGGAACACTAAAAATTTGTAATATAGTCACGATAATCATAGGAATGAGTAATTAGCTTATTGATTTATCAAGCAGTTTGCAAGACAAATGGGGCTTTAGCGTCAAACAAAGAAAATAGCAAACATAAAAAGAACAGGAGAATGAAGAGAAGAAATACCATTTATATTGATTGGCCCACATTTTCACTCTGCAATCGTAACAATTAGACAACTTAGAATTATCAAGTTATTTCCCTAGGAAAGCGATATTAGAGTATTTAACTTTAAGAATAAAACCTTCATATTAAAAGGCCTGGCTATGACTGGTAAGGAGTGGTAGGGAAGGATGTTTATGGTACCCATGCACTTTAGGTCCCTCAATGTTTCAATGTGGATTTTTAATCATTAGGCCATATAGATTAGGAAACTTGTGGTGTTCAAGCTGACACCGTCTGGCATTTCTCAGAATATGGTGTTTTCTTTTCTATGCCAACCTCTCAACACGCTAGGACAGCATTGCGAAAATGGAAAAACATCCAGAGTTAACATGTTAAAATCCCATTTATATTTTTAATATAATGAGTGTGACTGTATGGTCCATGGTAGATTAGCTACTACCATTTTTTTCTTTTCAAAATGGTGAGTTTTATACAAAGATCAGTTCATAAATAACCGGTCTAGCCACAGTACTACCCACCAATCATTTTTTGTTAGTGTTTTAATCGGTTATGTATTACATTTATTTTAGTTTTCCAAAGTTACATTTCTTGGATTTAATTATGTTTTTCTTCGTGTGTGTCGGCAACACCTTTTTTTGTGCACTCATTGCAGCCACCAATTTCTCTTCACACTGGCAGAAGATCGTATATGGCAGCATTACTGATAAGCATCAAGGATAAATAGTTTTCACAATTGCATTTTATTAATTTCAGGATGCATTCTTGATGCTACGTCAGGTGAAAGTATGATGTGTTGTATGAGTTTTTGTACTGTCTAACAAGCATCCCTTGATGTTTGGGTCCAACTCAGCGACGCCTTCAGATGGATGTTTCTACATACCGGCATGAAGGCGGGCTCTCAGAACATTGAATTGTAATGATTATTCTTTTGTAGGTAGAAACATGAGTTTTGGTAGGGAGGTGATATTTATTTTGCTATTTGATTCGTCTATAGATTGATACGAACATTAGTCATCGTTGTTGCTCAAGCATATCCATGAAATTAGTTCACCCCTGGACAACATCAGCTAAGGTAGCAGTAGGTTTAGAAAATTGATGCCCTGCTTGAAGAACTTTCACCACCTTCGTCTTTGCCTCCCGATGATGCATGAATAACCATTCACTATCCAGCAATAGCTTTGTGTGTTCATGCATTAGCTTGAATTTCAATTATTTGCCGCTCCTTCCATGTGGATTTCATTGTCAGTGAACAGGTGACCAGGTGAGCTGTCGATCGTGAGAGAAGTGTACCAGCTAGACGAAGACATTTGTGACATACGAAGTTCCACTTATAACAGCATTTTGGTCTTTTTTTTTAAATGATTAACAGTTGGTGAATAGGGTTAACAACTACATCTTGAGTATTCTTCATGTCTCCCTATGGAATCATTTGGTGTTCGTTGACTTCAATGAGAACTGGTTCACGTCATGTCACAGCCAGTTTGTGAGTTAGTTCTTGACACCAGATTTCGTACATTTTATTAGACAGTTTCAACTTTGTGTATTATCAATGTTGACACAAACTTCCGAGGTGGGAGAAATACTGTGCGTGACAGCAGAATTCGTCAGCTAGTTTCTTTTCCTCTTGCAGACCAAGTAACACATTGAATGTTGTAGTTTTGACAACTTTCACATCTTTATCTTTAATTTTATCTGCATTGTATGTCATATAATTATCAATGAAGTTTTGACTTGCCTTATTGGCTGACCAAGGAACTAGCCCCAACAAAGTTGATCCATCAATGATTAGAGATGTTCCCTTGGGTGAACTTCGTGAATTCATATCTACTTTCAGCTTGGTTTTTAGCGTTGATTTGTTGTGAATGTACACATGTTAGCATATCTCGTAAACATAGAAATTGTAATCGGTGCTAGTTCATACTCCAGAACCTCAGCAACATCCATTTCCCTACCAGAAGTTTGAGAGCTTGCGCGAGTATATCAGAGTGGTATCATGAACTTTATTTGACCTAAGTTGACTGTGTGTTTTGACCACAACAAGGGTTTGCGGGTGCTTTGTAAGTTGGTCATAGAATTATTCAGACTATGTATTTTCCTCCTGATTCGGTCTTTCTTTTCCAATTGAAACGTCATCATCAACATTCACAGAAGGATATAAGATGGTTCTACCGGATACGATCTGATTGGTGGTACCATTGGGGTGAGAAAATGGATCAAGTGGCTCAAATGACTCGTAGTTTTTCTCGAAACTTCTCCGTATCCAGAACATCAAAAGTTATTTGGGATTTTGTTTCCTCTTTCGGTTGATCTGACTTGATTTCCTCGCCAGTAGCCATGACTTTGAATTCCTGATCAAGGATGCCAAAATTCTGCAAAAATAGGGCCCATGTTTGGATGGTACAACTTTTAATGTAACAGTTATACTTCCGTTCGGTCCCTTTACACACCATACAAAGGCGGTTTCAATCATCATATATGCCCACATGTTATTCTGAATAACAAGAGCGTGATGAGTGACATGATCACATTTCATGAACATCTAAATGTTAAGTGTTGCATAGCAATGGCTGCCGATTTGGGAATCTGAGGACTTCATTATAAGGGTATGGAACTCCACACTTGCACAACTGCTGGATATGTTTTTCTCATATTAGTTCTTTGTCTCTTGCATGGGAGTAGAAAACCTCCTCGGGTGGCTCTTAATCCTATTACTAATCATGATCAAAGTAAGCTTGCTTGTTGCCTTAGTTAATAGCTTTGCAATAAATTCTATCATGGTTTGGCTTGTGTACTCTTCTGGAACGTCGAGGTTGATGCGACAATTATACTCATGAGTCGGGGTTTCAAAGAATCGATTTTAACAGCTTACTCCAATTCATCGTTGTCGTCATTAGGAATAATATTCAACATGCTCTACTGTCCAAAAAGTTATGCAAATTTGTATGAATAAAAAGAAAGTCATCAGCAAATAAACAATTTACTAGAAAAATTTAAATGTCCAAAATTATGCGAACGCTTAGGTTTATTGTAAAGAAAACCGGCAGCATTGGCATAGCAACAAACTTCAGTTCAATCTCATGTACGGTAGGTTATTTTCTGCTAACTGTATCCAGGTAACACGCATAAGAAATCTGTAACGCTTCTCTCTGTCCGCGAGCTAATCGTAAAACTGCGTCATTAAGATGTTCTTTCAGTTGGAACCATTATAAAGATTGTTAAGCACTTTAAACGTGCAGTCCATAATATTCTGTCAACTACTAGACCAAAAAAGTCTTAAAAGAGGGAAGAAAGAGCCAATACTCAAATTGTGAAGATGGAACGCTTCAAGACGGCTGCGGAGGTTTCTCGAGAGATTTTTGAGATTTTGGTCATCAATATTTCCAGACAGACTGTGTCACGTCAGTTGAAAGAAGACAATCTTCACGCCTGCATACCCGCATCAAGCCATTGATCAGTTTGAAGGACAAAAAAGGCTCGTCTTGAATTCGCCACTGAGTACGTTTCATGGGCGGATGATCAATGGAAACAAGTCGACTTTGGTGCTTTAGTAAAGAATCTAAGTTCAATTTGTTCGGATTCGATGGTAGGAGGTTCGTTTGTCACAGATCAGGCGGAAGATTGTCTGTCAATTGCACCTAAGTAGATGTTGGGTTTGGTGGAAGAAGTGTCATGGTCTGAGGTGTGATATCGCTAGAAGGCATTGGGCCACTTGTGTGCTTAGGTGACACAGTGAATGCGCAAGTGTACTAGGAATTACTGCCACAAAATTATTTGCCAAATCTGCGAGCGTCTAAAGCCAAACTTGCCATTTCCATAGAGGATAACACTCCCTGCCTTACGGCCAATTCGGTGAAGACCTGTAGGGGTGCGAAGATGTATCAGAGAGAAAATTCCTTCCAACGCGAGAATATATATAGCCCATTAAATTACCAACTCAGAACGGACTCGCTTAGCGTGACGGCAGAGTGCTGGCTGGCATTTGGATTCAAAGACTCGCGATCGAAACTCAGTCCACAAAAATTTTATGAAGAAATCTCCAAGAAGAAAACGGAAATTAAAAACTAACTCAAGAAGACTCAAGATAAATGGATCGTTTCAAGAAAGAAAAGCGGAAGAAAACGACTTCAAGGGCTAAACTCATCAAATCAACAAGAAATCATCACGTCATCAAGAATTTGGAAGGAATCATCAAGTCAATATGAAGATACATCAAGAAAAGAAAATCGAAGATCAAGAACTAACCCAACCAAATTAAAGAAGAAGGAATTTCAGCCAAGAGTCAGATAAATGGAAGACAAATGTTCCAAGGGGCAACTTTCAGTCAAGGAGAAGTAAATAGTTTCGAATATAGAAATCCCAAGATAAGGTATAATATTAATAAATAAATATAAGGATACCCCCCCCCCCCATAGACCTCCCTAGACGACGAGCTCGCCCCTTGCTTCTCCTGGCTATGATTCTTCTTGCTTGGTTGACACACATCACCACAAAATAGGCGCTGTATCTTGAAGTTTTCAAATGATCCTTAAGAGTGTTTGTTGACACACAGCTCTTGTCATAATTAACCTGTTCATTGGGACTTTCGGATGTCTCTCAATGTTCAAATAAATGACATCTCTTCGAAGTTTGTGTGAATTTATAATGATAGCTATTCTGGGATGTGTACACAAATATAAAGGTTATTTTGGATCCCTACAGTGATCAACACAAATGAAGACACATTCCATACTTCTGAAATCAAGCAAGATATGTTTAATTGAAATTAGACTGCATATATACAACACTGCAAAGAAGCTGATAAATCATTGGCGTAAAAAACATTTATCATACTCGTAAAACAAATGAGATAGATACCACCAAAGTTAGTAGTCAGCTACACACACACACATACACACACACTTCGCAAACAGATATTTCGCAATGCTGTACTAGTGTGTCGCTATGGAGGTCATGTGCACTACCATTTTCTGCTTGACGCCTTCAAGTTGCTTAATCTATATGACCTAATGATTGAAAAGCTACAACATATAAACATTTATGGGACCTTCTAGGTAAGGTTACCCACCAAATTTCGATTTAGCTGATAGACCATTAGCAAACTAAAAATAATATGCTATTCCGCTTACCCACGAACCCATAAAGCATTAGGAAGAGGATGAATTGATTCAAAACAAGAAAGAAAATGCATGTACTATAAAGGGTTGTTTGGGAAGAGGCGCAAAGAATGAAAGGTGAGATGATATTGCACTAGGTGGAAGGAAATGCTAAACATACAAACACACACATACACACAGAGTCTCTATTTCGCTCTCTCTCTCTCTCTCTCTCTCTCTCTCTCGTTTTCACAAACAAGACAATAGTTTTGAACACTTATACATTGATAATGCCTCTGCGGTTGTACAGTGCATAAGTTTGGTCGCCATATTTAAAAAAAAATATATTTTAAGATTGGAAAAAGTGCAAGCAAGGGCGACGAAACACATTCCCTCTCAGGAAAACATATCAAACGCGGCTAGAAAGGTTAAATCTATTCAGCTTATAAATAAACGTATGATAAGTCAATTAATTGAAGTTTTTTAAATTTTGAGAGGAATAGATAATGGGGACAATTCAATCTGGTTTGAAATTGTTAAAAATTCTACACGTAAAAATGAAGTGAAACTGGTTCCTAAGCTACTGAGAACAAATTTATCTGGGAATATTTATTATCAAACATAGTTAACGCCTAGCACAAGTTGTGGGTAGAAATTTTCAAGTAATAGTGTAAAAAAAATGTATAAAAAAAGGTTAAATAAACTTTTCAGAAATTTGGGGGTGGGAAGAGATACCGTCTTTAGTGTCTACTTTTCTCATACTCTGTTAATATTAAAGCTATTGCCCTGTTTTACAAATGTGTCTGTGTGAGCGTGCATGAACGCATGTACGAGGGGCGGTCAATAAGTTTTGCAATTCGGATATAAGGAAACGAGATATGAGGAAAAGTGTTTTATTATTTTTCAATATAACTACCCTCGACTTGAATGCACAATGTCTTCGTTGGTCACGTCTGACGGGCGTCCTGGACGGGGGTCATCTTCAAGGAACTCACGACTACGGCAGAGCTCCCTATTCCAGCGAGCAATGGTTGCATAGGAAGGGGCGGTGTCGGTGTACACTGCAACCATGCGTTCATGGATCTCTTTTGCATTCTTGCCTTCCTTGGTCAAAATTTGATCACTGCGCGGTGCTCAACCTTCTCCATTGTTGAAATGGAAAATTTGTGTGTGACGATCTGCGATCAGCTACTGCTTCTTAAATAGACGAGGCAGGAGCGTGTGGCTGCAGGTCCTGACTTGTCATAACTTGTCCTAACACCCCCACAAACAGCCATCCCCCTTCCTCTGTTTTGCTCTACCGATTCGCAAAACTTATTAACCGCCCCTCGTATGTCAAAGGAGGATAGCTTGTGTGAGTTCTCTCCGCCCCTCCCTTTATAGCCCACTTTTTAGCGATCGAAGACTGAACATATGGTTTATGGTTATACAATGGAGAAAGGGCGGTTGGTCATCTTGGGCATAGAGACGAGACGCCTAGCGCCGCTCCCCACCTCAGAGGTCTATTGTTTTATTGTAGGCACAGGAAGTTACGCATTTTGGACCTCTCACGCCAGTTTCCCTCGACTCCTTCCCCCTAATCATCCCCCAACTCCCACTTCCCCATTCCTTGAAAACTCCCTTGTGGGAGGAAGAAAGAAACAACTCGTTGAAACCCCTGTCATCACAAAACTCGTGGACACAGAGCAGAACCATTCCGAAGCTTGAAGAAGAAGGAACCGTTTACACTCAAAACTCTCTTCAAACTCTAGGACTCAGCCGGACGCAAAACTTCTGAAGTGTGTGGCACCGTGAAAGACTCCTCCTCCCAAGTAAGGTCCTTGCCAGGTCCTCCGGCTAAGGGAGGCTTTTATACCCTCTTTCTCACATTGGTTCTGCGAGTTCCTTCGAATTCCCATCAAACTCTCTCTTCCTATTGCCCCGCCCTTTCTCGCCTAAATTTATTTAACCTTCGGTCCTTCAAACTCTTAACCTTCTATCGATTTCGGGACCATCAAACATCTCCTAAACTCTCCTCAAACTCTCAAACTACCCTTAAACTAAACTCCAACTAACAAGGGCATTCGGAACTAAACATAGTTTCCAATAAGTTCTCTGGAGAGATCACTATACCTTCCAAATCAATTGGACAATAATGTCTCTCACTAAAGCGCTACTATCTTACTTATCCCTGCCCTGCTCTCGAGGTAATAATTTTAACAACTCTCGATATAAAAGAATATATGTCACAAGGATTAGCGTCCGTTTACCAAATTGAACTCTATTGTTAAGAATCGGAAGGTCTATAAGGTGCATACATTCCTTGTAACTTCTTTTAACACACACACGATCTCCTTTCTATATCTAGGTCACTTTCACTCTCTTTCTCGAGCGTAGATTTTCTATAAAATAGTTTCTGTTTTGTTGAGAATTGCTCAAATCATGACCCCCATTTAGTATCGATCTCCCACGATGTAATGGGGGCTAGTATTTAAAAAAATAATTAGGGATTTATGGTAGGCAATAGGCTCTGATTGATAGTTTTAGAAAGGTTTAATGCCTTCTCAAAGATGGTTTGAGACGAGTTGAGTCCAGAATTCTCTATTTGGTAGCTATTGATAAAAAAGGATGAAAGATCACTGGCATATTGGAAAATAAGGTGTTAACTTTTGATAAGAAGAATGGATTTGAAAAGTACCTGCACGATTCAGTTTGAAGGGGATTTGATTGATTTGACAGTACGCGCAAGGGAACCAAGATTCCTTGCAACGCAAAATATTTGACAGCACAAGGTTAGACCACTACAAAATTATAAATCTAATCACTTACCTTATTCCTGTAAAGAGCCTAAATTGAATAATCCGTTAATTCACAAATACATACTACAAATATTATACTTAAGAGGAGAGAAATTAATTGGAAAAGGTGAGATGAGATTGTTAAAAAAATCGGAGGCCACGTTTCTTTCCTTTACATTAAAGAAGGTGCCCACCAAAACACAACACGAGTGTATGCGCCCAATAGCGGGTTGCTCTTTGTTCTATCTCTTTCTCTCTCTCTTCAAAATGTGTAACTGATAAAGAGGACAGTGGGGAGATGGCAATATTGAGGGAACCCCCCTCTTCTAAAATGTCCTTCCACCCTACACCCAACTCCAAGTAGGGGGCGGGAGTCATATCATAATCCCGTTCATGAATCCCCCAGCTCAGCGAAATCGAGAAAATGGGGGTGCCTTGACCAGTCGTCTCAACTTTCAACTACAGAATTTCCAAATACTCACTGCAAGTCTTTACATAAAAAAGGGATATTCAGACACGTGCAAAATAGAGAGACAAAGAGTGATAGACATAATAAAGAGGGGCACATAAACGAAAGCGGGGAGAAGGAAATGTACAGGTCGAAAATATTTTTATAACACACCTCCCCTTTTACCGCAATGTCCAACGAGGCCTACAATAACCCTCTAGGCTATTACCACTGCGCAGGAGTAATTTCTTCTCCAACACCAAACGACTTCCGCTCCGTGGATTGTAGTAGCCTTCTGACTCCAAATGTTCAAATATTCGTGGTGGAACGCGGTGAATGAGGTCACACCTCTGTAAATTTGAATTTTACTTCGTCTAATTTCCCCCTTTCAAACACGTACGGTTTACAGTTAATTATACCTGTGTAATTTATTGCACACGTGAAAATATATTCAAAAGTATAAATGTATTTAATTTCCGTTTAATTGTCGATTGTTACATTAGAACACAGTTCATATTTAGTTTTTAAATTATGTTTAAAAATCATATATATATATATATATATATATATATATATATATATATATATATATATATATATATATGATGAAAATTAATGCAATATCGCAAGAAAAGATGCGGAATTAAACCACATTCTCCGAAGACAATTTAATTCAGAACAGTTTCGGTGTATCTCACACCCTTTTTCAACTGACACTGGATAGAAAATATTAGAAAAGTGCTTACAAACATAACACGGGGTCAGATCGTGAAAGATCCCCTCTTTTTTTCCCCAATCCCCTACTTGTGGCTAATCAGGGAGAGGGGGGGAAGGTTAGGCCTAAACATATTGAAGGGCTGACATTTAACTATTTTGTTTATATGCTTTCGTATTACAGGATTAAAAGAAAATTGACCCTCAGATAGATTTAAATTAGGAACTGACGATATCAAGCTCGATTCTACGATTCTTCTCTTAACATATTTAGCCGATTTAAATACCATTTTACTTCCATTGAAATCGATCGAATGATTCAAGTCTCTAACATGGCAAAATATTCCACTGCTTTGGCTGCCCACTCTAATATCTCTTTTGTGTTCGTACAATCTCTTGTCTAGATTTCTTCCCGTTTCCCCTATATAAACTTTATGGCAATCGTTGCATGGTATTGCATATACTCCTATGTTATGATGTTCTTTGGGTTTCCTGGCAATCATCAATTGGTTTAAGGGATTATTATATTTAAAGGCTAGATTAATACCTGCTTTTCCAAATATGTCCTTTAAACCAATTGATGATTGCCAGGAAACTCAAAGAACATCATAACATAGCAGTATATGCAATACCATGCAACGATTGCCATAAAGTTTATATAGGGGAAACGGGGAGAAATCTAGACAAGAGATTGTACGAACACAAAAGAGATATTAGAGTGGGCAGTGAAAGCAGTGGAATATTTTGCCATGTTAGAGACTTGAATCATTCGATCGATTTCAATGGAAGTAAAATGGTATTTAAATCGGCTAACTATGTTAAGAGAAGAATCGTAGAATCGAGCTTGATATGGTCAATCCTAATTTAAATCTATCTGAGGGTCAATTTTCTTTTAGTCCTGTAATACGAAAGCAAATAAACAAAATAGTAAAATGTCAGCCCTTCAATATATTTAGGCCTAACCTCCCCCTCCCCCCTGATTAGCCACAAGTAGGGGATTGGGGAAAAAAAGAGGGGATCTTTCACCAGCTGACCCCGTGTTATGTTTGTAAGCACTTTTCTAATATTTTCTATCCAGTGTCAGTTGAAAAAGGGTGTGAGATACACCGAAACTGTTCTGAATTAAATTGTCTTCGGAGAATGTGGTTTAATTCCTTATATATATATATATATATATATATATATATATATATATATATATATATATATATATATATATATATATATATATATATATATATGAAACAAAGCCCACAGGTAAAATTAATAGGAGGATTCCAAGAACTCGAAATAAAGTTCGAAAGTACTTGGAATCCTCGTATTAATTTTCCCTGTGGGCTTTGTTGCATTTATTGCTTACTCACGCGATACTTTGTGAGTTTCCACACACACACACAGACACACACACACATATATATATATATATATATATATATATATATATATATATATATATATATTTAGGAAGATAAGATCCAACAGGGGGGTTGGAAGATTTAAGAATAAATACACAACCAAACCTACTGCCCATAGTAGTGAATACAATAATCTTGACCCGGTAAGCTTGGGAAGCAAGGGAAATAAACATTGATTAATAATCATGATGTAAGCAGATATATTTAGCAGTTCGCATTCAATTCTAACTACCTTAACTACCGCAAAATCTTTTCCCATTTCAAAACTGGGATGTTGTTTTGAGAATCTGATGACAAATTGCCCATTCGGACTTTTCCTCCCGATTTCCTCTCATACGAAACTTAGAAATTTAAGATTCTCAAGCACGTCCATTTTTCTATTTTTAGGAGTTCTTAATTTGAGACAAAGGTGGTTGGTTCAACTCTGGCTGTCCCCATAGTCGGTATAAATAGCATGGGGTTCATTTAGTTTGGTCGGTGAATTTGCGGTATTGTTAATGAGAGACAAAAAAAAAGGACCGGGAGAGGAAAAAGAATTAGTAGAGAAAAGGGAGACTTTTAATTAAAATAAGAAACCGAGAGAACCATTGGCGTGTTTGCACTTATTGCAGGATGACCGAACGTACAAACGGATGATGGATAAAAACGGCCGTATTGAAAGGCGTTAAATATAATAAAGATGGCAAAGGTTGCAAGGTTGCATCGGGAAAGTTTGTCCTAAACACTGGGGTCGGAACGGCCTATTAACAATCCGGGCAAAAAGTCATAAAAATGGATCCTAAATGAGGACTGATAAAAATGGATCCTGAATGACAAGACAGATAAAAATGGATTCTGAACGACAATGGATGATAAAAATGGATCATGAATGCCAATGGCTAATATACTCGTAAATATATCCTAAGTGGCAAGGACTGATAAAAATGAATCCTAAATGACAAGGACTGATAAATATTAATCCTGAGTTACAGGGAATAAAATAATGGAACCTAAATGACAAGGGCTGATAGAAATGGATCGTAAATGACAAGAACTGATAGAAATGGATCGTAAATGACAAAGGCTGATAAAAATTCATACTAAATGACAAGGAATTATAAAAATGGATCCTTAAATCACAAGGAATGCTACAAATTGATCCTGAATGATAAAGAATGATAAAATAGATCTTTAATGACAAGGACTGATAAAATGTATCCAAAATATAAACAACTGATAAAAATAGATCCTGAATGACAAGGACTGATGAAAAGGACTGCTACAATGGCTGGAAAATAAGGTATGTCAAGGATTCACATGGAGGCGTATTAGCGAATCCCACAAGGCTCAAATGGTGGCATACTGCCGAATCTTAAAAAATACTAAAATGAGGGCATACCAAAGAATTTTAGAAGAATTTAAATAGGGCATACTGCTAAATTCTACAATGACTCAAATGGAGGCATACTGCCGAATATTACCCCCGCATGGGCGCATCGTGTGGATGATGTTATACTTGGTACCCGGAGGAGCTACACGTCCTCCAGGCCTGATTGCAAATTATCGAAAGATTATCATTGGATGGACATTAACTCTCTGAAAGGGCCTGGAAAAGTTGGAGGTGCGCTTCCTCTTTCTGCGCTACTTTATCTTCATTTGTTTTTTTGCTCTTCCCTCAACTTTTTGTCTACCCACACCTTGTACCAAGGGAAACTATTCTCACCTGTATAGAGTTCGGTTTGCTAGACATTGCGTCTGTGAGGAATGCATGCCATTCCAGGATCACCTAGCGTCAGGGTATAATAATAATAGATGACCTTTCACCCTACTCGTTGGTGGCCCCGCCTATCTCTGTTTCTTTTTATTACATACCCTTTCCACCCCTTTTCTAAACTTTCTCTTCTATCCACAGAGGTTTTGGCTGTTCGGTGCCCTTTAGGCCTTAGTCGAGTAGCAGTGTATACCGTGAGGAGCCTACCTGCCTCGAGGGCTGAAATATCCCCGGCCTAAGCATGTATTGGGCACAAGGTATGTTGGGACGTCGAGTCGGCTCACCTTCTTCCAGTAGGCATATGGGGTGGCTACGTCGGCACCATCCTTTATGGTCAATGCTCGAAGGAAATTTCGCCTAAATGGTGGGCCGGGTTCTCAAGGCTTATCTTAGCTTGAACCGTGTAAATTATCACATTCTGGAACTTTCTGATTCTATAGAAACTTTTTCTTAATCTTTAGAGGCATTGGGATATAGTAGTATCTACCTTCCGTGCATTTTCTTTCATTTTTACTTTGACTGTGTTTACAATTTAAAGAAATAGTGGGTGACAATTAATGGATGGAGGGCCGCCTCCAAGAGCAGCCTTGCCCTCCCTAGAGGTCGAGGAGCACGAGGTAACAAGAAACACCACTTCAGCCGGTGGAAGGACTCCTTTCTCAACATCCCCATATGGCAAAGGGGCTTCACCTTTGCCAGATTTGGAGCCACCCACGGGCGGCTCCGCCTCAAAAAAGAAGGCGCTCCCCCTTGTGCTTATTAGGGATCCCTCCAACCCTATTCTCCCAGAGAGAAAGTTTTGTTCCTCTCCCAGATCGATTGCGGTGGCTTCCACCTCACTCTCTTCCTGGTAGCCAACTAAGGGCGACTCCATAATGGCACTGACGACGCCCCCCCGCCCTTTGCTATCATAAGGGAATGCCAAAAGAACATGTTAGGTCCAGAATCGACCGTTCTCGGTGGAGACGACTCGATAAGGCCAAAACCCTTAAAAGACCTAGGGCACGGGAGGGGGGAGCATGCTCCATATATTCCGGCTCTCTTGTCCTTTTCTCCTTCCCAATAGAGGTAAGTTTACCGGCCCAAGTAACTAAAGACGGAAGGAATGAAGAGCCCTCGATAAGGATCCGTGATACTTTGGTGGGGGAAGGGGATTGGTGGCCACATGGATGCACCCCAGAGCTAGATATGTTACCGGATGTGACCTAGCCTCAAATGGCAGGATATTCCAAGGGGGCGAACTCAGGCTCGAGGGCAAACACCGAACATGATTCTGACCTTGTGTAAGCTTCTCCTTAGGTGGCTCGGGTTCCTGAAGATTCACAAGGAAAAGAGGAACCACCTCCTCCGGTTTGTGCCCGCTTGACAGCCAAGACCTTCTCCATTACGAGAAGGATCTTGCTGAGGTTGGTCAATCCGACCTAGGGGAGCCTTGAGGGGGTGGAGATAATCGAGTTCACTCCCCTCTCTCTTCTCCTAAAAAGAAAAAGAAAAATAAGAAGAATCAAACAGGACTAGGGGTTCTTCTCCCTCCGCATGGGCTCAAGGGAAGGATGGGTCTGCTGCCGTTTCGGCAAGTGACCAGGCCAAGATTGGCACGTCCGGCCCCGAGGCGCTCTCGGTCGTAAAGGCCCAGACAAAAATCAAATTCGCAAGTGCGCTGAATGAAGCCTCTATTATCTTGGAGCACCCCAGTCAGAGACTACCTGTCGTTCTGATTTTTCGCTCCACAGATGGCAACATGTAGGCTAAAAGCAACATGATCGATAGAAAGAGAGCATTAGCTCCACTGCCACGCAGGTACTACTACTGCCACCGCTCCGGCAATACGAATCGCTCATGCAGACGTACAAATTGTGATTTTCCAGAATTTTGTTTAAGTTGCTACACGATAAGTTCCTATTGTGTATGGCAAAGTGTGTCAATTGCGGACCACCGCATCCTGCTTTTTCAAAGCAATGTGGTGCACTTCCTGGAGAATGTAATACTGGCTATTCATGATACGTCTCATCTCCTATTCCGCGAAACTAAGGACTTGGTCCTGGCGTGCCCAGCGCTGCTTGGGACGTCTTATGCTTCAATTAAAAAAAAACACACCCTTACTTCTGGCCCTTCATGCTTAGAGTAAGGTTAATTCGTCCCATTTAGAACCATTCTGCGGGTTATACCTACCCCCACGGGTGCTCCCCTGATAGAGCTAGTGCAACAAAGGGTCCTCATCCAGCCTCGGGTAAAACACGGGCTCTCCTCCTCCCCCAGCATGACCCTTTTCCATAAGGCGAAACGACCCCGCGCATCAACCGAGTCGTTAAACTCGGAGGACACAGCACCCCTGAAGATGGTCGTAAGACCGTCTTCCGTGGTGCCTAAAGCTGCGTCCCGAAATGAGAACAGCACTTAATGACTGCACTGGGTTGCTCAAAGACGGTATATCCTGCAAAGGAAAGACACTCGCATTCGAAATAGACCCGCCGGACAAAGGTGGAGGAAAGACTCGTATAGCGAGTCAAACCTCCCTCGATAATGTACTCGAAAGCTACAGCGTCTTTATTGTCTTGTTCGTCTAACAGTGCCCGAAGTTCTGCCTCCGCAATGAGTACGGCCATTCTAGCGAGGGTCTTCTTTTCGAAGATGGCCCCTGCATCTCCTGGAAGTAGCCCTAGACGGCATATTCTTTCAATGGAATTGCCATGGAATCCGTGCTAAACGGGGGAGTTGCTGAGTCTCCTCTTCTCCCGCTCATCATTATCTCTCATTTTGCAAGAGACCATGCTGGGCAACTACCCCTGCTCACTCTCCGGGAGTATAAGGGGTTTTCATCAGGCACGGAGATGTGCCATTAACACCCGGCATGATGTCTCCGTTTTTCTATTTGCTACTCGTATGACTACCTCCTTTCATTCAACAGCAGTGCAGCTACACCTTGATAGGAGGTATACCGTTAGTTTTGCATAAATTTCACCGTCATCCGAATTCGACGCAGGGGACTTCCGCTACCTCCTGGCACGGTTGCAGAGATTCTTTTTATGGGATTTGAGAGGTAATTCGAGGAGATTGCACGTTCAATCAAAGGGGTCGGGTCCTTGACGAACTGATCGAAGAGATGGAAATAGGTGTCCTAATTGTGGATGAATTTACTTATCGCTGTCCGAGATTCATTTTCTTGCCTTGAACTATCCCTCTGCTCTACGGATGCACAGTCCTAATTTGGGGTCGGGGGTAGTCAATGACCTCCATAGTAGTGATCACTTTCCCGTTCAACTAAATATTTTTTGTTGCTTTCGCCTGAAAACCCACTTCGGTAGTGATGGAGCGGGTGCGGTGGTCCACATTTCAGGAAATGACTGATTTATCTGTCTCACTTGAGTTTAGGTCCGCGGATGATGCCATTGACTTTTCTGTGAGAACCTCATTGTCTTTAGCCTGAATTATATTTCTAGAACATATGGTTGTTTTGTAATCCGTCCATTTTCTTGGTGGTTAGCCGAGTGTGAGACGGCCCTCAGATAGAAGCGATATGGTAGATGCGTTTTTACCGCCGCCAGAACGATTTCACTGTCGGTGAATTTCGTCGAGCTAGGGTTAGCTTCAGGTATACAGGGTGACTCCAAACAAAAAAACAGGCCTGCACACACTTTGTGTGATATATCCTTCATTCATTCACTAATCGTCCTTACTTTTCAGGACATGATAGAAGCAACGCCTGTGAACACAACTAGATCTCAATGGGAGCTCCAGCAAAGAATATACTGCGTCAAACATTACTACACGACAGGCTAGTTCAAGAAAGTGCAGGACACTTCCGTGCATCAGTTCGAATGCGAAAGAGCAGTATTCAGGACTGGGCGGATTACTTCGAGAACTATTGGATAATGGAAACCACAATGCAGCCAGTGACAACCGTACAAACCATTCAGGACGCCCCAGGAAGCGTACAGCTGAGCTGGTCGAGAGCGTGAGAGAGTCAGTTCAGCAGAGTCCAAAACGATCTGTGCGCAAGCGAAGTCAATCCCTCAGTATATCCCGTGAGACTTGCAGGAAAGTGCTAGTAATGGATGTGAAGGCTTACCCATACAGAATACAGACGAAGCAGACCCTTACAGCCTGAGTAGACAAGGATCAGAGAAAGCCTATGGCAGTCAAGATATTTGAGAAAATTCCGGATACACCAACTTTCTTTAACCTCCTTTGGACCTCGGATAAAGCTCACTTCCATCTCATCGAAAAAAAATGTCTTCTGGGTCACCTCCAGACCAAATGAAGAAGCCACCAAGCCCCTACACTCCCCTAAGTGCACGGTATGGACTGAAATCTCAGCCAGAGGCATCATCGGTCCATTCTTCTTCGAGGAATCTGGCGCACCAGTGACAATCAACAAGGAGCGGAAGTTTTGGTTCCAGAAAGATGGAGCAAGCTCTCACACCTTAAACCTGTTCAGAGATTGGCTGAAAGAGATTTTTGGTGGCCGTGTTATCATTCTCAAGACAGATTTTAAGTGGGCACCTCATAGCCAAGACCTTACCCCCCCACATTTCTTTCTTTTGGTCTATCTTAAAGATAGAGTGTAAGGACCATCACGGAACTCAAGGAAGCCATCAGGGAGGAGATCAGAGCCATTAGTCGGTCGGTTTGTAAGGACGTCATGGACAACTTTGTGCTGCGCCTCAAAAAATGCATAGAGCTAAATGGAGGTCATCTCAAACACGTGCTCTAGAATAAAGAAGAAAAGTCCAGAGACTCATGTTTGATATGATGTCTTTAAACACAAAAACTAGTTATCACTCAAGTTTCATTCAATCCTTGCAGAAAATTAAGAAATGAGGCCTATCGAAAGTTGAGGCCCGGTTTTGGGGGGTCACTCTGTATTTCGAAACAAACCCACAACTCTTCCTGGTGTGTATACATGACTTCATTGAACGAAAAGACTCCTTTACAGAGTTGTGTAATCGAATCAAAAGTAATCGACGCAAGTTCTCCTGATTGCGATCAAGAGAAGCGGATCGCAAGCATGGACCCCTCATCCCTGGCAGAGTCCTTCGCGACCGCTTTCTCAACATTATCTAACATGGAAGCTACTCTGCCAGCATTCAATGCACGTCGTGATTTCGCTGAGCACCGCTAACTAAACTTTATATCCAAATGCAGAGAACCCTTCTCGACCGGTTTACATTGAGTGAGTTGCGTTCCGCTATCCCCGTATGCTATGTTTCCCCAGCTAGGTGAGTGAAACATGGCTTTTCTGTTAGGTTTGTTCAATATAATCTAAACAGAGGGTATCCTCCCAGAACCCTGGTGAATGACTGATGTGCTCGACTTTCGCAAACCGGAAGATTACTGTATCCCGGCCGTTTTCCACCCAATCTCTCTAACCTTCTGAATATGCAAGTTGATGGAGAAATTGTAAAATATTAGCCTAGCTTTTTTCATTAACAACGAAGGCCACCTGTCTTTTACACAGTGCGATGTTCGCAAGTTTCACTCCACGTCTGATATTCTGTTCTGACTGGAAAATGCTGTGCGTGGGGCCTTCTTTTGTATACAGCAACACGTAACTATGTTTTTTAATTTGGAGAATACCTAAGATACCGCATGACGATACGATATCACTGAAACTCTTCACGCGATGGGGGCTAGGAGACGCTTCCAAATCTTAAATTTTGAATTTCTGCGAGATCGTCGATGCCGCGTCCAGGTAGGGCAGCCCCCTCCGACGCAAAGACGCCTTAGGGTCCCTTGCACCCGCCCCATGTACATTCTTCGATCCGTGAAGTTCAGTACTTGGGGATACTGATAGGGCTACTATCTTACTTTTCTTCTAAACCCTTGTTCGTGTTCATTTAAAGCTTGACTAGGGATGTGAGTTTAACGCATCGGCAGCCGAGCGTGTATTGCGGAAGGTGGACTTGATCCACAACACCGGTGTCCTTATAGAAACCGGGGCCGTCCACATGTACCCCATTGAGACCCTACTTGTCAATTCCACGGAGATTCCACTCGGCTGCGCGTACATGTGCATTGTGTGCTTATACGCGCGAACCTGGTGTCTATCTCAGTCGCTAATGGGTCTCACTGCATGCGCGGCGGATAATGATTGTGTCTTTGCTGCAGAGAGACGTAAGTCATGTCTTTGAATTTAAGGATAGGAAACTTCTTCTAGAGCACGGTATAACCCTGGCCTTTGGTGCCTCTGGTTCTGCCCAAGATGCCAGGCTGGACTATTTTTCAAGACGGATCTGCTCTAAAAGCTTCCACCGAGGAGGGAGCATTGTCTTCGACCTTTTTGAACCACACTTCTAGTCACACTGGATCCGTGCCAGTGTACACGGATGGCTATAAGTCCAAGAAAGGGGTTAGCTTCCATGCTGTTTCCCCTTTGTTTGAAGTCAGCGGGATTATACCAGGTGCTGCCTCTGTTTTTCCAACCCAGCTAGTTACAATACACCACTTGCTACAGTATATAAGGTTTCGTACCTGGTCCAGAGAACGGATTGTGATCCTTAGCAACTCACAAAGCGCATTGAGTGCTCTCGGAGCATTTGAATCTCTACACACCCTGATTCTCCGTATCCGTGACCCAACGGTTGCCGCTAGCCGGTCAAATGTCAAGATTATTCCATGGGTTCCTGGACATGTGGGATTTGCGGGCAATGTGTGCGCCGATGAGGGTGCCAAAGAGTTTGCGAGGATTGGGTGACCAGACCAGTGTTTTGCGCTTCCTCACACCAACTACATACCATGTATCAAGGCCATCTTTGAGCTTCTTGGCAAGAAGATGGAGACGGCCGATTGGATCCTAAAGTTGCCTTCTAATTTGCTTCCTCGCGTCACCGAATAGGACATAACGCACGTCTCACCGCCATTTGATAGAGCACTTACTGTACCTTACTGAAACGACTTATTTGCCCCTCCCCCCAGACTGTTCGGCACATTATTGTTGAAGTTACCAGTCTGTGTGATCTTCGCGCACGTTACCTGTCCCGGTACGGGTACGAGCGGTGTCACTACCACAAGACTCAAATTAGGGCAAACTGCCGAATCCTACAAGAACTCAAATGCAGATGCCAAATCCTGCAAAGATTCACTTGGAAACGTACATCCAAATGCTACACACACATGTCGAAATTCACACCTACCCCACCCTGCCCACATAACCCCATTATGCGAGAGTTCAAGAGATATGATTTGGTGTGGTTGAGACCATATTTTTTAGGGGTGGGGGAGGGGAGCGTGTGAAAATAAGAATATAATGAAGCCGATGTACCAACGAGGGCATTTCTTTTTAAGGGAGACGAAAGGGAAAAAAAGGATAGAAAGGTGCAGAAAGAGGGATGGGTACCGGACTTGGATGGGGCGTGATACCCCTTTGGGAATAGTTTCGAACGAGTACAGCTCTTAAGAGTACGTAGTGGAACCCATTAAAACACATTTAAATTATGTGCACATAAGTGTCTGGTGCACACAAATGCACGCAGAGAATAAATAAACTAAGTACACAGCGACAACGATGATTTTCACACTGACATACACGCCGCCCCCCCCCCCTCTCTCCCTCTCCGAAGATCCTGAATGTTCCCTTCCTCCCTCCCTGGCTTTCAGGGATGCTGGATTGGCTATGACGGACCCTATTCAGCTTCAATGGTCTTTCGTTTGTTTACTTTTCATTTTCCTGTCTGTCTGCCCCCTCCCCCCCTCCTAATTCCTATCCCGTTGCTGGAGCAAACCCATACTGGATTTCAAAAGTCCTATGCCCTCGTTAGATCGCACAGTCTACTTACAGTATTTCATCGTTGGTTTACACGAGTTTCTATACGCTCCCGTCGGATTACATTAGTCTCTTATGCCCTCATTCGTTTACCTTACTTCTTTCTGTCCTCGTTCGATAACAAATTTCTTTTAATAAATGAAATCCTGCGCCCCCTATTGGGGTTCGAGATTGCGAAATTGCGGGAGTCTCCCCGACCCCCCTACCCCAACTCCTAAGAACTTGAGTCCTTCTGCATCTTCAAGTTGAGGCTTCGCATCCTGAAAGCGGCGGTTTTTATCCCTTTGCTCGTATTCCCGAGTTTCCCTTTGCTCTTAGGTACGAACTCGGATTTTAAATGCGTCACCTTGCGAGGTTGTATGATATTTGAGTCGTCCTTAACATCCTCGTCCAAATTACGCGATACGGGGTTAGTATCTAAAGTGTGACATAACTGAGTGATAAATCGGAGATAAATTCTACAGTCGTACCACGAATATTACCGTAACGATGTAAATAAATAATTTGCATTCGTTCATTCGTGCTCGCACTCTGTTGATGCAGGATAAGCTAATTTGGGGCTACTATAGCATGATTCCTACCATAAGTATCTATTTCAAAACATAATAATTTTATTTCTTTTTAAAGTAATACAAAAAATAAAAATAAAATTTAAAAAGTAAATACATTTTTAATGGTGAAGCTACTGTTTAAGAAGACTATAAAAGAGTAGGGTTCGATAAAAAATTTAGTCATTCAATCATTATTATCATAATTGGTATAACGGCATTTTTGAAGCTGCATGAAAAATTAATAAATGGTTTTTTTTCCTTAGTGGACAAATGAGTTGTGTTTTTTTATCAGTGTTATTTCTAATATTTCTTTTATAATATCAACCAGGCAATGGCTTCGCCACTGACCCCTATGGGGGGAGCTTGCGCTTCATTACTAAGATTAAAATTTAAAATCTAAAAAAAACAGCCATGGTTAATTTTTTATAGATTTTCTGAACTTCGCCAATTATAATAATTTTAAAAAGGAACTCTAAACTAAATTTTCTGAACTTCATCATTTGTAATTATCTGGGTTTTAAAAAATTCACAAAATTTCGATACCTATATTTATTTCTGAACTTCACCATTTTGTTTTTTGATATTATAAACGAATTATTATAAATAACTAAGATGAAATTATTATTCAAATACGAAAAAAAAATCCCCTTCTTAAATTATAGAGTTAGTGAAAAACAAAATTGAGATTGTTCAGAAATAAATATAACGGCCGTATGCTAATTCTAAAAATTTAGCCATGGCTGCTTTTTTTTAGATTCCAAATTTTAATCTTAATAGCGAAGCGCAAGCTTTCCCCGTAGGGGGGATTTGGCGAAGCCATTGCATGGTTATTATTAATTATTTTAAGGTAGGGATCGTTCTACACTAAAAGCCTATTGGTAGGCTCTTAAACCCAAGTTCCACACATCTGAAACTAACTTTGGATAATTTAAAAAAAGAAACTCAACTCAGGCTTCGTGATATAGAAAAATGAATGGTGGACCAACCAGGCAAAGAACCTGCAACACCTTGCTGACAATAACGACCAACATGGGTTCTACAACGGCCTGAAGACTATCTATGGGCCTGTAAAACGCAATTTAGCCCCTGTCAGATGACAAGATGGCAATCTCCTAAAAGACAAAACATCCATTCTAAATCGCTGGGGACAGCACTTCCAAACCCTGTTAAATCATCGAAACCCTATAGAGCGAAACCTTTTAGATGCACTTCCTCAGGTACCTCTAGCAATGGAGATGGATGAACTGCCCACTTTTGAACAAACTCTTGACGCCATAAGATCCTTCAAAAATAATAAATCACCTGCTCTAGATGGCATTCCCTCTGAACTGTACAAAGAAGATGGCTATTTCTTGCACTCAAAGATACATGAGTTCATGTCGGTCATCTGGAATACCGAAGAACCTCCCGCTGAATTTCTGAAATCTGACATGGTGTTTGTGCACAAAAAGAAGGGTGATCGAGCACTCTATGAAAATAGCAGAGGAATCTCTCTACTGGTAGTGGCCTCTGAAATTCTGACAAGAATTATGTTTGTCAGATTATGTCGCCATATATCAGAGAGGACCTTGCCAGAAACACAGTGCAGATTTCGTAAGGACAGGAGCACCTGCGACATGATATTCTGTGCAAGACAACTATAGGAAAAGTACAATGAGCAAAACACAGACCTCTACATAGCTTTTATTGACCATTCAAAAACTTTTGATACAGTTAATATGGAACTAATATTGATCGTTTTAGAAAAGTTTGGCTCCCATCCAAAATCCTCTGAATTCTGAAGAAACTACACGATGGCCTGACAGCAACAGTACTTGCCTCAGGAGAAAGATCTGAGCCTTTCAGCATTGAGGTTGGTGTCAAGCAAGGTTGTGTCATAGCCCCAGTGTTATTCAACATCTTTATATCTGCTATCACCTTACTCAGTCAGAATGCAATTCCTCATGTGGACAGCGTTGCTATCCAGTACCGACATGATGGCAACCTATTTAATTTAAGAAGACTTCAAGCCCGCACGAAAACTGACCAATCATATTCTAGAACTTCAATATGCAGACAACTGTGCGGTGATTGCACACACACCACTTGCTCTACAAATATCCCTCAAGGTCATAGTTGGTCTTTACGAAGCAATGGGTCTGAAAATGAGTGTCAATAAAACAGAGATACTAATGCAACGACAGAATCCAGAACCACGTCTAGCTTTCCACATCAACGGTGATGAGATTAAACAGGTCACAAGTTGCAAATATCTGGGCAGCATCCTGTCGGATAAGTATAATATAGATAAAGAGGTCTGCAACAGAATAAATCAAGCCTCTGTAACCTTTGGAAAACTGCGCATAAGAGTCTTCCAAAACGATAACCTCAGCCTAAAAACGAAGATAGCAGTCTACACCGCTGTATGTACGAGGGACGGTAAATAAGTTTTGCAATTCGGATATAAGGAAATGAGATATGAGGAAAAGTGTTTATTATTTTTCAATAAAACTACCTTCGACCTCAATGCATTTGCGCCACTTGTCCCTGAGGCTTCGAATTCCCGACAACCAGAAATCTTGCAACTGCTGTTCAATCGACTCCTGGACGGTGAGCTGGACATCTTCATCGTCCCCAAACCGGCGTCCACGCAGTGCAGCCTTGAACTGGCGGAATAAAAAGTAGTCGCTAGGGGCCAGATCTGGACTGTAGGGGGGATGGTTGAGCTCCTCGAATCCGCACTCGCGCAGGGCAGCTTGTACAACTCTGGCCTTGTGGACAAGGGCATTGTCGTGGAGGAGAAGGACACCGCGTGCCAACTTGCCGCGCCGCTTCTGACGGATGGACTTCTTTAACCCAGCCAGTTCCTCGTCGTAATAATGGCCTGTGATGGTCCTTCCACGAGGCCCATAGTCCACCATCAACACTCCCTCAGAATCCCAGAAGATGGTAGCTATGATCTTCCCGGCTGAGGGTTCGGTCCGGAACTTGATGGGGGTCGGGGAGCCCCTGTGCTTCCAGGCCATGTTTTCGAGCTTGGTCTCGGGATCCCAATGATGGACCCTCGTTTCATGACCTGTCACTATGCGTGACTCGAATCCCGTCGGGTCTTGGTTGTACAGGAGAGGCAGCTCCTCCGAACTTTGACGATGTTGAAGTCGATCATGGGGCGTGAGGTTTCGTGAGGTTTCTAGGGACCCAACGGGTAGAGATCTTGGTCATGGCCAAATTGTCGTGGATGATGTTGATAACACTTCCATGTGATATTCCAAGTTCTCTCTCGATTTCTTCGACCTTCACCCGTCGATTTTCGAGGATCATCCTCTCCACACGGGCCACATTGTTCTCGTTGGTCACGTCTGACGGGCGGCCTGGACGGGGGTCATCTTCAAGGGACTCACAACCATGGCGGAACTCCCTCTTCCAGCGAGCAATAGTTGCATAGAAAGGGGCGGTGTCGGTGTACACTGCAACTATTCGTTCATGGATCTCTTTTGCATTCTTGCCTTCCTTGGTCAAAAATTTGATCACTGCGCGGTGCTCAACCTTCTCCATTGTTGAAATGGAAAATTTGTGACTGACGATCTGCGATCAGCTACTGCTTCTTAAATATACGAGGCAAGAGCGTGCAGCTGCAGGTCCTGACTTGTCCTAACTTGTCCTAACACCCCCACAACAGCCACCCCCCTTCCTCTGTTTTGCCTTACCGATTCGCAAAACTTATTGACCGCCCCTCGTATAACTACTCTACTCTACGGTGCTAAAACATGGACTGCTTACAGAGGGCACATTAGACAATTGGAAGCATTTCATATAGGAAATCTGCAGAAGATTCTCAAGCTAAGAAGGAGGGACAAAATTCCCCATGTAGAAATCCTTCGACGCGCCAGCACAACCTCATTTGAGACTATGCTTGCACAAAACAACTGCGATGGACTGGACAGACTACCTCGACAAATCCTTTATGGACAACTCCCACTGGGACACCGTATACAAGGTTGGTCAATAAAACACTATAAAGATCAAGTAAAAGCAACCCTAAAAAAGTGTAATTTTGAACCCCTGACTCTGGAAGTCAAAGCCAGTGACTGACCCGCATGGAGATCGACGTGTATGGAGGGACTGTCGCACCTTGAACAGTCCATCCACAACGAGAGAGAGAGGCGAGAAGACAACGGTGTCACAATCCACCAGTCCAGCAGCCAAATAACCCCGGAATGGTGTCATTTCTGTGGCAGAGTGTGTGCATTGCGCATCGGACTACATAGTCATCTTCGCTGGCACAACCGACAGCCACCATAAATTCATACCCATAAATTCATCTCCATTTTTCATCGAGTGAAGCTTGAGTCGTCTTCGCATTCGAAGGACAGCCATAAGTATATAGCAATTGGTAGGAATCATGCTGCAGTAGCACCGCTAATTTGTGTGCGTTTTTCAATTATGAAAGAAGTTTAATTTACAAATCAAACTTAACAAATTCAGAGGAAATATCACGGCAACTGTTCGGAGACGCGGAACGGAGCCTCTTATCGAATACCTACCTCCGAATACCTCCGAACAGTTGACGCGATATTTCCTCTGAATTTGTTAAGTTTGATTTGTAAATTAAACTTCTTTCATAATTGAAAAACGCACATAAATTAGTAGGCTACTGCAGCATAATTCCTACCAATAGGCTTTTACTGTAGTATAATTCCTACCTTAAAATAATTTTAGGGATGGAGAACTAGAATTTTAAAAAGCCTAACATATTTTGACAATTTTATGATTCTATTTTTTTTTAAATCAAATTCTAATTGTGTTCCTGTTACTATTTATAAAGGCCATTCCTTCGATACAGTATATGTCTATGTCACTCCTTTATGTGGGTCTTTTGAACACGCCCGATCTCTTCCATTTCTTTTTATTCATCTTTGTAAAATTTCACTCAAATTAAAGTTTGTCTATTCCCCACTCAACATTCCCCCCCCCCCCCACACACACATTTAAAAGTAACGAAATCTGAAATAATAATAAAAATAATCTTTTATATTTTTTTTTTCATTTGAAAGCACTGTTGTCACGTCTCGGGCGTGGGAAGAGTGTATATGTGTCCGTGTGTATGTGTACCCCCGCTGTGCGTAATAACTCGTTCCACAGAATTGCTGGCTTCTCTCATGCGCGCTGATCGAGTGTGGGATATGCGAAATATATTTAATGTAATTGATGATGGATTCTGTTCGTCTTAGTTGCCATGGGGATTAAAGCAGATGAAAAGGAAAAAAATATCATCTCATTTTTGGGGTAGATCAGAAATGAAAAAAAGGCTTCGAAACCCGAGACGAAGGATGCAGCTCCGCAGACCCGAAAAGAACATAGTTGAATACGTTAAAAAAAAAAAAATCACCGAGAAAGAGGGGCGGGGAGAGGGGGAAGGGGGAGAGTTAGAGCTTGAAATCTGTCCTTGCTTGCAAATGCATAAATTTTCTTCGATGTTTTGAGAACAGCATCTCGAAATCACTAGTTATAATTCTAATAAAGTATATCACGTAGATAGTATATAGCTATAAATTTAACTTCGAAAATTGTTGAGAGTTCAAGAAACCTTGTTGTTTTTTTTTTATATTATCAAAAATTTCTACTACTTCTAAGTGTTCGTCATGCACTTATGACATATTCAGAGCGTTGAAATTTTCTAAAGTCCCATGTTTTTGCTAATGACAACGAATGTTGGGGTTCGTGCTTCCTTCAGACTCTTTGAGTAGTAGCTAAAATATGGTCCCGTACAGGTGATCCCAAATAATAAAATTCGGTACTTCACCAAATTTGTCTCGCATTTCTTAGTCTTGATCTTATGTACGAATTGGTACCTGGAAGCTTGAATTGCACCGTTGTTACTCCCGTTCTCTTTCTTCATTATTTTTTTTAGACGATTTTATTCTATCTCACTGATTGTAGGTACCTTCACGGGATTGCACGTTTTTTAATGTGGATAAATAAAAAATAATAATATTGGCTTTAGAGACAATATTATTTTTTAAATTATCTACTCTCGTTCTAAGAACAGAATTTGCACTCTGAGACATCAATGAGAAAGTGACGTTTTTCCTTAGCTCCAAGATGTTCGTCTTGCATGCTCTCCACCCATTGGCAGAAACGTATTACTGGTATGTCTGGTCAATGGGACTCAAGATAAGTAGGAAAAAAATTATATTTCTAATTTCAAGCATTCAGGCTGGTGGAGGGTTATCAGTGCATGTATTAATTCATCATCATCATCACTAACTATAATTTAAGAAGGGGATTTTTTTAGTATTTGAATAATAATTTCATCTTAGTTTGGTTATGACTTATGTTCTTTTTATCAAAGTTATTTCTAATAATTATATTATTATATCAAAAAACAAAGTGGTGAAGTTCATAAATAAATATATCATCGGACTTCATTAAAGAATCTTCTGAACTTGCTAGAGGTTCAATGTAGCTTCAAGTTAAAAAATATCGTCCATAACAGTTAGAAGGAATCGTAAACTCAAGGGGTAACAAGATGCAAGGCGAGAAAGAAGCTATGGATATCTGAGGTCAACAGAAAAAAAAGTCTTCAGTGGATAAAATATCACAAAATTGGTACATGAACAATAATCGTCTAAAGTTATTTGGTCAAATGAAGGTAATTATCAGGTAGGAAGAAAGAATATTGTATTTTTGTTTTCCATGTACTCTATAATTCCAATTTAATATAGCTTGGAAGAAAATTATTCAAAATATTTACTTGTCGGTAACAATTTTGCAGATTTTCAACACTTTTAGGGCTACTTTGTGAGACGAAGAGTTGGAGAATAATTTCCCCCTGCTATGAAACATGGCGGTGGTCCAACCATGGTATGGGGCTGCGTTCCTTCATCAAGGCCAGGGTAGATGTTTTTATTCGAGGGAAGAATGAACACAACATATACCACAATGTTGTCAAAGTTTTAGAGCCATCCACCCAGAAATTGCATTCCACAATACCATGAAATGAAGTAATATTTTAGCAGGACCAATGTCCATACCATACATCTAACAACACCGAGAATTGGTTTGGAGAAATGGGGATCACTACTATGGAGTGCCCACCCTAGAGCCCAGACGTAAATCCAATAGAACACTTTTGGTGTGTGGTTGGAAAAGCAAATAAGAATTACCGTAATTGCAAATAAACTAAAACTGTATGAAAAATTACCAACTGAGTGGGAAAGGATACAGTCCTAAATTTGGTAAAATTTGGTAAAATCAATACCAAGAAGAATTATGGATGTAATTAAAGCTAAAGGTGGTCCAGCTAAATATTAAAATAATTAAAAATAAATATATATGTAATATATATATATATATATATATATATATATATATATATATATATATATATATATATATATATATATATATATATATATATATAGTAAGGAGGCCATATTTTATAAAGGATTGGTTATATTCAACAGCAGAAGAGATATTGTTAGGTGTCTTGAAAACCTTTTACTTTCCATAAGTGACTATTTGTTGGGGAGAAAAAGATCGTAAAAAATCATTTTTACTCATTATTTATTAATTGCCCGAGGCACCTTTCGGCATAACTGGTCATCTTTTGGGGCTACAATGAAAAAATATGAAGAAATTCAGCTATATAAATACAAAAATATCTGTAGATACTATACAAACCTACAGAGGACCAACACTGAATATATTTTTTAATATTAAAATCTAAAAATAAATTCGAGATTAAATGAAAACATATTTTGACACTACATATATATTGTAGAAAAACAGCAGAAAAAAACGAAAAGTTTACACGTCTCGTTCAGAGATAGTAGCCGATGTCACGCCTATCTACTTAAAGTTACGGTGCGTACTGTCACCGACAGGAGGGAAAGTTGGTAAAGAAGACGTCGGTCTCTTGTAGTTTCTTCTTCATGGAGAAGGCGCGCCTTAGACGTGAGTTCCTCTTTGAATTACTTCTCTTCTAAATTCTTCATTTAAATATGAGTGAAGTTCTTTGGCGGTTAACCATTGGCTGTCGGCCGGGCAGGAATTAGTATAGTTTGTAGGAGGCCGTGTTTTTATAAAGGATTGGTTATATAAAGAGCAGATACAAATTCTGTGGGTGGTAA
The DNA here is from genome assembly GCA_963969495.1 of Ceratothoa steindachneri. NCBI lineage: Eukaryota > Metazoa > Arthropoda > Malacostraca > Isopoda > Cymothoidae > Ceratothoa > Ceratothoa steindachneri. The sequence continues at coordinate 82,038,669 of OZ018317.1, read as the reverse complement.
CAACTACCGCAGGGCTTTTGACATATTTAATTTCTGCTTTTCAAAACCCTTTTGAAAACAAAAGGAAAGATGCAGAAACATTGTATTGCATACCACATAACAATACAGTACAAGAAACTGGAGTTTTTAAAAGGAGGAGAAAATGACTTATCGCAGACTAGTCGCCGACCAGCATTCGTCCATTAATCTCTGGTCGGGATTAGTAGGATGAGTGAGGCTGGCTCACCCCTTCCTCTCGTCTCCGGTTGTTTTGTTATGTTTTTAGAATGTTTAACACCCTCTTTCACCATTTTCTGGGTCTAAACAGGTTCGAAAATGATAGTGTGGGGATTTAAAAGAGGTACAAAAGATGACCCGAAAGAGAGCCCTAATTTCTCTCGGGCACTGGGGTTGGGAGGGTGCGCTGCTCCTACAGATTTTAGTTGTAGTAGGAGTATCACTTCTACCACACCATCCACCCTATTCCGGGTGGTGGTAGCCCCTCCCCCCACAACCGCCCTTTTCTCTTTCCACTCGTCCATCTTTATCTTTCTTCTCAATCTTTATACGCAACCGCAATGGGATATCAGGTGCACATGGGCAACCTTGCTGTAGCTGACATCTCGAAGATTGTGTGCTCTCTCCCCACCAGCATCTGCAGTTTGCCTTCCCGGACCGAATGCCTGTAGGAGGAGCGCGGCTGTCTTCTATAAATTTTCACTTCCCCAACTTTACCACTTTGCGCATTTCTTACCCCTTTTTTGCGTGATTCGGCTGCAAGATGTCACTTTAAAAGACCAGGAAAAAAATCACCCTCTTTTTCTCCCTCGACGTCGACCCACACGCAGTAGTCCAAATGTGGACAGCTCGGAGAAATGATCGGGAAAATTCTGGGCCTCCAAATCCCACGTACAGCATCCCGGTCGCCACTCTCTCGATCCAGGCCATGATGACTCCGTCCTCAGTGACGTGCTGGGGTCATTGTTGATGATGCCTTGGAGCGGCTGAAGAAAACTCGGCCCACCTGACGAAGTGTTACGTGATTCTTTCTCTTGCCTCTTGATGACAGGTCATCCCCGGAATCCGGTAGCTCTTTTATGACCTGGAAAACTAAAGAATTGGCCACGTTCAAAATTTAAGAAACTTTTTATACAAATTTGGGTAGTTTAGTCACCTTTTGCAGGTGTATATAAATACTCACTTTTGGCCCACATCTATTTAAAAATATTCTTTTGAGGGGTTCATACATTTGGAGCATATTTCTATATATCATGTAAAAGACCATTTGGGTACATGTGGACGCTATCAGAAGTATTTCTGAAAAAGCGATCAGGGGCAGGAGATGGCTTCGGGCTCTAAATCTGAGAGCTATCTTTTCCTGTCTCCATGCAGCCGAGGAGAGAGGGGGGAAGGGACATGGGACATATAAAGTGGGGAATATAGTAGTAGAGGGTTTTAGTAGGAGAAATAGTGGAGAAAATGCGAAAATGAAAAGTAGAATGAAAGACAGGCTCCTGGTGATAGGGCACCTCCGGCTTTCTTTGCGTTTTGGAATATATTTTTTGTTATATATATATATATATATATATATATATATATATATATATATATATATATATATATATATATATATATATATATATATAATATATATATATATATATAAAAGGCATTCAAGCCTTTGTAGCAGAAGGTTTTTGATCCCTACTGCTTTTGGTGGAGACTTTTTATGTTCAATCTGGGTTGTTTACACCTTGATTATTAGTTGTTGTTTTTTATTATTTTGTTTATTATTTACTTTTTGTTGTTTTTGATATTTTTGGCGAGTTAATCGCGCTAAAATCTTTTGGGAAAAGGGATTTTGTTTGGATTTGTGATGGTTGGGTATTGTGAAAATTTAAGTGAACCTTGGGTATACAGCGTCGTCAATGAGTAGTCTACTGCTTTTTAATTAAAAGGTTTTGCGTGTCCTATGTCATCAAAGTCCATGTGCTCGAGTACAAACTCAGGAGGGAGGCACCGGGGACGTTGTTCCAGATCTTGCTTGCTCGTTGGTGAAGCTCCACGTTTATGGGGGCTAACTCCAGTTCACCATAGAGCTCACTCTGCCTTCTCCGCTCTCTCCTTCGGGTTCTCGTTATAATATAGACAGACTTATTTTGGACCTTTTGCAGTTTAAAGACTTAGGTCTTGGGAATCGCGTTTATAGGGATCGGCGGATATAGGAGTTTTGATCGAATGGATGCATTATATATCCTTAGTTTGTTGGAGGTACTCTGGTTTAAGAACTTGAAAAGTTCTCCCAAGTCCCCCCGTGCATTCGATGTAGTTTTAGCTACATGACTCCCATATCCACGAGTCGTAATACGGAGTCCCAGAACGATGCCCTCCGTGTGATATGGAAGGCGTGCACCCCCCACACGGATGTCTGCGAGGGTCCGTCGGAATAGTGGAATTACACGGAACTTTTGGGCATTGGTAAATATCTTCCATCTTCTCTTGAAGGAGTTGATGTTTTCGATTTCTACCGCCTTACTATGTGCCATGTAATTCACATTCCGATAAGGTGTCGTACAGATCATCGTTATATCGTCCGCAAATTGGACGTATAACGAGCCTTCAGTCAGAGGTTGGGGAAGGTCGATGGTGTATATGTTGTATAGCAAGGGGCTTATGCACCCACCTTGTGGCACTCCTGCCTCGCGCTCGAACTCAGGGCCATTGAAATATTTAATGTAATGTTTAGAAACGCTCTCCTCTCAATTACGGAGTCACATAGATTCCTTTCAAGTATGGGATTGAGGCCTAGTTGTAAGAGTTTGTATTGCAGGCCTCACCTCCATACTTTGTCAAAGACCTTTTTGACGTCGTGGAGTACCAGATTTGCGTGGCGTCTTTCAGCTTTTACCTTTGACAACTTCTAGGTGATCACGGCTAGCGCCGTGTCCGTTCCTCGCTTCCTTCGGAATCCATGCATGTTGTTGGTTGTTAAGCAAATTATTTTTCTCGAGGAACGTATTCACCCTGATGGCCCATATTTTCTCCAAGACTTTCCCTGCAAATTCTAAGAGAGATGTAGGCCTGAAGTTAGCTGGACTGTCCGGTGGCTTACCGGCTTTGGGAATGAATATTATTTTTGTTACCTTCCAGTGGTCAGGGAAGTAACCCACGTTCAGGCAGGCATTCATGATAATCATGAGCCTCAATAAGATGTTAAGCGGGGCTCGAATAAAATCCTCCCTTGTCAGTCCTGTACGCCCTGACGCTCGTTGACGAGAAGATTTTAAGGTTTTCGTGAGTTCTTCAGGAGTAATTCTACCTCCATGTCCCTTTCCTGCAATACATAATGGTGATGATGGGTTCTGTGTATCTGGTCGTTCGTATCATTTATTATTCCATCTTCGAAGTCTAAATCAAAGTTATCATTCTTTTCCGGAAATATCTTAAATATAGATGCCCAGAATAGTCTGAATTCCTCTTCGATTTCTTCCGCGTTCGTAATTTCGGTATTGTCGCGTGTAAGTTTTATGGTTTTTTGTGTCTGTCAGCTTCTTAGTCTTTTTACTGTCTGCCAGAATGTACGTGAGTCATTTTCTATATTTAGTCCGTCTATCAAATTGTCCCAAAGTATCTTTCGTGTTCGTCTGTGCGTAGTGATGTTGGGGCCAGTGAGGTTTACTTCATTGATCTGTTCCCCGTATTCCCTCGCGAGGGATTTCATTCTAGGGGTCCAATAAGGGGCAGGAAGAGTTTTATATTTAACTCGGGGAATGGCTTCCTTATCGGCTTTTAATAAATTATCATTAATTTTATCCAACTCCTCGTCAATCTCTTCTATAGTGGCATTAATTAAGGAGTCAGGATTGTAATTTTTGAGGAGTCGTTTATAAGTATCCCAGTTGGCTCGAGCGTAGCTCTTGCGTTCTGGGATAGGGACTTGAATGGGGGAGGTTGAGATTTTAATAAGGATAGACTGGTGGTCGCTGGGGATAGGAGGGTCCGGTTTAATGAAGTAGTTGTAGGGAAACACAGTGCTAGTAAGCACTATGTCTGGTTTTGTGGCTGCTCTGTGTGTAATGTATATAGAGAAGTTTGGTCCAATTCTTGTCATAATTTGCCTTTCAATAAGTGTCTCAAGATTCTTGCCTGCTGGGTTGGTCGACGAGTAATCTGAGGCAGCACTCCTCGCATTGAGGTCGCCGGCAAAAAAACAGTTCTGCCGTGACCACAAAGTTGCAGGAAGTTGTGAAGAGGTAAATACCCTCTCCTTGTGGGCTGGTACCCTGTTGCCAGGACCAGGGGCCCACTGCCGTACGGACCTCAACAGCGAAGTATGACTCATCGAGTCCACTTATTGATCTAAAGTCAAGACCTCTTTTCACAGCTATCGCGCACCCGTCGAAACGTTCTCCGCTGTGATTTTTGGTTAAAAAATTGTAGGGGAAAATTTTTATCCTGTATGTGTCATTCATCCCATGTTCTGAGATAAATATAACGTCTGGGTCACATTGTCGTATTACGTTACCGTATGGTATTTTTTGTTCATCCAACCACCTATGTTAAAATGTAATATTTTTAATGTCTCTATTATCTTGTTCACTATAGATTCCTGTGTGTGGTCGTGTTGTTTTTTGGACTTATTCTCTTACGAGCTTAGGTCCTTGTGGAGTGTTTAGTGGCGCTATTGTTTTTCCTGTACTTTTTTTCTGAATTCGCCGTCCGTTAGAATAATTAAGGTTTCAGGTGCCAGCTGGATCAAGCCTTGGGGTAGAGCCTCCTTGACTTGTTTTTCACTGCAGTCGTCCTAGGTGAATTGCCATTTGTATCTTTCGGATAGTACTCCTTCTGATACATCAATCATATCCATCTCCTTAGGGAAAGGGGACCTTTTGGCAGCGAATACCTTCAAGTTAATTTTTCTCGAATGGTAAGCGTACCTAGATTCCCTCTTACAAGAAGAGAACGATCTCGGATGTCTCTGAGGATGTGAGGTTTTCTGAGAGTGCGTGTTTTTGCCTACTTTGCTGCCTGAGCCTGAATCATAGGATCTCTGGAGAGAGCTGGGGCGCTGCTAGTGGTGGGGACCTTCTGGCAACTAGTCTTGCACTGGGGTTTAGACTAACCTTAAGAATCGCCTCCGACTGTGGGTTTGGAGAAAAGCACATCTTCTCCATTCCCTTATGCGTCAGCATTCTATTAAGTTCATCCGCAAAGCACCCCGGGGAGGAGAGATTTGCAACGTGAGCATAATTTTTGTCGAGTTTTTTGTTCTAGACGTGGATATATGTTGGATTTCCCTTAGACTCCGTAACAACAGCTTTAGCAACCTTGGCGTAGGTATTGTTCGCCTTGTTTTCCTCTTCCTTTTTCTTTTGACTAACTTTTCTCTTCAAAAGTTCTTTTTTGACCGGGCAAGCCATGGAGAGCGTCTTATGTTCTTCTGCAAAGTTCAGGCACTTCATAGACATGCTATTACAGCTTCTCCAAGAATGTGCATTTGACGAGCAAATAGAGCAGAAAAGAACGTTCCCTTTGGGGTAGATAGTCGTGGTGTGCTTCTCGTACTTATAGCACTCGAGGCACATCTGAAGGTCGATAAACTCCTCACGTTCGATCTGCTCAGGGCAGACACGGACGTTAACTAGGGGGAGGTTTTAAGCAAACCTGAGACATCTCGAGAGTCGATAGATTCTGTTAAAGGGAATGAATCAAACCTCTAGGTTTCTTAGTCTATTTGATTAACAGGCGTTTTTAGATTGTGAGGAAGGTACACTCGTTAGTTTAATATCATGGGGATCATCCTTTTATTTATACCTCTTGTCTGGCAATTCTTATAATCAATAAGGACTTATGTTGGAGGTAATGTTCACAAATTTCTTTCTTTTGAGATCTTATACAAACAAACTGCAATTGAGGATTTAAAGTCTTTTGTTTGCTTCCACTTCCAATCATCCTTTGAGTGTCTAACAGACTAAAAATCCATCCGTCTTTCAACATATATATCATCATCATCACTAACTATAATTTAAGAAGGCGATTTTTTTTTTATTTTGAATAATAATTTCATCTTAGTTTGGTTACGACTTATGTTTTTTATCAAAGTTATTTCTAATAATCATCACTAATTCTATAATTTAAGAAGTGGATTTGAGGAGTGTTTGAATAATAATTTAATCTTAGTTTGGTTATGACTTATGTTTTTTATCAAAGTTATTTCTAATAATTATTTTTTAATATCAAAAAACAAAATGCTGAAGTTCAGAAAATTTAATCTTAGTAGCGAAGCGCAAGCATCCCCGTAGGGTGGAGTGACGAAGCCATTGCCTGGTATATATATATATATATATATATATATATATATATATATATATATATATATATATATATATATATATATATATATATATATATATATATATATTATATGTTTGTGAATTTATGTGTGTGTAGTGAGAGGGGTATGTTCTTTCTTGTGGATGTCCGACCAAATAAATTCATACTTGGATTTTTATAAACAACTTAATGAAAATATAACTTTAAAGATGAAAGGCTGAAGTTGGTGAGCCTAAATCGCCTTTTCAGTAGAGGGAAGTGATGTGATCGAATGCCTTAGTAATGCTGATCTGATCCTTGAAAATAATGTCTCTTGCTTATATGTGTAGACAAAGTGGGCGCGAACAGGAGAGAGAGAGGTAGGGGGGGGGGGGGGAGGGCGAGGTCGTATGAACGTAACACAAACTCGAGGGGGAATTGAAAAACAGAATTATTGGTGTTAGAGGTCAAGAGCAAATAAATACTGGTTATAGGGGTCTTATGCTGACGGAGTTTAAGAGGAGATTATTGAAGCTCACATAGTCGTTAGGCAATACCTAAGTGTAAGAAATAACGTGTATATGAGTGTGCACAACTTTTGTGTACATGGATCACTATATATATATATATATATATATATATATATATATATATATATATATATATATATATATATATATATATATATATATATATATATATATATATATATACCTCAAATTACACTGTGGAGCAATGAATATAACGAGGACAAGCAAACGCTAGTTTGTTTATACAGCGTCAACCGTTACGTTCCACATTGGCCAAGACTCCCCCCCCCTTTTCCCGCTGCCCCAAGATACTTCGAAGTCGCTCGTAAAGTAGGATTTCGGTGTAGTCCGTTAATATAAACATAGGAGGGTGTGAGAGCCGTTAGAATGAAAATCTTGCTGCCTAAGGTTTCGTCGGAAGAAAATCTATGAACAGGCTCACTGTCCCCTCCAATTGCTTATGTCTATTTTCGCTAAATAGACGAAATCACACCTTCCCCAAGCGTAAACCTGAAGGGTGAAGTGCCATAGCGTTGAAAATTTATGCCCTAGGAGAGGAGCTTAACTGTGGGCTACTGAGTGTTCGCCCTGCAGGTGATAATCGATGTATATATAGTTCGATCTTGAGAAATTTAAGGAGAAGCAGTGTAGCGATCGAGAGAAGAAGACGAGTCACTGAGTCAAACAGGGAATAAAGAAGATAGTTGGAACCAAGTGGGACTTACCCTCCCGAGGCTGTTCCTTTGGCCGCTTAGAAGAGCAGACCAGTGGTATCAAGACCAACTCTCTTACCATTCTCGTCCAGAGAAGATCCCGTATCTCAATTTGCTGAATAAGCAGAGATACCTTTCACTATTGAGGAAGAACAGAGTGAATTCCTATTCGAGAAAAAATTCACATCTTGGTTAAGTCTCATCATCGAGAAGCCAGAATTGGTAACACCAGGATCACGAAAACTTCTATTCTTCCAAGATCCCCTCACTTACATCTTTAAGTCGAGAGAGAATTATCGTCAGTCGTCTCAGCTAACCCCGGGAGAAGCATCAGCTGTTTCCCCGAAGCACCTCCCCACGTCCCAAATCACCTCAGCGAGGAAGTCTCCAGTCCAACTCGCCTCAAACCAACTCAACGAGGAGGCTCACTTTCAAAGTAACCCAACTGTCGACACACTCTGAGTTAAAGTAAAACGAATCCCAAATTTAATCATTTTTGTTATTTCCCATTCCGTGCGAAAGTGTATTTAAAGATTTAATATTTCATTTTTTTTATGTAAATAAAAGTATATTTTGTCGGATTTGTTTAATTAGATCCTTGAACGTAGAATTGGCCAACTTCCCTGGTTAAAGAATTAAATTAGAGCACTATTCGAGAAAAGTGGAACGGATTTACTCATCTACGAATCAGACGTACATACGTACTCGGCCGTAAACCACAGCATACACCCTATCCTTTGGTTTGGTTGAGATACGTTGATGATGTATTTTCTTGCTGGCCCCATCATAATCATGAAAACTTTGATAGCTTATTTCATAATCTCAACAACTTGCAGCCCATTATTAAATTTACGGTCAAGTGAGAATCAAACAATTCGTTGCCGTTTCTCGACACAAAACTTATGAGAATCAACGGCTCGATAATACATTCTGTATACTGCAAACCCACAAATCAAATTCGTATATATATTTTGATTGCTTCCTTCAAGGCAAACAAGTTCTTTAGTTCTACGTCTCTTGCTTTAATGAACCTCTCGTGATGTAATGAATCATGTCGCTCCAGAGCCAGACATATTTATTATTACTTTAAAAGCACTAATAACGCTTCCACCAAAACCTTTATTATATTACCTTTGCCCCACAATTTTAAAACTAAAGGACTTCGCCAGAAATACCAATACGAAAATAGGCTTTAAATATAACCAGGCTATAAAAAAGGTGTTTTTCAAAGAACAAACTATGTAATCAAAGGTCTGGAGTGTATCGTATTCCATGTAATAATTGCAATAAATCTTATGTAGGGAAAACTGAGAACTTTAATAAACGCATATGTGCATATCGGGTTTGTTCAACCAGACAAGTAATTGTAACCACCAAATTGATTTTAATAATGCCAAACTAGTTTATAAGTCAGATAATTATTACAAAAGACGCGCCATTACAATATGTCTGCGAGCTCATAAATTTAACAAGGTGATTCAAAATTTTCTTGTTCCAGTCTTCTCATTATAGAGCTGAAGATGGCAGTAGATACCTAAACTAGTCCTAAAATATAATAAATTGATTCTACTAAAGTTATATATATATATATATATATATATATATATATATATATATATATATATATATATATATATGTATTATATATATATATATATATATATATATATATATATATATATATATATATATATATATATATATATATATATATATATATATATATATATATATATATATATTTTCATCGTAACAAGTTTTGTTAAAAGTGACTGCTAATTTTGCGTTTGTGATTCTATTCCACATCTTTCAATTTGTCTTATATTTGCATTTATGTCTGTATTGAGTCCATGTATAAGTTCTCCAAAGTTCATTATAACACGATTTCGAAATTATAGCGAGGGAATAGAAGATTCCTTAGGTAAAAAACACTTTATTTATCTGACGCGTTTCGTTACAACTCTTATCATCTTCAGAGATACAAGAAAATACAAGAGAAAATTATAAGAATTGTTTTATATATCATGGATAGACGGTAAACGTACAGACGAACATAGAAGTCACTCAGGTAGGGTGCACTGGCACTGTTTTCCTTGTATGTGAATAGCTTCTAGGAATAGTAATGGTCGCCGAACAAGTGCGTAGTCGATAATTTTAGTGTTCTCGTCTAGCACTTTTCTGCTGAGAATTATTGCATGGTTTTGGCTGGTAGGGTTTTTTGGGGCGCCATTTGTCAGGTGATAATTTTGTTTCAGTCATACCAATATATGACTGGTATAATTAGGTAAAGGGCCATGTTGTATGCAGGTTCTATTGAAGTCCACAGCTGTGGCAGCGTTATTAGTTTTAACTTGTATTTTCTTAATAATAAGAAAATAAAAATTAAAACTAATAACGCAACCTCAGCTCTGGACTTCAATAGAACCTGCATATATATATATATATATATATATATATATATATATATATATATATATATATAGAGAGAGAGAGAGAGAGAGAGAGAGAGAGAGAGAGAGTGGTGTCCCCCAAAATGTATACACAATTTAAATAATTATAAATTCAGTGTTTATTAAAATACATTTAATTTTTAAAATGTAATAGAATTTACAGACACAATTTTATTGTTTTATCAACGCCTGTTTTCGAATTGATGACCGTTCTGGTCCTCCAATGGAATCGCAAACATCACTAAACATTTCATTTGGTATTTGTGTGCATTCTTGTTTAATGGCTGCCCTCAATTCAGCGTCTGTTGCACGTTTTATAGCGTAGACTTTGTCTTTTAAGTATCCTCATAAAAAAGTCGAGTGGTGTGAGGTCTGGTGAACGTCTAATCCACGTCTTTTGCAAGATTTTATCAAGGTAAGATCTAACCTCGTGATGGTGGTGTAGGGGTACCCTATCTTACTGAAAATAAAATTACTTATCTTCAAAGTCCTCTCTAATGCTTGGCATGATAGCCTTTCGCAGTAAGTTCAAGTAAACGGGACCAGTCACAGTAGCGTCCAAAAAGAGTGGTCAAATTAATTCCCTTGATGATAAGCCGCACCACATTGTAACTCCCGGGAGATTAAGATGATGTTCCACCCTAACATGTGGATTCTCAGGTCCCCGGTAGGTGCAATTTTGGCTTATTATTTAACCATTTAATTTAAATGTAGCCTCATCATTCCACACAATCTTTGTTGGAAAGTGTGCATCTTCTACACATCGTACCAAGTAACACTCGCAATACTCCACTCTTCGGTCCAGATCATCTTCATTAATAGCATGGACGAATCTTGGAATGTAACTTTTCCATTGACAGCGCTTCAAAATGAATTGGACAGAGATTTCGAAACACCTACGTCACGATTCGCTTGCCGCACAGATTTTCTTGGACTTCGGTGATACGTTTCCAGTACTCTTTCGTGCTTTGTGGGGCTTGACGATGTTCATAGTCTTCAGGAACGCTTCTTGTGGACATTCACAACAGTTTAATTGGCTTCATCAACTGAGGATATGTCCTCATGAATAAAAAAAAAAAAAGAGTTGAACGATCTTCAAATTGCATTGCACTTCAACAGCGTTTTCACAGTTCCAGTAGCATTTTAGAATGAATTTCCTTTGTTCAAAGTTTAGTCTGACTGCCATTATTAATTCTAATGGGTTTAACCTGGAAAGGAAAAAAACATCAATTGAACTATCAGCTGTTAAAGTGTGTATATATTTTTTAGAGACACCATATATATATATATATATATATATATATATATATATATATATATATATATATATATATATATATATAAATATATATATATATATATTAATATATATATATATATATATATGTATATATATATATATATATATATATATATATATATATATATATATATATATATATATATATATATATATATATATATTATTCCACACATTTTAACTTCCTCTACCCTCCCTACTTCGTTTAGAGATCTCTCTTTACAAACATTCTGCAGGACACTCTCTCGTTCTAACTTCGAGAGAAAAAGAAATCTTCCACAAGTTGCACATCATCTTGCAGTTCGGAGGGGCAGAACCTCCAAATGAAAGGGATTGATACTGATGGAGGAAGACAATTTAGAAGCTGGAGTAGACATTAAACGTGTTGGGGGGGAGGGACAAGTATTCTAAACGCGCAAAATACTTTAGCACATAAATATTTACTCACGAAGAAAATCACATATCCAGTAAATCAATAGAGTACTGACTCCTGAAAACCAGTACATTTAACAAATGATATATCTTTTATACCTAGGTCAAGGGTCAATCCAGGTCAGTGATCCCACCTGGGGTGTAGTAGGCAGTAAAAATTAAAGTGACAAGATCGCTGCAACAAATCTAGATACTCCTTAATATGGTGTCCGAGGAGAAGCGTAGATCGAAGATCTTTGAATACTGGTGGTTAGGTTAGGGAAATCCAAGAGTACTTATCTTGAGTGCATCAATGCCGAGTACTAACTAGTACAATAAACAGCCTTGAACCTGGTTAAGACAATGAGTAATATTAATCTTTGACTATAAAAGGACACCTAATACAACAGAAACTTTTTAAATCTTAAAAGCTTGAGTGATAATCATTTCAGTCATGCAGAAAAGAACAAAAAGAATCAAGAAGATGAAAATAAAGAAATGGCCCTTATCAACTGAGGATATGTCCTCATGAATAAAAATAAAAAAAAGAGTTGAACGATCTTCAAATTGCATTGCAATGAATTTTTGAATTGCAAGAATGTAGCTTGCGCCATTACAAGAGTAATAAAAGCAAGAATACTAGGTTTGGGAGGTATGGAACTGGTTGAGGATCCCCCGAATACGTCCATAAAAAAATAATAAAAAATAACAAGAAAGTTCCACCTGAAAATCAGACTCGGATGAGCATTGTTTTTCGTGTCCTTTAAAGTATTACAAATTGAGTTCCGTATTTAATGATCCCAAAGTTATACTATTAGTTTTAATTGTGTGTTGTGTAATAAAACAGCAAAACACGAATAAAATTTTGAAAATATATATTTTATTACAAACAAGAATAATACATGAAAATTACATGAAGTGCGGAAAAGTAATTGTCTTGGCAAAAAGCGCCTAAAAATATATAACTAGAAATTGGCGCCAATTCTAATTATGCGTTGGAGTAAAGATAAGTTGGGGAACGTAATCATACGTTGAAAAGTGTAAAAATGTATAACATAACATAATTTCACGGATGACAAAAGCCACAAGGGCCTATCAAAGGTCATCCGCATCCGTCAAAACCCACCCACAAAAAGCACCATCTCCAGGGGAAGACAAAATCAAAGTCCCCCACAATATAATATAACAGATGACAAAAGGCACAAGGGCCCATCATAGGTCATCCGAGTCAAAGGGCCTCTTTTTTAAGGCATCCAAACTCCCAAGAAAACTACATCCAGAGGATTGCGTCCAGAAACAAGGGTATCACCAATCAAGGCTTGTCAAGAACTAAATCATGCAGCTATAGATATATACAAACAATATTAATATATACAAAACTTAGGAACCATCACAACCTTCCTTCCCCATAAACTCATCCAACCTACTCTTAAATTCTGATTCTTGTGGCTAGGTAGTATTCCATTTGAATCGAATTGCATATTAAAAGTTCTCTTAGCAAAGTTTAATGAAATATGCAAAAATTGACGAGGGTAACAAAGTTTTTTACTTATTTCAAAGATATTGGACAATTCCTTATCCAAAGATTCCGTCAATTTTTGTACACTTCATTAAACTTTGCTAAGACAACTTTTTATAGAACTGATAACCCACCGGTTTTCAGTTATAAAAATTGTCTTATCTTGCCATACTTTGAACCATTTTTTGGTCTCACCCGTATTTTTAAGCAACTTAATATTTCTGTAAATTTTAGATATGAATCCACTTTATATAAAATGTTAGTCCACAATAATACAAGGAAAAAAGTTGGAGTATATTCTATAGAATGTTCTATTTGCCATTTACCTTACTTTGGGCAAACTGGTAAATCTTTATCTACTAGAATTTACCAACATAAGTATAATATTAGAAGAGGTGAACTAAATAGCGCTTTATTTTTACATTTATCCGAAAATAACCACCCCATTGACTGGAACTCTGCAAAATTCTTTTATCATTCCGCTGATTTCACAAAAAGAAATATTGTCGAGTGTTCATTAATTGGCATGTTGCCTAATATAAATATTTCTCCTGGCTTATTTAAACTCGACCCTGTTTTAAAAAAAACTTGTACTAAATATAATAACTTCATAATGTAGCCTGTTGTCACTCTTTATTAGTGTAATATCATTCGCATTGCCTTCCCCACCACGTGTCTCTGCTAGGATCGTGGATTAACTCTAAGCCATAAATGTTTTCGTTCTAATGATAATCCTTTAAAATGTTTTTGTTTTTTTCCCCCACCATTTCCATTCATATACACGGCGTTGTTGTGTGCATATCGTTTTTGGGACGCATATGTCCGTTATTAGTTGCCTAATGATCTTTTTATTGGTATTTCTCTGTCTTGTTGTGGTGTTTTTCCATTGGTTTGTGCTATGTGATGGGCGTTCCCTTCGTATCTTTGTACACTATATAAGGTTGTCTTCTCCATTTTCATGCTATTCCTTGAAAATGAACTCGCAAATATAGTTCGAAAGTGCTTGGATTCATCTTTTCATTTTCCTGTGGGTTAATTTTCATATATATATATATATATATATATATATATATATATATATATATATATATATATATATATGAGGAGAAAGTCAAAATAAAGCCGAAATTTCCCATGCCCTTAAGAACATGGAGAATGGTACAGCGCCTTAGGAGGATTGAGTAACAATCGACATTATATAGGTCTGGGGTTAACATCCTGATAACTTATCTACAAGTCTACAGCATGTAGGGTTAAATGGGAATGGTCTAACGCTTTTGTCATAGTATGTGTAAACAGAGGATAGGAAATACTTAAAGGACTCCCGGTAAATTAGCCTCATATTAGCAACAAGTACAGTAAATTACCTACAAAAAGCGTCTATTCAACTAACGCAAACACTCCACTCCATTCTACCACTAGAAGAGACTGGTTTAAGAAGAAATTATACAGGATCTCCCTAAAGCCTAGACACATAGGCAAACGGAGCTACATTTTATTTAATTTGAACTACATTTTATTTAATTGAAATATTGTTAATGTGATTTCCACCATTCGTGATGCAAAGCTCGATGAACTTTGTTAGATGAACCCGAGGCATTAACATAAAATTTCCTCCAATTTGAGCCAATTCTTTTATGATGCGCTGTTCTCGGTTCTTTTATTTTCATTGAGTACACCTTCTCCTTTATCATAACACAGAAAAAGAAGTCAAGGGGGGAGGGGTATATCCTGGTGAACATGAGGTGAGTATTTCCGAAGTGTACAAACTTTAGGGAGATCATGTAGAACTTAGGATCATCTTCAGGTTCGTCAACATTTTTGGCATAGAACTAATCACTACGAATTTCCTTCCTTAAAAAAAGTTATTTCGAACCAGTAAATTTGGATTCGAGTCTAAGAGCACTACAGAGAATTATCTAAGCCTATTTTTGACATAGTCTCCTACATATACAGTCGCGCAACATCTTCATTTAAGATGCACTAAGGTCACTAATAAAGTACCAAAAGAGGAGACAGGTGGATACCATAGCTACAACTTGTTTAAGTATCCGTTTAAAAAGATTTTCGGGACTGATCAACAACAAGTATTTTTGCTTCTTGTTTTGTTTTCGATTGTGTTTTATCTCCGGTTTTGTGTTTATTTTTGTTTGTTATAATCTAGCCCAGCATTAGGTTATAAGGTCATTACGGCGACTCGTACCCTTGTAGGCAGTCGCAAGAATGGGCGCTACAAAACACCGAACATTTTCGGGACTTTGGAGTGAAAAGAAAAAGGTAATAAAATCACATTCGCTTTGCTCATAACAGAATATTTTGCTTCGAATTCATAAGAATTACAGTCCCTTTTACCAGAATTATCGCAAGCCAGTTTCAAAGATGAACTGAAAATGATGTTTTCAAAGAGGAAAATTATTATCAATGGTTTTTGCAGAAGATAGAAGGATGATATAGGATCGCTAATCAGATTTTAAGCTAGGTACAACGCTATGTTTAATTAGGACTCCTTGTGATTCTTGGTGAAAGCGGGGAAGAGAAAATCAGTATTTTCAATCTCTTGATAGGAGCATGGAAAAATAAATCAATAGGAGGACAAACTTAGCATGGAGAACGATAGGAAAACAGCTACATCTTCAGAAGCTTAAAATGCAGAGTATTTAATCAATGCATATCACCAAAGTTGCCGTTCCAATACTCTCATGCAGCTTCTTAGTACATTCCACATTCTAACCATTAGCTTTCAGTAACGCTAAGATCACCACTAAAATCTTCCTATCATTTAAAACCATGAGGTCACAAACTACTTCCTTACTGCCCGGCTGCAGGAAGATCTTCGGAAGATTGGAGAGTGGTCATACACGTGGCAAATGCCTTTTAACGTGAACAAATGCAAAGTGATGCATATCGGCCACCGAAACCCCCACTCACCGTATATCCTCAAGGGCACTGCTCTCGAAAGCACTGATACCGAGAAAGACTCGGGTGTAACAATCACTAGTGACCTCAATTTCTCGAAACAGTGCATTGATGCGGAGGAAAGGGCCCAAAGGATTTTAGGCTATATAAAGCGCCAGTTTGGATATCGGAACAAGGAAATAGTACTCTGTCTGTACAATTCACTTGCCCGACCGCACCTGGAGTATGCCGTACAATTTTGGAGTCCTTCATTTCGAAAGGACATGCCGAGATTGGAACGCGTGCAAGCCAGGGCAACTAAACTGATTCCCTCTATCAGACATAAAAGTTATGAAAATAGATCAATGGAATTAGATCTGTTCTCGTTGGAAACCCGGAGACTGCGTGGTCAGCTCATCGAAGTTTTCAAAATACTTCGAGGGTTCGACAATGTTAACTACAGGGATATTTTCAGCCTAATGAGAACAGAACAAGAAATCACGGCTTCAAACTTGAGCTGAAGCGTTACAACCGCGATCTGTGTGGGAAATTTTTCACGTACAGTATCTGTGGTAGCTGGAACGCACTTCCGGTGGAGGTTGTCAACAGC
The DNA here is from genome assembly GCA_963969495.1 of Ceratothoa steindachneri. NCBI lineage: Eukaryota > Metazoa > Arthropoda > Malacostraca > Isopoda > Cymothoidae > Ceratothoa > Ceratothoa steindachneri. The sequence continues at coordinate 82,021,950 of OZ018317.1, read as the reverse complement.
AATTCTGTTGACCAGTTCAAGTCGAGACTAGACAAAGTCTTGAAAAGTGTCCGTTTAGGGAGGACTTTAAGGCAATTGAGCGGGGATGGGCCCCCTCGACGGCTAGTCCAAAGGTACTCTCAATAAATGGACCGTAAAGTCTTCTATGGTACTTATTTTCCTTGTAGCTCCTCTGTATCATTATCAATGAGGACACATCCTGATAATTAAATCTTCTCACTTCTAACGGGTAAAACTGCGAACTCTAATACCTCCATCTCCTCCTGTTCTCTCATATACCATGACGTTACATTTCTGTATTTATTTTTAGCCCCATCTTCATAAATACTCTGTCAAAGGTTTGATTAACATTTCTAAATACACCTTTCAGACACTAACATCAGGTCATCCGCATATGCCAACATAGTCAAAACCCACCCCTCACAATTCCTCATCAAGTTTACACACATTTCGTTCATTCACATTCGTACTTCTTTAAGTAATCAATCCATGAAGATATTAAACAGCCATTACAACATTACTCAACCTTTCTTTACACCCTCTCCCCTCCAATGCATGTCAAACCACTTACTCTAGCCATCTTTCACCAGAACGCTTACCTTACTTCCAACATAATTACTATTTACCACATACTCTACATATACATACTCAGTACTTGCCCGAGATTGATGACTCCATCATACACTCTTATTCATCGTGTTCTCATCCAGAAGTTTCACTGTAAACATTTGATCCACATACTCTCCCCCGTCCTTCTAAACCAACCTCGCTTCTCTCATAACAACCCCTCAGTTATCCTTATTATATCCCCAATCAGAATTCTTCTATACACCTTGCCTACTACATAACCCATATTTATCCTCCCTACACTCTCGTATTCACCGTTCTTCCCTTCACCCTTAAACAACGCTACTTTCACAGCAATCTTCCAGACCTCAGGCACTCTTACTCCTTCAGATTTATTAGACCACAATCGCCAAACGCATTACACAACACAATCGCTACAATTATTTATCAGTTTATCGACCTATATCATCTACTCCACCTGCCTTCCTATTTTTCAGAACTCTCACAGCACTAATAACCGCCCCCTTGTCTTTTTCCTCCATACCCTGATACAGCACTTGATTTACACCCTTTTTATTTATTATGTTCACACAGTTACATATCCTTCTTTTTTTCTCTCCTTTCCTACTTCGTTCTAGAATAACTTCCTGTGACCATCTAGATCCTCATTCAGTTTGTCTTTCTTACTCTAGTTAATCACATATTTCACTTTTATTTTCGTCTCCTTGTATGCATTCAGCCCCATCTCCCTGACATTCTTCCATACAATATTATTGCTTTCCACTGCCCATTTCAAATCATTTCACCATTCAGCCTTTTCTTTTATGTTCGAGCTCACCCACAATAAGCTATTTCACTAGCTACTAGCATTTCCTTAAATTTGTTCTATCTGCACCTATTTCCTCTTTACTTTCAAGCATTCTCACATTTTCCATTTCTCTCTGATTCAATTTCTTTTAAATCTTTTAGTCTCTCTTACTTCCCACCTCCGCCATGTCTCTCCAAAATGCGCTAACCAATTTAACGACAAATCTCACAATCTTGCGGTCGGATAGCTTTTACATTGAAATCTCCCCCACACCATTTTCTTTCTTACGAAGTCCAGATCAATCTGAATTTTAACTTCTACTCCATGGTTGAAAAGATGTGTCTACCACACATTTTTTCCACACCACTGTCTTCATTTTCATTTCTCCAGGTGTATCAAAAGCTCCAGCATTTATCCTTCCTCTCATTCCGTCTCCATTTATCCATTAATATCTCCTGCAACCATCAACCGACACTCATTTACAATTCCTTTACTAAACTTCCCACGTCATCCCATAACTTTATCATAACAGGGTGCATGAATTACAACTGCACGCACAGTTTCATCATTGCAAATATCAGCTTCAACCCACATAATACTCCAGCTCACACATTCATACCCAGCCATTCCATCGCGCTACTTCTCACCCAAAAAGCACTGCCACACCCTCTGTACTCATATCAACCTGATCCCCACTCGATCATACTCTATTCACTCCATCCCACACAATCTCTTCATTCTATTTCGAGTTTGTCTCACATAAAGCAAGAATCTGCAATATCCATGTTTTAAAGACATTGACTACCACTGTCCTCTTGCCGACATCACATATGCCCTTCACACTCTACACATCCACTCGATTCATCCATTAACGCGGTTTAAATAACATGACTGGACGGGGGCCGCAACATCCCCGCCTATTACCGTCCTTTCGTATTGCGCTTGCAGGAACAACCCTTTGGGACGCGCGTTTTCCCAGGCCAACGCCCACTATCTGGGCTTACTCGTCTTTTACAACGGTCGCGGGAAGACGGCATTCTTCCTATCACACCAATATAAACTTACATATATTCTCCAACCCTAGTGACTAGCGATGTCTCCTCGTTTGCGGTTCTCTTTCCTGATTTGGGACCAGAGTAAACATGATGAATTGGCTGTTTTAGATGGTGTTGTTACTTAACTGCGGGTATTAATAGGGCTATTTTGTTTTATTTATTGTGTCACTCATCTTTGATATTTATTCCATTTTCCTCTTTTATACCCACCATGTGTAATTTTCCCTCAACTAGTGTCTTTTTAACTAATTTGTATCCTTTTCTTCCTTTTATCTTCTCTTCCTTCAGCAATATTTGCATTGTATTCTTATGTCAGATCTCCGTTTCTTTATGTGCTCTAACCGCGCGCATTTGAATACAGAAATACACGACGATACATTGTATTACAGTGGCAGATGATGACTGCACGCACCAACATTTCATTTTGCATTCACACATTAGACACATCGCCCATTGCACAAAATACATGCATGTATCTCAGATATTCACACGTATACATGCACACATGCGTTAAACAGAGGCGTAATGGAGGCATATATTCAGACACGTAAATTCAGCACTTGAATATTGATCATGTTAATTAATAACCGCCTTGGCTCGTGCGGGTAAGTAAACTTGTTTTATTTGCACAGCAGAAATTGGGAATAAAAAGAGGAACGCTCTTTGTATTGTGAAATAAAGGCGTCAAGAATAAAGCCCATGATCCTTTTCAATCCTAAAGAGTTTCAGTTGGAAAGGTCTTAAAATCATTATCTTGCCCCAAAAGGACGCGCTAGAATGCCCAAATGCCTTTGCAAGGTCTATCAGATAGCCGTCGTGCGTTGGCTTGCCTCCGCGCTATTTTTTGCATTTTATTTCTATTCTTGGACTGAAAATATGATGAATTTATTTAGCCTAAGTAGAACAAACTGTCGTGATACAGCGTTGTGCATTAGCGCTAACGCCAGCAGGTGGGTATATATTTAATTAAAAAAAAAGCAAAATGCATTGGAATGTTAAGGGACGTCAAATTGTCGGAAGATAGTTTGGACGCTCAGGAGAGGGATGACTTTTCAACGAGTGCAAGAGCCCTTTAGGAGGTATTGGAAATTGTGAGTCCTTTGCCTCCTGTATTCTGTGTCCCCTTTGGAGCTCCCTTTGGTGCTATCAAGGGCCGTCTTCCGAGATGGGGACTCCAGTTATCGCGCCGTATCCGGATGGAAAGGCAGAGTTTGCTACTCATGTGCTTTGGTGCGGAATCTAAAAAAATAGCAGGCGTTACCTTCCCTCTTAGTCCATATTGTCCGAAGTCGTCTCTCGGGTTATTTATCTTTCGTCACCATGGCCACACAGGTTGACCACTAAGTACCTTGGAAATATAATTTATTATGTTTGTACAAACATGAAGTAACCATATAATATGCATATAACCGGTATATAATAAGGTATTTTACTCTGTAGATGTTACAAAGGCATCGTTGTATTTTGCTTTAATTTTATAGGCTAAATAAATATTGATATTGCGAAGTGTGACAAAAAAATAAATCAGTGAAACAGCAAAAAGTGCTCCCTCTTTTACTTTCATCGGACTGCATCATCCATCATGGAGCGATTGCAAATTGAAATCGAATTAGCGACCCTGTAAATATGTGTGGAGTCCCCTGACTTGACCTTAACTCGATGGTTTTCAACCTTTTTATGATAGTGGCACCCCAATTGCTCTCTAGAAGCAGCCGTAGGGCCCAAATTGCTATCCTGAAGCAGCAGTGACACCCCAATTGGGATTTAGAAGCAGCATTGATCCCCCAATTGCTATCTAGAAGCAACATTTGCACCCAAATTACTATCTAAAAGCAGCCGTGGCACCCCTAATTGCTATCTAGAAGCAGCAGTAGCACCCAAATACTATTTAGAAGCAGCATTGACATCACAATTGCTATTTAGAAGCAGCATTGACACCCCAATTGAAATCAGAAAGCAGCAGTGGCACCCCAATTTATATCTAGAAGCAGCAGTGGCACCTCAATTGCTATTTAGAAGCATCATTAACACCCCAATTGCTATAAGGAAGCAGCAGTGGCACCCCAATTGCTATTTAGAAGCAGCATTGACCCCCTAATTGCTATATATAAGCAGCAGTGGCATCCCAACTATTGTCTAGAAGCAGCCATAGCACCCCCCCCTTGCTATCCTGAAGCAGCAATGGCACCCTAATTGGTATTTAGATGCAGTATTGACACCCCAATTGCTATTTAAAAGCATTATTAACACCCCGATTGCCATCTAGAAGAAGCAGTTGTACCTCAATTGCTATTTAGAAGCATCATTGACACCCTATTCCGACGAAAAAGTAACAGTGGCACCTCAATTGCTATTGAGAAGTAACATTGATACCCCAATTGCTATTTAGAAGCAGCAGTAGCACGCCATTGCTATCTAAAAGCAGCCATGGCACCCCGATTCCTATTTAGAAGCAATAGTAGCACCCCAATTGCTATCAGAAGGCAGTAGTGCCACACTAATTGCTATTTAGAAGCAGCATTGAAAACCCACTTGCTACCTAGAAGCAGCACTGGCACCTTAATTGATATTTAGTGGCAGCATTGACACTCCAATTGATATTAAAAGCAGCATTTACACCCTAATGGCTATCCTGAAGCAGCAGTGACACCCCAATTGGGATTTAGAAGCAGCATTGATCCCCCAATTGGGATTTAGAAGCAGCATTGATCCCCCAATTGCTATCTAGAAGCAACAGTTGCACCCAAATTAGTATCTAAAAGCAGCTGTTCACCCCTAATTGCTATCTAAAAGCAGCAGTGGCACCCCTAATTGTTATCTAGAAGCAGCAGTGGCACCCCAAATACTATATAGAAGCAGCATTGACACCACAATGGCTATTTAGAAGCAGCATTGACACCCCAATTGAAATCAGAAAGCAGCAATGGCACCTCAATTGCTATTTAGAAGCAGCATTAACACCCCAATTGCTATAAAGAAGCAGCAGTGGCACCCCAATTGCTATTTAGAAGCAGCATTGACACCCTAATCGCTATATATAAGCAGCAGTGGCATCCCAACTATTGTCTAGAAGCAGCCATAGCACCCCCCTTTGCTATCCTGAAGCAGCAATGGCACCCTAATTGGTATTTAGATGCAGTATTGACACCCCAATTGCTTTCAAGAAGCAGCAGTTGACCCCAATTGCTATTTAGAAGCATTATTAACACCCCGATTGCTATCCAGAAGAAGCAGTTGTACCGCAATTGCTATTAAGAAGCATCATTGACACCCTATTTCGACCAAAAAGTAACATTGGCACCTCAATTGCTATTGAGAAGCAACATTGATACCCCAATTGCTATTTAGAAGCAGCAGTAGCACGCCATTGCTATCTAGAATCAGCCATGGCACCCCGATTCCTATTTAGAAGCAATTGTAGCACCCCAATTGCTATCAGGAGGCAGTAGTGCCACACTAATTGCTATTTAGAAGCAGCATTGATACCCCACTTGCTACCTAGAAGCAGCACTGGCACCTTAATTGCTATTTATTTGCAGCATTGACACCCCAATTGATATTTAAAAGCAGCATTTACACCCTAATGGTTATCCTGAAGCAACATTTGCACCCCAATTGGTATTGAGAAGCAGCATTGATACCCCCAATTGCTATCTAGAAGCAGCCATGGTACCCCTATTGTTATCCTGAAGTAACAGTTGCACCCCAATTGGTATTTTGAAGCATCATTGACAGCCTAATTTCTAACAAGAAGCAGCAGTTGCACCCCAATTGCTATTTAGAAGCCTCAGTAACACCCAGATTGCTATATAGAAGCAGCACTGGCATCTTAATTGCTATTTAGTGGCAGCATTGACACCCCAATTGATATTTAAAAGCAGCATTTCCACCCTAATGGTTATCCTGAAGCAACAGTTGCACCGCAATTGGTATGTAGAAGCAGCATTGATACCCCCAATTGCTATATAGAAGCAGCCATGGTACCTCTATTGCTATCCTGAAGCAGCAGTTGCACCCCAATTGGTATTTTGAAGCATTATTGACACCCTAATTTCTAACAAGAAGCAGCAGTTGCACCCCAATTGCTATTTAGAAGCATCAGTAACACCCAGATTGCTATAAAGAAGCAGCAGTGCTACCACAATTGCTATTTAGAAGCAGCATTGACACCCAATTCCTACCATAAAGTATCAGTTGCACCTCAATTGCAATTAAGAAGCAGCATTGACACTCGAATTGCTATCTATAAGTAGCACTGGCACCCCAATTGCTATTTAGAAGCTGTATTGATACCCAAGTTGCTATCTAGAAGGCGCAGTGGCACCATAATTGTTATTTAGTGGCAGCATTGACACCCCGATTGCTATATAAAAGCAGCAGTGGCACCCCAATTGGTATTCAGAAGCTGCATTGACACACCAATTACTATCTAGAAGCAGCAGTACCACCCTAATTGCTATCTAGAAGCATCTGTGACACCCACAATTGCTATTTAGAAGCTGCGATAACACCCTAATGCTATATAGAAGTAGCATTGATAACCCAATTGCTTAAGAATTTTAATCAGTCTTAGTTGTGAAAAACTTACCCGATGCGACTGTTACAGGCATTTTTAAGTAAATCCTCAAAGCAATAAAAAACATTAAGAAATGCTGTAAATCGATTGTTTAATATCAGGTATTCAAACAGAGCTTGAGGCTTAAAGACAATGGAGGGAAGAAAAGTTTTCAGAGCTCCGACAACAGAAAACCATCCAGGTCTTTAGTTGTTTCAATAACTAACTCTCCGCCAGCGCTCTGATTTGTTGTGGTGTCATTAATCTTGCACATGGCTCTCCCTTAATGCGCGGGGCCCAATTTGATCAAATTGGTCAAATAGGCTTAAAAAAGACCCTGAACAAGATTTAACATTCAGAAAGGCCCTTCCAACACACCTAAAGCATGACATAACTCTACACTACCTGGTCTCAAGGTAGAATTACATAGCCTAGATTACAGTTTCTGGATAGCCTATAACGATATGTCTGGTATAATATATGATACATGCGAGGCAATAAAACAGGAGCGCGCTGCCTAACGCGCGATGTCTAGTATAATATATGATGCATGTTAGGCAATAAAGCAGGAGTTCGCTCCGAATCAGGCGATGTCTGGTATAATATATGATACATGTTAGGCAATAAACCAGGAGCGCACTGCCTATCGCGCGATGTCTGGTATAATATATGATACATGTGAGGCATTAAACCAGGAGTGCGCTGTCTATCAGGCGATGTCTGGTATAATATATGATTGATGATAGGCAATAAGCCAGGAGCGCGCTGCCTATTGCACGATGTCTGGCATAATATATGATACATGTGAGACAATGAACAAGGAGCATGCTGCCTACCGCGCGATGTCTGGTATAATATATGATATATGTTAGGCAATAAATCAGGAGTGCGCTGCCGATGGCGCGATGTCTGATATAATATATGATACATGTGAGGCAATAAACCAGGAGCACGTTGCCTATCGCGCGATGTCTGTTATAATATATGATACATGTGAGGCAATAAACCAGGAGCGCGCTGCCTATCGCGCGATGTCTGTTATAATATATGATACATGTGAGGCAATAAACCAGGAGCGCGCTGCCTATCGCGTGATGTCTGGTATAATATATGATACATGTGAGGCAATAAACCAGGAGCGCGCTGCCTATCGCGTGATGTTTGGTATAATATATGATACATGTGAGGCAATAAACCAGGAGCGCGCTGCCTATCGCGTGATGTCTGGTATAATATATGATACATGTGAGGCAATAAACCAGGAGCGCGCTGCCTATCGCGTGATGTTTGGTATAATATATGATACATGTGAGGCAATAAACCAGGAGCGCGCTGCCTATCGCGCGATGTCTGTTATAATATATGATACATGTGAGGCAATAAACCAGGAGCGCGCTGCCTATCGCGTGATGTCTGGTATAATATATGATACATGTGAGGCAATAAACCAGGAGCGCGCTGCCTATCGCGTGATGTTTGGTATAATATATGATACATGTGAGGCAAGATTTCTGGTTGTCGGGAATTCGAAGCCTCAGGGATAAGTGGCGCAAGTTCATTGAAGTCGAGGGTAGTTATATTGAAAAATAATAAAACACTTTTCCTCATATCTCGTTTCCTTAAATCGGAATTGCAAAACTTATTGACCACTCCTCATATAAAGCTTGCAGTCTTCATTGGGGCAGATAAACTCGTAAACTATGTTGGTTGATTTTTGTTAATTTCGAGGCGGTTTGGCAGCTGTTGTTTTTCATAAGGAGATTGTTGGTTTTTGTCGTTTTATAGTATATAATAAGTTGAATTTTGTCCATTTGATTCTTAACTTTGATGTTACAGTTAACAATCTCCTTCATCTTTTTTTCGTCTATTCTATAGGCCGTGGACATCTGATTTTTGTAATACAGTTTGATGTTGTTTACTGCTTCCCGATTACTTTTCGTTTTATCCGTATCTTTGAATTGCATATTTAAAAATAATTAGAATTGTTTTTCAATCATGCTGTTCAATAAACCGTTGTTCACGAGTGTTTGTTTTACGCGTGAGATCTCTTGATGGAAAGGTTCACACGTAGAGCAGCATTTATATGCTCGGCGGATGTACGAGCCGTTTACACTTATTTTGTACCTTCCAGAGCATTCACTATCCGCGTTGAGGCATCTTCCCATGCCCGTACTTTTTCTATATACTTTTGTGATATAGCTACGAGTACCATTGATGTTTTGTACCTCAAAGTCCAGAAAAGGGAGTTTATTGCCCGTGCTCAATTCATAAGTGAATTTTAACACGGAGTTCTCCTCAAATTGCTGTTTGATGTTCTTCAGATGTTCTTCGTTTTGGACGTTGACGTAGATGTCATCTACGTATCGGCAATATGTGTGTGGCTTATTTTCACTGTTGTCAAATAAGCTCTCTCCAATTTGACCCATATATTAGTTGGCGAAGGTCGGCCCCAAGAGTGACCCCATAGCCACTCCATCCACTTGCCTGTATAAGATTACTCTCCGGTGTCCTCAACAGAGCCTCTGATATGCATGAACGTAACATATTCCTTAAGATGTTTGGGTCAAGATTTGGAGGAGACATTGTAGGATGTTGGTACACATTTTGTATAATGATGTCGATGGTCTGAGCGATAGCCACATTCGTAAACAGGCTTTCCACATCAAGGGATGCTATTAGTCCTGCCGGTCTTGTAGAGAAGAGTATATCGATAAATACCTCCGTAGACTTTATGCTATACTGTGAAGGGATGTACAGTTTTATTACTTCATTTAGGGTTTTTTTATCTTACTTTCTTCTACACTTTTCACCTTTGAGTCATCATTTTTATGTACAACTTTCTACTTCGTTTCCTTGTTCAAGATTATATGTAGCTCGAGTATCTTAGGCTCGGCTTTCTTCTTTTATTATATCTTAGTATATCTGTAATATTTTCTGTTAGTTTATCTAACATTTTCTCTTTTATCTTGCGTGCCCTGTTCTCTATTATCTTGTCTATTCCTTGCATGTTGATACTTTTGTGTAAGTCTTTCTGTTTTCTTCTTTCGGTTCTTCTTCTCTTTGTTTTAAGGTACAGTGCCTTGTTTTGTACCTTCTGTAGCATCTTTTTTTGCTCTTTTGGCATGCCTAGCAATACTGCAGCTAGATATAGCAGTACTGATTGCACTATTGCATTGTATAGCTTCTTTTTGTTTTTCTTACTTAGTTCGTTGAACCTATGCTGCGATGCATCATTTTTATACCTGGTGTCGTTTCTATACTCTTTCCTTGACGTGTTTCCTGTATCTGTTGGTAATTATTTTTATTCCTAGAACTATACATTCGGTTGAGTTAGGGTAGCTGGTTCGTTCGATGACTACGTATGCTACTAAGCGTCTTCTTATAGTTACTATCTTAAATTTGTTAAGGTGAGTTTGTATTTTTCATTTTCTTTCGTATTTATTTATTATTCTTAATTCTTCTGAAGTCGTTCTTGCTTGCTTTGGGGCATTACAGTATATGATTTCCACGGGTTGAGTCAAACCATCGGCGTACCGTATATTAATACTGAATGGATTGATCGGTGGTGGGATATCCGCTGTATAAATTGAGTATAGTGTGGGACTTAAGCATCCGCCTTGAGGCAAGTCTGCTCTTAATTTGAATGCTGGGCCTTTTGTCCTTCCTATGCTGACATATGCTGTTCTTTCCTGTTGGATAGTCATATAGGATTTTATCTAAATTTTCTCTTAAACCCTGTTGCATTACTTGTACTGGATCAAAGGCCTTTGAGACCTCTCTGCTACTACATGTCTCAAATTTATGCGATATTTTATTTACCTAAGGATTTAGCTAAGACGAACCAACCGTCACTTTTTTCCTTTTACGATGGGACGAGAAATTAAGTTTTCGAAGGGCCCTACATTATATTGTTATTCTTGGTATTATTCGGTTGTCTACGCTCTAGTATTAGCAATTTATTCTATACCTGGTATATTAAGTTGAATCTATTAATTCTACTTTTTTCGGTGAAGCAGTTGCGATCCCGATCTAAACTCTTTTAGTGATGACTATCCCGGTTTTGTTAAATTGTGTGGGGAGCAACTTCCATTTGAGAGTTTTCACCAATTGTAAATATAAGGTTTAAGAAATTGAGTGTAAATATATAAAGTGCAAATATAAAGTAACAAAAATTCAGTGCCTCCTTCTCCATTATAATCTTCTAATTTATGTGCAAGAGGGCGGTGGGATTGTATATTGGGAATAAAATAATTTCTACAATAAATCGTTCTTTTTCCTTTTTGCCTGCAGATGACAATGCAGTTTGCTGGGACTTGGGGAGATGTCGTTCATACTCTTGATCATTCAGCCTAGACGATCTTGTCAACATCCTGTAGTTCGGCGCACAAGGCGATGTATGCATTCGTGTTTGGGATGATCTTGATAAGTGCAACTGTTATTCTGACTACCATGACCTCGCAAAGTTTCGTTTTCAGTGGAAGATCATGTCCGGGGAAAACCCACAAAAGCACTCTTTCTCTCCGGAAGTCCAACGTTTGATTGATTTGATCTTATAGGTTTATTGTGCAATAGAGTACATTTATACATGATCATAATACAAATAATAATAAAATAAAAACAAAACAAACAAATAACAAAAAAAAACCGACAAAAAAGACAAATACAGTAATAATATGATACAATAATATAAATACATGTATAAATGCACACATTACACAAAGCGGGCAGCCCGTCAGTTTTGGCGTGCAGTAAGACGTAGTGGAGGGCACCACGCGTTTCTTGTCTGCTGCAAGTGGGTGGCGTCGGTCTTCATCACCTGTCGCCCGGCTGGGCGTGAGCGGCGATCAGCGCGGAGGGGGTGCTGTTCTCAGCACCTCCAGCAGCTCGTTTGTTGGGGTGTGGCGGACCACCTGGGCGGCTCTTGCCTCTCGCGCTCTCAGAAGGTCGCCTCTTACAGGGGCAGGGGCTGGCGCTCGCTCTGGCCTGAGGCGGGCGGTGGCTGGGCAGGAGAGGAGGTAGTGCACCAGTGGGCGCCGGGAGCGGCCGCCGCAGTGTTCGCACCTCCCTGCCACAAAGTCGGCGTGCAGCTCTTCCCGCGTGGAGTAGCCCAGCCTCACACGCTGTAGCAGCACGCCGTTCGCTCTGGGCTGCTGGAAGGATGGGTTCAGTGGGCGATAGGCTGTGGCTGCAGCATACCACGCCGCTTGCCTCTTGAATGCTTCCCATTCTCGGTGCTGCTGGTGGGCGTTGTGGGCGGCCCTGCGTTTAACCTGCACCTTGAGCTGCTGCAGGCTGGGGCGCACGGTCCAGGTGATGATGGGGCCGTGGGCGGCTCGCTTGGCAGCCTCGTCGGCAGCATCGTTGCCGCGCACGCCAACGTGGCTGGGAATCCAGTGGAGCCGGACACGCCTGCCCTGAGCTGCCAGGTCCTGCAGGGTGCACAGGATTGTGGTGGTGAGGTGGATGTTGTCCCGGGTGTAGGCGTGGGCGTGGGCGTGCTGCAGCGCCTGTAGTCCCGACCGAGAGTCAGTGTGTATCATCACAGTGGCCTCCCGGCGGAGCAAAGCGTGCTGGAGGGCGTGCAGGATTGCTACCAGCTCCATCTGGAGGGTGGAGCAGTGGTCTGATGTCCTCCAAGCTTGCGTCAAGCCGCTCGTGACGAAGGCGGCGCCGGACCTCCCTCTGTCGGGGTCGACGGAGCCGTCGGTGAAGTACACTGCGCTGCCTGGCTCCGTGACCTCAGACATGGCCATGAGGGCGTGCTGGCGCAGCTCCTCGGTGAGGCACTTCGCTTTGCTGTCGGGCAACTGTGCGGTGGTGAAGTGTGCGGCGGGGGGGTCCCATGGTGGTGGTGGAACGTAGGCGGGGTGGGGGGTGTCGGGGTCGCGCCACAGCCAGGTCCCTGCCCGGTTGAGGGAGTTGATTGCTAGGCTGACGTTTACGAGCCACCTGTTGTTACGCAGGCACTCGATGCCTTGCGCCACGGCCATTCGGAGTCTCCTCTGCGCAACACCTTCAACGTCGCGCTGGAGCACTCTGGCCACCCGACAGGCCACAATGCAATCCACCCTGGCAGGGAGGGGCACCAGGTTGGCCTCACTCTGCATGACACAGGCAGTGCACCACCTGGGTGCCCCTAACATGGTCCTCATGGCGGTGTTTTGTATCACCTCCAGGCGCTGTTGCTGCTGCCGTGGCAGCGCTACAAGGACCGGTGCACTGTAGTCCACTAGGGAGCGCACTGCCTGGAGGTAGTAGAGGCGGAGGACTGGGAAGGTTGCACCAGCGCTCGGCCGCGTCATGGCCCTCATCACATTGAGCCGGGCCTGCGTCCGCTCCCTCAGGTGCGTGACATGCTGCGTGAAGGACAGCCGTCTGTCCACCCACACTCCGAGATACTGGTAGGAGTCGGTCCAGGCCAGGCCGACTCCTTGGACGCGAAGCTGCTGGCCAGCAGGTGTGCAAGTCTTGATGGCCATGGCCCGGGACTTCTCTGCCGAGATTTTGAGCCCCAGCTCTTCACACTTGGCAGTGATGAGGTGCAGTGCTTCTTGGGCCCGCGCGAGCTTGTCGCCGCGCCCGGTGACGACGAGGGCCAGGTCGTCGGCGTAGCTGAGGAGGATGGTTCCTTCCCGATAGGGTAGGGCGACCAGCTGCTCCATCAGCACGTTGAGAAGGAACGGGCTGAGGATGCCGCCCTTGGGTGTCCCGTTCTCGATCACTTGTGACCCTGGAACTTCACACGGGCTCGGCGCTGGTGAAGGTAGTCCTGGAGCCAGCCTAGCAGTCTCCCTCGGATGCCCTTCCTCACAAGGGCGGCTAGTATGGCACGGGGGCTAGCCAGCTCGAAAGCGTTCTCGAGGTCAAGGAAGACTACGATGGTGGGCTGGTTGTTGGCGTGAGCCAGGAGAGTGATGAGGCAGTGCGCCGTGCTCACCCCCCTGGTGTAGCCGAACACGTGGTGGTGAAGGTTTCCCACGCTCCACTGTAGTCGACTCAGCACCATCTTCTCTGCTGTTTTTCCGGTGCAGCTCAGGAGGGAGATTGGCCTGAAGGTGGTGTGATCCTTCAGCTTGGGGATGGGCTGGATGTCGGCGTCCTTCCAGGAGGGCGGCAGACGGCCGGCCAACTACGACGCGTTCAGAAGGGCTAGCAGCGCGGCGTCCCCGGCGGGCCCAGCGTGTGCCAGCATGGAGTACCGCACTCCGTCGGCTCCCGCCACTGTGTCACGCACACGCTTCGCCCTGGGCAGCTCCTCGAGCGTGAAAGGCTGGTCCGTCGCGTGCGGCTGGCCCCGCGCCTCCCTGACCTCTTTGTCGCGCTGTGGTCGTAGCTGCTGCTGGAGGTAGCGGGTGTGGTGAGGGAGCTGCTTGCTGGAACCCCTCACTGTAAATCAGTTCACCAGCCGATCTGCCTCTTGCCGTGGGCGTGGGTGGGCAGCTGGGCGGGTCGGGGCGGCGCCTGAGGCCTTCCTTAAGCTCCCCCACAGCTGGCCGAGGGAGGTGTGTTGGCTGAAAGAGGCGCACCACTCCAGCCACTTTGCCTCCCTGGCGCTCAGGGACACCTGTTATAAAACCACCAGTCCGGGCGCCGGCGGCGATTTGAGGCTGTCCTGGGCATGGCCGCGTAAGCTGCACTCTCTATGGCCGCCGTAAGGTCCCTCTCCTGCAGGTGCAGGTCCGCCGGAGGCACATACGTGGACCACCACTCGGCCAGGGAGGCTTGGAACTTTGCCCAATCCGCCCTCCTGACGTTCCACTGGGGCGGTGGGAGAGGAGGAGCTGGTGGGGCCACAGTGAGGGTGGTGAGGGTCCCGTAATGGTCGCTGGTAAGGGTAGGGTGGACCTGCCAGGTGGCACCGGCCTGTAGGTCGCCCGACACCAGCGTGAGGTCGAGCCGCCCCCCATGGACGTGCGTGGCCTCCCCTGTGTTCAGTAGTCGAACGGCAGGAACTTCTTCGAGCAGGTCGGCCAGGTGGCGCCCGGTCACGTTAGTGGGTGACACAGACTGCAGCACGGGGTGGTGGGCGTTGAAGTCGCCCGCTACAAGGAGGCTGGAGTGGGATGCGAGGGAGAGCAGCTCCCCAACATCCAGCGGGTACCGCTGGCTCCTGTATATATTGTATACAGTGAGAGTGAGCGGCCCCAGCTGTAGCTCCAGTGCCAGGACCTCCACGCCGTCACCACAGTACACGGGTGCGGCGATCCTCTTGTGCGGGATGGTGTTTCGTATGAGGGCTGCACAGCCACGCCCATTTCCGTCACCAGCCGGAAGCGAGTGGAGAGTGAAGCCTGCGACTCGCCATTCAAAGCTGGCGGGCGTGAGAGTCTCCTGTAGGAGAACCAGGTCCAGGTCTTCTTGGAAGACGGCTTGCAGCACCTGAAGTTTCTTGGGGCGGAGGCCCTGCACATTCCACTGCAGCACCCTCAGCGTGGGCGCCGGTGCGTGGGCTGGGCTGTCAATCCGCGCTTCCATCTTGGTTGTGGGCGTGCGGTGGGTGCAGAGGGTGTTGAGTGGGACCTCTCGGCGTGGTAGATGATGGGGGGGGCTGGAGGGCACCCTCTGTGACGGCGGTTAACACCTCTTCGCGGAGGAGTGCGTCGAGGTCCTGCTCGGTGGGGGCTGCGGTGCCCTGCCGGCGGTCGAGCAGCTTCTTCACCAGCTGTACGACACACGCGAGAATGACGTCCACGATGGCTCTGCCCTCCTCATTGAGTCCCTCGCAATAACCTTGGGATCCACGTTGAGACCCTGTCGCTGGTTGGGCATTGGGTAGCACCGTGGACTGCTCCTCGTCTGGGCGGGCGCGGTGGGCCCGACGCCTGTGTCCCTTCCTCCTCTGTGGCTTGGGGACAGAGGGGGTGGGTTGCTGGGTGGAGGTGTGAGCGGAGTTGCTGGCTGTGCAGCTACTGGCACCCTCTCTCGCTCCCTGCCTGTCCTCTTCCCCTGTCTCGACCTGACTTGTGCCAGGCTGTTGAGGGGTAAGGGGTGGGTGGGAAGCCCACGCCAGCCTTTTTGGTGGTGGCGCTGGAACAAGGCGTCGGTTGCCTTGTTGCTGGGAAGGCCCACGTGGTTCCCCCTGCCTTTGCCGCTCCCCCTCCTGTGTGCCCCCCAGACGTATGCCGGGCAGGCCGAGAGTCGCGGGTTGATGGCTAACCCACGCCGACCCGATTGGGGGGCACGTGGTTCCATCTGCTGCTGCTGCCGCCGGTGACCCCGTGGCATCCTTCTCTGTCGCTCGGGGCACTTCGTGTTCCAAGCGTGGTGCCCCTTGGTGCAGTTGGGGCACCATGCCGTGGTGGACTGGCTGGCCTTGAGGCGACCGATACACTCCTCCGTCGGGTGCGCTTGGCTACACACGCCGCACCTGACGGAGTTTTGGCACATGGCCTGGAGATGCCCGAAGCGCTGGCACTTGTATGTAGCATCTCACAGGCTCACCTTGGTAGGGGTGCAGGGCGTAGCGGCCCCAGCTGCCCAGGTCCAGCTTGGGTGGTGGCGGCCCCTCGTACACTACAAGGATCTGCCTGGTTGGGACCTTGTCTCTGTGTGCGAGGAGCCGTGTTGCCGAGTGCACGTGGGGTTGAGCCTCGACGGCCTGGAGTGGCAGAGTGGTGGGATATCGTTGAAGCACCAACTTGTGCCTCTTCACTCTGGGGTCGAGAAGGATCACTCGATCCCCCTCCTCGGCAAGGCGGCGCAGCATGGCCTCCGACCCATCGTCTTTCGGGGTGAGGACGTATTCGCCGTTGAGAGTAGGGCGAATGACTATCCACAGGCCAGGGTGTGCTCTCTCAAGCTCAGTCACAGCCTGGTAGGCACTGCTAGTGTTGCTCTGGTGCACCAGTTTAAACTTGTGCCGAGGTCCTCGTCGGGAATGAGACACTGTTACCCAGCCTGCCTCATTCTCCTGCTGGGCCTCCTCGGTCTGGGGGCTCTCGTCGATGACGAGGCGACCGCTTTCATCGCTGGGGGCCTCCTCTGCCTGTGAGAACTCCGGCTCCAGTGTTCGGGCGGTCCTCTTCGGCGTGGAAGTCTCGTTCGGTGAGGGTGGACTTAACCCATTCCGCGTCCGCTTGGCAGACTTCGGCGTGGTGGCTATGGACGCCGCCCCTTGCATCGTGGCGTCACTCTTGTTCGCTCATCAGCGCCACGCGTGCAAAGGGTAGAAGAGACAAATGCCCTCTTTACAAGCAGGACAGGAAAAGGAGGTATCTCCAATCAACCCGTCCACGCTTGCTTCTGTCTCTTTTGAGAGCTACGGAAACAGGAGGAATCTCCAATCAGACCGTAGCTGCCCTTATGAGACAAACGATGCAACCTTCTTGCTCTACTCTCAAGGTTAATAGTTACCAAATGGTAACGTTCTTGGGCGATTAACTCTCGTGGAAGTGGTGATGACTCGTCAGCTGCTTGGATGCACTTTTCAGTGTGCTTCTTCGTGTATCCTCCGTTGAGTGTATGTCCTGTGTTGAAGGGTCCAACGTTCGGCTCCAAAAGCAATTAGTCAATTTATATTACAGTAAGCACAGTCAAGATTACAATTTATATATTCTTCTAACGTAAAAAGAATAAGCAGCTTAATAATATTTTTCCAAATTACTGACATTTTCGTAAGCAATTTCTTATCTGTACCACTAACTAAATTATTTTTTCATTTCGAAAACTAACAAAAGACAGGAATATAATATTTTTGGTTGAATAATAATACAAATTGGTATAAAAGTCTAGGTAATAATTACAATTCAATAGGTTCTATTTATTTAATTTAAATCAAATTAATCGAGGATTTAGAAGAGAATTTGTGCTTCGAGCACGTAATTGAGAGGTATGGTAGCATTTGACAACAATTGAAGGGATGTTTCCCAGGCGCCATCATGTACGCTGATTAAACAATCGAAACTTAGCCATTAAATGGCTTTAATCTTATAGAAAACCAGTTAATATAATGGTTTTGTTTTATTTCTGTTAAAATTAATATATTTTTAATTAAAATCCAAACATAAAGAATAAATTAACTCCTAAAAACTTCTATTTGATTCTATTAGAGGCTCTAAGAATGAACCCATTTTATCCAAGAACTATTAAAGAAAACTATCATATTAATTACTTATGTATAATTAAATAACAATTGTACATTCTATAATAATGTAAAACATTGTAAAAAAAATTAATGTAAGTAGAATGTACAACTTTATTGGAACTCTTATCGAATGTACAAAAATTAAGTTCATATGTATGTTATTTACCACCATGTATGCGGACCGTTTACATAAAATGGAGATTGGAAAGTGCCTGAGCATGAAGAGTAATTCATCTGAAGAGAGGTACATCTGAAAACTTTCCAAGTTTTCGCTGAATAAAGAATACTGAATCCAGCACCGAAGATTTATTTATCTTCGGTCATCCACCTTTCTCTCGACTCATTGCACTCAGCCATTTTTACCTAATTAATATTTTTTTAAAATAAATAAAAGTCCTTGACCTATGTAAAAAAAAAATAAATACACTCACGAATGTAAAAGTGCAACACACTAATTAACATTTTAAAGAACTGAAATCACTAAAAACACTACATGGATTAACTTAGGTATCTAACAAGCGAGCGCTGATCCTAAAAAAAACTGCACAATACCACGACCAAGCAACAGAAAACACATATATTTCCAACAAAGAACAATTACTAAACACAAATGGATTATGTGCTGACACAAATGTATTATTCTCACAGCCAAATCTAAGCACTTCGAAATTCTGATGAATATCAAATCGCGCAGAGGGCTTCTTCAAATGCAACCTTCTCCGAGGAGGACAGGTACCCCAACAACTAAGATAGCGTCAACGCTTCACGGCATGCTTCATGTTTATGTCATTGATGAATGAGTTACACGTAAGTAGTAGACCGCCATACTGCTAGCATAGTCACCGCTATGGTCGTCGATGAGATTTGTCTTTCTTGATTTCGGGATAGGTCACGTGAAGGTGGCTGACGCTGCCACGTCCCTGACCACTCACTGTCGCTCACCTCTTGGTGGGCTTGCAACAGCGCATGGCGGTGACCACGTAGGGTAAATTCTACGTGGTAAGGTGGCGGGAGGTATACCACGTTAGAAAATCTTGGTTAATTTGGGGATTATGTCCACCCTCGAATTTTGTGGGCGCTTTGTTATAAATATCAATATTTTTTTTCGAAAAAATACGCAAATGTTAAATAGTGTATATCGTAGATATACACTATTTAACTTCTTCACTACTTAATGTGAGCAAATTTCTAATTATGATGCTATGACGAAAATTAGATTGAACTCCTATTTGGGAGACAAACTGTGAGTTGGAATCAAATTATAGTGTATTATATATCATTTTGAAGTGATTTTTTTCTGAATTAAAATATGATATGGACATTTCATATATATATATTTATATATATATATATATATATATATATATATATATATATATATATATATATATATATATATATATATATATATATATATATATATATATATATATATATATATATATATATATATATATATATATATATATATATATATATATATATATATATATATATATATATATATATATATGCATGTTTTATTAAAGACCAGGTCTAGTTGAACTTTGATTAGCTTCTTTCTTTTGCTTTTCTAATTTCCTTATTATTCTCTTTTCGTCTTGCGAAAGGTTATAGATAAGTGTTCCGATATTCATGGTTTATTTTTAGCTATCTGAGCTTTCGGTCACGTTGGACAATCTTCGGAGCGAATTAATTTTACACTGGTTAAACATTTAAAGGTATTACATTTATATACTAAAGATAATTTAGATAATGAAAAGAAGGAGGAATGTGGTTGACAGGAAGTAGTTAGAAAAGGTACATTTGAGAATGGGATTTCGGTATTATTGACCGTTAATCCGTAAAGAGTTTTAAGGTTCGCTGGGTGGCGGTCAATTGGGCATAAATCTTCGGTTTTTCTTCTTGGATTAGGATCGCTTCCAGGATATGAAGGCGTGTGCGGTCACTTCTCCTTTAATAATGGTGTTTTGTACGAAAATTTCTCGTGTTAGTTGAATTCCATGTTGCATGTACTAGTTCTTGACATGTTTGGTTGTGACATGTTTTTTTATTAAAGTTATTTCTAATTATTCTTTTATAATATAAAAAAAACAAAAATAGTGAAGTTCAGAAATAAATATAAGTATCGAAATTTTGTGAATTTTTTAAAACCCAAAGAATTACAAATGGTAAATTTCAAAAAAATTATTTTTATATATCTTCTTCTTCTATAATTATATTTTAGAAACATGATATTTTGAAAGGGGGTAATTTAGTTTAAAGACCCTTTTTAAAATTATTATAATTGGCGAAGTTGAGAAAATTTATACAAATTTAACCATTGATGCATTTGTTAGATTTTAAATTTTAATCTAAGTAGCGAAGCCATTACCTAGTATATATATATATATATATATATATATATATATATATATATATATATATATATATATATATATATATATATATATGCTTGAAATATCCTAAAGGAAAATAATAGACAGGATAAGCCAAAGCGCTTTCGTGTTTACATCATCAGGGGTAGAAGAACAATGGAATAGAGAAACAGTACGTTTGAATGATGTCACATTTCTCTGTTTATTAACTGTTTCTCTATTCCATTGTTCTTCGGCCCCTGATGATGTAAACACGAAAGCTCTTGGGCTTATTCTGTGTATTATTTTCCTTTAGGATATTTCAAGCATCTTAGATCACTGTTTTTTGGTGATTACTTTTGAATATATATATATATATATATATATATATATATATATATATATATATATATATATATATATATATATATATATATATATATATATATATATATATATATATATATATATATATATATATATATATATATATATATATATATATATATATATATATATATATATATATATATATATATATATATATATAAATCTTTATAAGATTTCTCAAATTTGATTGGTCAAAACAAATATTCTTATGTCAAATCAAATAATTTATCTTTTGGGATCTAATCATTATTCTAACTTTAGAATTTTTGTCACTTCTGATTGTTCCTAAAACATATTTTTATGTTAAGATAATAATGCATAATATATAAAACCCATTTTGGAAATTTTTCTCATATCTATATATATATATATATATATATATATATATGAAAATTAACCCACAGGAAAATGAAAAGATGAATCCAAGCACTTTCGAACTATAATGTGCAAGTTCATTTTCAAGAAATAGCATGAAAATAGAGAAGACAACCTTATATCGGGTACAAATATACGAAGGAACGCCCATCACAAGTACAAACCAATGGAAAAAAAACACAAAAACAAGAAAAAGAACAATAGGCAACTAATAACAGGCATATGCATCCCTAAAACGATATATACTCAACAACGCCATGTATATGAATGGAATATGGTGGGGGGAAAAAAACAACATTTTAATGGATTATCATTAGAGCGAATACATTTAGGGCTAAGAGTTAATTCACAGTCACAACAGAGACACGTGGTGGGGGAGGTTGTATATATATATATATATATATATATATATATATATATATATATATATATATATATATATATATATATATATATATATATATATATATACAGGCTTGCCAAAATTATGGGGCAGGTATGAAAAAGTGAATAATATGATTGAAACTCATTTATGTCATACACACACACACACTCTCTCTCTCTCTCTCTCTCTCTCTCTCTCTCTCTCTCTCTTTCTCTTGGGAGGTACCGTGGCCAACCAAAAGGCTCTGAGCATCAAATCGAGAGTCGGCGAGATCCTATCAGAGATGGGCGTAGGTTTCGTCAACCCGTTCTACCAGTTCTACGGCCGGTTCGAACTCTTCACCAATAATTGTACCCACCAGTCTGTCCGTGGAAGAAGTGTGCGGCGTTAGCTTATCCGCAGCGGTTTCTGCTGGGAGGAGAGGTTTGGTCGAGGGGGACCCCTGAACAAAACCAAGGTGTGAGATTCTCCCGAAGTAGCGCCCTCAGCAGCCGAGGTCGAGCCCCCAGAAGACAATCCTTCCGTCGATACAAGAGAGGGGGCGGAGATGGGTGATGACCAGCCTCCGAATCCAGCTTACGAGGAGAGGACGCCTGACGAACCGTCGGGAAACGGACAAGTGGAATGGGCAGTAGGGCTAGTGCCCCCTCTCCTCCCCCAAGAGTGCTTCTCTTAAATGCCCGCTCGATAAGGAACAAGTTCTGCGAGCTTGGATGTCACCCGAGAAGCTTGACATAGTGGCCATCACTGAGTCGTGGATCATTGCAGACACTAGAGACCTTGTAGGCGAGTTTGGAGTACCCGGTTACGCGACGTTCTATAAAGATTGCGCTGACCGGGAAGGCAGCGCAGTTCTTGTGTATGTAAGGGACCATCTGTTGCCGGATGAGTGCAGACCTATTTTGGGGCATAAAGATGTTAGGAGTCGACATCAAGGTCGATGATACAATTTACAGGGTCGTAGTGGTCTACCGGCCTCTCCATCGGACAGTGGGGGTGGATATGGACCTGTACCAAAAACTTTCAGATGTCTTAGATGGTCCCGCGTCACTACTGATAGGTTACTTCAATTTCCGAGTCGACTGAAGTGACCGAACGGGCGACGAAGAGGCGTCTCACTTTGTGGACTTTGCTGACATCAACTTTTTGACTCAGTGGTTCCGCAAGCTTTCCCGAGTGGGTAACGTTCTGGATCTAGTATTTACCACCGAAGATGACCTCGTCTCTGACTTATCAGTGGATAAGTGCATGGGTGGAAGTGACCACAATATGGTCAGGTTCGGTGTACGTGCCCCCTGTACGCAAGGTACAAATGAACGAGCACATAAGTTGGATCTCAGACGTGCAGACTTCGATGGACTTTGGATGGCACTTGGCCAGATACAACCATCTAACGAGGACGGGACGAACTCCAAATGGAACGACTTCAGAATCGTTTTATGCAGCGTCAGGTTGAGTTCGTTTCTACAAAGACTGTCAGCCTAGCGAGATCCAGCTTAGGTAGTTTATTCAAGAAATCGCCACCGCTATTAATTGTATAAAAACAAGGCACAGACTATGGAAGAGAAGTAGGAATGCAGCGCATCATGAAGCTTACGAAACTCATTGTAGAAGGATAAAGATACTAGTGCTTACGGTTATACGGAACGAAGATATTCATGTGGTCTCTCTCTCCAAAGACAACCCTAAGGAGTTCTTTGCGTATGTGAACAGCCGAAAATAAGTGCACCAACGCATTGGACCTCTGAGAGACGTGGACGGCGTCCTCCAGGATTCGAAACCTGGAAATAGCCAACATACTCAACGACTACTTTTCCTCAGTGTTCACGAGGGAAAGGTTCGGAGAGATACCCAGACCGCCGATAGTGATAGATATTGGATTAGAAGCGCTAGAAATAAGTACAACTGCCAAAGAGGTTGCCAGGAGCCTTGGTCAGTCAAATGCGTACAAATCCCCTGGTCCTGATCGCTTCCTGCCAAAAGTGCTGCGTGAGGTGAAAGATCAAGTAGGCACCCATCTTTCTGACATCTTCAACGCATCACTCGATATTGGTGAAGTCCCTACTGACTGGCGTATTGACAACGTCACCCCGATCCACAAAAAGGGGGACCGTGGCACCGCTGGAAACTACCAACCGATTAGTCTCACTTCAATAGTGGGTAAAGTACTGGAAGGCATCATAGCGGATAGAATAACATATAATTTAGCGTCCCACCACCTGTTGAAGGACGCCCATCACGGCTTTCGAAGAAAGCGCTCATGCGTCACGAACTTAGTCGAATTATTTCACTGGGTGATGAGCGAGTTTGGCAGAAGTCGAGCCGTGGACATACTTTATTTGGACTTCCAAAAAAAGGCCTTCGATAAAGTCCCCCACCGTCGACTGATGGGGAGAGTACGTGCCTTGGGAATTAGAGGAAAGGTCGCAAACTGGCTAGAAGGTTGGTTGTCGGACAGGTGAAAGAGGGTTACTATCGGCGGCCAGGCCTCTAGGTGGTCGTCAATAACGAGAGGAGTCCATCAGGGGTCCATGTTGGGCCCTCTATTATTCATCATATACATCAACGACATAGATTAAAGACTCGCGAAAATTACCGACGACACAAAAATGGGAGCGAACGTAGAGACTCCCCAAAGCATCGAGGGGTTGAGGGAGGACCTACGGATGTTCGGTGAGTGGTCTGAGAAGTGGCAGATTCTTTTCAATTTAGACAAGTGCAAAGCGATGCACATCGGATATGTGACTCCCCGGTCAGGAAACAAGCTACAAGGTATGCGTTTTGAGTCAACTGATGTCGAGAAGGACTTAGGTGTGGTGATTAGCAGTGATCTCAAATTCTCGAAGCAATGCTCACAGGTGGAGAAGAGGGTTCTGCGCCTGCTAGGTTACATCATAAGGGAATTCAGCTTTCAAAACAAGGAGGTTGTTCTTCCCTTGTACAACTCACTGGTGCG
This sequence comes from Ceratothoa steindachneri, assembly GCA_963969495.1. Lineage (NCBI taxonomy): Eukaryota > Metazoa > Arthropoda > Malacostraca > Isopoda > Cymothoidae > Ceratothoa > Ceratothoa steindachneri. The sequence goes on along the minus strand of OZ018317.1, from coordinate 81,997,419 downwards.
GCCTCACCTGGAGTACTCGGTTCGGTTCAGTTCTGGTCCCCCCACTATCGAAAAGACCTCGATCGTTTGGAAAAGGTGCAAGCCAGGGCCACGAAACTGACCCCATTGCTAAAGAACAAGATATACCCAGAAAGACTGCAACTGCTCGGTCTCTTTTCACTCGAGAATCGAATACTGCGCGGTCGTCTCATAAAGACTTTCTAAATTTTGAAGGGTTTTGAAAATGTTGATTACCCGACGTACTTTACCCTTAACCCGGAATGCGACTCGAAATCACGGATGGAAGGTAAAGTTGCCCAGGTTTAATTCGCTTCCGGTGGGTAAGTCCTTCACGTGCAACATCTGCGACACGTGGAATAGACTGCCAGCAGTAGTTGTCGACAGTAGTAGTGTCGACCAATTCAAGAGTCGACTCGATAACATATGCTTAAAAACATGATGTGGTGATAGCAAGATTTTAGTGAGTGTCATTGAGATAGTTGAATTAAGATTAGATTAAAATAGCTAAGTTTAATCTTATAATGATCACCTCTTCAGCATGGGCCGCAAGGCCTTTGAGGTACTTCTTTTCCTTGTAACTCTCTCTCTCTCTCTCCAGTTGCCTCCTAGCCCTTCTTCCGTTCAGGTGCGCACAGTGTTGCACCCGCTATTTGATTCATAAAGTGTTTAAAATTTATATTTTTTTAATATTGTAAAGTGTTTTCCTGATAGAATTATTTTATTCTTCCTCATTTAATTCCTTTTCTTGAGAATATAAGTCCTTAAGTCCTTTCTAAAGTGATTTACTTCAGTTATATATATATATATATATATATATATATATATATATATATATATATATATATATATATATATATATATATATATATATTTATATATATATAACAGGAATCGTTAGCCGTGTAAATACTTTGTTTCGCCCTATTCCTCGCGGTCATCTAGACATATCTACCGGTCGCCATATTTCCCTGAAAAGAAAAACTATAAGTAATACTGTTACATTTCTTTTTTTTTCATTTAACATTTCGACTATTTTTTTTAGTCTCTCAGGGGCTATTTAATTTGTCAAGATTTATCTTGAGTTTGCAAGAATTGGCACATAATATTTTGTTTTGTTTTTCCCTGTGTGTGCGTGTGATTACTCTCTTTTCCTCTTATCTCTGACGTCTGAGGGTCTTAGTCAATCAGCGAATAGGACTAAAGCCAGCCGGCGCCAGTTTGTCTGCATTCCAACAGGTATATTTTTTATTTGACTTTCAATCTATTTACCTCGTTTTATTCATCATTTACTTAATTTTTTTAAGAAATTGCTGAAAACACTGTTTTGTATTTTTTGTTTAATCATTACAAGTGAAGAAATTATATTGTATATTAATTTATCAAGTATAAAGTGAAGTGGATATATTTCAACACTAAATTTACCTAAGTGTTTTATGTGTAAATTAGAGTACTACAAACAAAATTAATTTAGTGAAATATAAATTTATAATTGAATAAATCCACGTGGATCGTACTTTGTTTATAAATTAAAAAGAGAAAAAAAAGCTTCTATTAACGATGATTTCTGGAGCTCAGAAACTAAAGCACTGTTGCTTTAAATGTAAAAACACGAGATAGATAATAGACTTCCAAAAGCAGACTTTTGAAAATATAAGATCAAGAAGTGTTTGTGAGTTTTGCAAAATTCAAGAAAAACATAATTTGGTAAAAGCAAAGTATCCGGATGTCTGTTATAAGCCAGATGGAAAATAGTATCAAGCCCTCGAATTAAAAAAGTGTAATTGTCAGACAGAAGATGAAATAAAATAGCCAGAGCTGATCAGAAAATAGTAAAATTGGAACAAGAAGTAGCATTGCTTTCAAACAGAACGGATAATACAAATATACGCGAAAATAAAAAAAATATTGAAGTAAAAAAAAGCGCCCAATAAAAACAAACATACCAAAAGAACCAGTTATATCAACACCTAATATAGGGTTGAGGAATAAGTTCTTGCGGTTTTATCAAATTTATTCATTAACATTAACAATTTTAGAAAAACTTCATTTCAATTGATAAAGATATGCAATTTAATCAATAATGTATTATCCATTGTTATTTACGACTTCTTCCTAATGTTCAACTAGTTTTTCGATGCCTCTGCAACAAAAATCTCTGGATTTTGACTCGAAGAATTCGCCTAACCAGGCTCCTAATTCCACATCAGTATTGAACGAAACGCCGCGCAAATTGTTGGAGAGCGATCGGAATAGATGGAAATAAATTAGGTGCACTTTTTTTCATACAAAATTGTAAACATCTGGAGCCAGTTACCTGAAGATGTGGTGTCCAGTAGTTTAGTTGACACTTTTAAAACTAGACTGGACAAAATAATAAGAAACATTAGATACCAAGTGACAATACAGCTTATGTTGATAAAAGGGGGTGGGGGGAAAGCATGTTCTAAGTTTAGATTAATAAGATGTTTTATTATTTGTTTTGATATATTAACAAACTATTGTATATATGTTTATCTCAACCTTTCCTAATAAAAGACATTCTTGGACTTGTGTATTTCTCAAGATATCATATAGAAATGTTAGATCTGCAATGGGAAGTAGTGGTGTCCAATAGTTGGACACCAACTAGTAAGTAAAATAATTAGATAATAATTGACAAATCATTGCATATTGATAGAAAAAAAACAAAAAAAAAGCCTGTTTGAAGTTTAGATAAGTAAGATATTATTATTATCACTTCCGTGCCGTAAAAAATGGCGGCATTATTTTTAAGTTAGAGCTATATTTCATTCGTGAAAACTGTTTTTAAATGAAAAAAACCCGCCCCTTTGTATCTATAATAAATCAATATCCATATGTATATCTATTTCAGTGTCTTTATCATATCTGTTTTGCTAGCTTCAATTGTAGCGTAGTTTTACCTACGTAGTGAGTTTGGCAACTCGCACACATAAATTGCTAAACAAGTGAGGACCTGAGTAGCAAGGGTAGCTTCTCCTTATGATACAAGTAGGTTTTAAGAGAGATAGTATTAATCGGTATACAGTAGAATTTGATTTGTGGATAAACTTTAGATAATAATTATTGTAACTCTAAGATTAGTTTGTTGGTCAGCGAGCCTATGTAGGGTATTTTGAGATATATTTTTTGGTTTTGATACATTAGATTTGACGAGAGGAATCACGTATATTTTATTTAGGAAACTTTTAATAATTTTTTAGAGTAATGATGCTCGGAATAAATTAAATTTACAAATTATTTTAGATAAGGCATCTCTTTATGAAAACTGTTCCAGGCAGAGCACATTCTGAAAGCACGGTATATTCTGCAGCTTAGAGATGATATTTGGAAGCAGTTTGGTAAACTCGAGAAATAATTAGTGCCAAGCAGAGTGGATGTGGGTTTTGTATATACTGAAGTGAAAATTTTGTTTTCTGACCGGGTAATCTTAATGTTTAAAAATGGAAGAGAGTTATTAGTTTCGTGCTCCAGTGTAAATTTGATGTTATCATGCTGGGAAGTGATGTAGTTTTGAAACTAGGAGGCATGATTCTTATTTTTAAAAAGAACGAAGCAATCGTCAATGTATCTTTTATAGAGTATAGGTTTGAACTGTTGTGAACAATTGGACATCCAGTCCTGTTCTAGTTTGCACAGAAAGGCATTTGCAAACGATGGACCAATAGGTGAGCCTATTGCCATTCCGTTCCTTTGTTTATAAAGGCTATTTTTAAATATAAATATTGTGTCTTCAACGGCCAATTTAATAAGCCTAGAAAAATCAGGTTTATTGAGACCAAGAATTGTGCAATTTGTGTTATAAAGTGAATTACATATTATATTACAGGTTTCAAGAACAGGGATGTTGGTGAATAGTGACTCAACATCGAAACTAGTCATGTGATACTGAGAAAATCTAGAGGAATAAATTTAATCTAGGAACTCAAAAGAATCCTGTATAGTGAACCTATATATATATATATATATATATATATATATATATATCCACCCCAAACCCAAGTCTGGTCGGTAGAAGTGATTATTGGCGTTACTTTTTTGCCGTACTTCGGTTCACAAAATGTATATAAAAAAAAATAAAGTTACTTCACCATTTTTTCATTTAAAATTATATAATAAAACTACAATTGTCTTATTTATTAATTAAATAATGATCTTATATTAAATAATTTAACAATACCAGGCAAGGGCTTCGCTACTAGGATTAAAATTTAAAATCTAAAAAAAACAGCGCTGGTTAAATTTTTATAAATTTTATGAACTTCGCTAATTATAATAATTTTAAAAAGGAACTCTAAACTAAATTTCCACCCTTTCAAAATTTCACTTGCTAAAATATAATTATAGAATAGAAGATATATAAAAATAAATTTTCTGAACTTCACCATTTGTATTCTTTTGGTTTGAAAAAATTCCCCAAATTTCGATACTTACGACCGTATTCTAAAACAAATGTGAAATGCACATTTGAGCAAAAAACCTATTTTTTTAAAAGTATTTTACATTTTAGCCTTTTGCATATAATAAATTTATAAATAATTGTGAAGCTAGACTAAATCTGATAAAAGTGCATTTCACATTTTTCTTAGCATACGGCTATTATATTTATTTCTGAACTTGATAAAAAGAACATAAGTCATAACCAAACTAAGATGAAATTATTATTCAAATACTCAAAAAAATCTTTATCTTAAATTATAGAGTTAGTGATGATGATGATAATTATATAGTCGTTATTTTTTTATAGAAAGAAAATGGTGAAGCAACTTTATTTTTTTATATAATTACAAGTCATTGAAATATAAATTCATTTTTTTTTTAAATAAGTAGATTCGAGTCTTACCGACCAAAGAAAAATCTATAAATAAATACACGAAGGGTATTATTATTATAGATTACTATTGTTATTACCTGTGTTTCAATATATTAACAAGATATTGTATACATTTTTATGTTATTCTTTTAGAGCATGACTGGACTTAATATTAAAAATTAGAAAAATAAATAAGTAAAAAATTATTGCATGTTGATAAAAAAGAGCATGTTCTAAGTTTAAATTAGCAAGATATATCTATATTTTTTATGAATATAAAAAATGTGTGGGCGATCAACTTTGCAACAGTGATCACAACCTAAAAGAAAAAATTGAAAGAAGTACTTACAAAATTACACTTCTAAAAGGCTAATTTCATAGATTTAAGAAAAAGCCTAAAAAAATTCAAAATAACTGATAGAGAAATAAATGAAGCCTGGAACGATTTTAAAAACAATCTTTTAATGAAACAATCCCAAATTCATTCCTGCAGCAGTCAGAGCTAGTGGAAAACACAAAAATCCTAAATGATTAACAAATGAAATCAAAAGGGACATTAAAAAAAGAGGCGAGGCTTATAAGATGATCAAATCAAGCAACTCAGAAACAAATAAAGACAAATATATAAAACTCAGAAGAAAAGTAAAAGCTCGAATTAAAAGAGCAAAGCGTATTGAGGAAATGAGAGTAGCTTTAAACTGTAAAGAAAATCACAAAGAATCATTTGCCTTGGTTAATAGTAAAAACAATATAAAATAGTATTGAGCCAATTAATGATCAGCACAATCATCTACAAGTCAAAGATAAAGATATATCCAACCAGGCCTCAAATCAAAATATTATACCAAATATTAAGTATTTAGGCAATGAACCACTAAAAATGTTTAAGGACCAACGATGTACGAACACGAATAGATAAAATGAATAAATTCAAATCCCCAGGACCGGATAAGATAGTGTCAAAGGTGATCAAAGGAGTAAAAGAGGCAGTAGTGGACCAAATAACGTCTATTTTTAACTTATCACTTGAAAATAGTACAGTTCCTCAAGACTGGAAATTAGCCAATGTGATGCCGATATTTTAAAAAGGACGTAAAGATCTGGCTTGCAATTATCGTCTTATAGGTCTAACATCAATAATTGGCAAAAGGCTTGAAAGTATTATTGCATAAAAAATAGTAAGCCATTCAAAAACAAACAAATTATTAAGAAACACATAACATGGATTTAGGAAATATAGATCATGTTTTACAAATTTATTAGACTTTTTCATTACATTAACACATTGCTTGATAGTGAGAGGTTTGTCGACATTCTGTACCTGGACTTTCAAAGGGCCTTCGACAAAGTGCCACACAAGAGAATAATGTCCAAAGTTAGAGCTCTAGGGATAGAAGGTAATACATATATCAAAATGGATTGAGAATTGGCTTAGTGATCGTATCGTAAGCAGAGAGTCGTGATAAATGGTGAAGAGTCTGAATGTATAACTGTGATTAGTGGCGTTCCTCAGGGCTCTGTCCTGAGACCTTTGCACTTTATTATTTATGTAAACGACATAGATGTGCGATTGATTTAAAAAATCTCCAAATTCGCTGACGAGCAAGATAGAGTAGATTTCCAAAAGACATTGACCACATAGCCGATTGGTCTGAAAAATGGAAACTTTCACTGAACTTAGAAAAATGCAAAATGATGCATGTTGGCCACAAAAATCTGAAAGCAGAATACAAACTCCTTGAGAAAACAAGAGCAGAAACAGAAAACGAAAAAGATCTTGGTATCTCTGTGTCAAATAATCTTGAGTTCACGCAGCACTGTGTTGAAGTAGAAGAGAAGGCGCTAAAGTTACTCGGTTATATTAATCGACAGATCAACTATAAAAGCGAAACGGTATTAATAAACCTGTACAATGCTCTAATAAGACCATAACTAGAATACTGTGCACAGGTATGGTCACCGTCCCACAGAAAAGATATAGAAATATTAGAAAAAGTACAAGCTAGGGCTACAAAAATGATACCTTCATTAGGAAAATACAGTTATGAAACACGGCTGGAAAAGATAAACCTTTTTAAACTAGAAACACGACGTATACGAGGTCAACTAATAGAGGTATATAAAATCTTAAATGGAATCGAAAATGTGAACTAATCCATCTGGTTCGAATTCAATAGAAACATTACACGTATTAATAACATGAAACTCGTTCCGAAAAAGTACAGATTCAATGTTTGTGGAAACTTTTTCTCATATAAAAGTGTTAATGTATGGAATCAGTTGTGGGAAAAGATTGTCTCAAGTCCCATCGTTAACACATTTTAAAAAATATCGTAAAATTAAGGTGGAAATTAATATAGAGATAAATTCACCATCATCATCATCACTGACTATAATTTAAGAAGGGGATATTTTTGAGTATTTGAATAATAATTTCATCTTAGTTTGGTTATGACTTATGTTTTTTTATCAAAGTTCAGAAATAAATATAAAGGCCGTATGCTAAAACAAATGTGAAATGCACATTTGAGCAAAAAACCTATTTTATATATATATATATATATATATTTTACAATTTAGCCTTTTGTATATAATAAATTTAGAAATAATTGTGAAGCTACACTAAATCTGATAAAAGTGCATTTCACATTTTTTTTAGCATACGGCCATTAGTATCGAAATTTTGTGAATTTTTTAAAACCAAAGGAATTACAAATGGTGAAGTTCAGAAAATTTATTTTTATATATCTTCTTCTATAACGATATTGTAACAACGTGATATTTTGAAAGGGGGGGAAATTTAGTTTAGAGTTCCTTTTTAAAATTATTATAATTGGCGAAGTTCAGAAAATTTATAAAAATTTAACCATGGCCTCCTTTTTTCAGATTTTAAATTTTAATCTTAGTAGCAAAGCCATTGCCTGGTCTTTTCTATAAAAATTCCTGACTGTGTACTTTTATCCACACACCAGGTGTCTTTTCCAAATTTCCATGCCCGAATGATTTTGGTGGGAGAGGTGGGTAGGGAGAGCTTTCAACTTAACTATACTTTCTCTCAAGCTACTATTCCTTGAAACTCCTTGTAACTCTCTCTCTCTCTCTTTCTCTCTCTCTCTCTCTCTCTCTCTCTCTCTCTATATATATATATATATATATATATATATATATATATATATATATATATATATATATATATATATATCAGGTGTCGCTCGAGGTATTGTGCCCACTTCAGGGTACAGCAACTCGACCGTACAGCAGGGAAACGCCTAGGGATAGGAGACGTGAGGAATAGCCTGACTTTCTTTAAATGCCTATTCATTAACGCCAGGTTAATACGAAACAAGTGGGACGACCTTGTGGTCGTATTGTCCGTTTACACCCAAATAGACGTAATTGCCATCGTAGAAACCTGGCTTCACACTGAAACTCGAGATTTCGAGGGTGAGTATATGATTCCTGGTTACACGATGTTCCACCGCGATAGACCCAATCAAGAATGTGGCAGGGTATTAGTATACGTCCGTAACTGCTTTCCCGCGGTTGATTACAATGTTAGAAATGTCTACGAGATCCTAGGAGTAGACGTAAATCTTGGCAGCTCATCAACTTCGCTGACAACAACATTTTGACACAATAGGTCGAAGAGCCGACGAGAAGTGAGAACCTGTTGGACTTGGTGTTTACCACCGAGGATGACATGGTTTCTGGACTGAGCGTAGGTGAATATCTGGGCGGTAGCGATCACCGAACAGTCTTATTCATCATACGCACTCCGTACAGCAGTCCCTCTCGCGATGTTGCCTACAAACTCAATTACCGCAGTGCTAACTTAAAAAGTCTACGAGATGCGATAAGCCGACTGGAAGCTGTAAGTGGTGAAAGTGTCTCAGCTAACTGGCCCAGATTCAAAGATCGCTTTATGAACCAGTAGTCCAGATTCGATCCCCCAACAAGAGGTGAATGAAAAATCTGTTTAACCTAAATGGTTCAATCGCAGCATTGCCTCAGCAATTCGCAAGCGAAAAAAGAGCTACGCTAAATGGAGAAGAGGTGGTAGCAACGAGAATCTCATGCAGTATAGACAAAATATTAATTCTATTCAAACACTGGTGCGCCAAGCTAAACGCAACGAAGAACTCCGGGTCGGTTCCCTCTGCAAAGAAAACCTAAAGGAATTCTTCCTGCACGTAAATAGGTATAGACCAGTTCGCAAGCGCATAGGCCCTCTCAGAGATGCCGTTGACGCGTTGCAAGAATCAAATCTGGCTATCGTTAACGTGTTGAACGATTAGTTCACTTTTGTGTCTATACGGGAAGAATATGGTTCCACCCTAAGGCAGGGGGTATATCTCAATGAAGAGGAGAACCTAAGAGAGATAATATTAGACGATAAGGAAGTGGTAGCTAGAATTGAGAACCTTAACCCGTACAAGTCTCCAGGTCCAGATGGCTTTCCTCCTAGAGTCCTTCGTGAAGTGAGCGGTAAGGTTACTCCACAACTTACTGCAATCTTTAAACGAATTGTTAGAAACCGGGAAAGTACCAGAAGACTAGAGTGCGGCGGAGGTGACCCCATATTTAAGAAGGGAGAGCGCGGAAACCTGTGTAACTACCGGTCTACGAGGGGCAGTCAATAAGTTTTGCAAATCGGTAGGGCAAAACAGAGGAAGGGGGATGGCTGTTTGTGGGGGTGTTAGGACAAGTTATGACACGTCAGGACCTGAAGCCACACGCTTCTGCCTCGTTTATTTAAGAAGCAGTAGCTGATCGCACATCGTCAGTCACAATTTTTTCATTAATGGAGAAGGTTGAGCACCGCGCAGTGATCAAATCTTTGACCAAGGAAGGCAAGAATGTAAAAGAGATCCATGAACGCATGGTTGCAGTGTACACCGACACCGCCCCTTCCAATGCAAATATTGCTCGCTGGAATAGGGAGTTTCGCCATGGTCGTGAGTCCCTTGAAGATGACCCCTGTCCAGGACGCCCGTCAGACGTGACCAACGAGGCTAATGTGGCCCGTGTGGAAAGGATTATCCGCGAAAATCGACGGGTAAAGGTCGAAGAAATCGAGCGAGAATTTGGAATAACACATGGAAGTGTTATCAACATCATCCACGACAATTTGGCCATGACCAAGGTCTCTGCCCGTTGGGTCCCTAGAAACCTCACGCCCCATGATCGACTTCAACGTCGTCAAAGTCCACAAGGCCAGAGTTGCACAAGCTGCCCTGCGCGAGTGCGAATTCAAGGAGCTCAACCATCCCACCTACAGTCCAGATCTGGCCCCTAGTGACTACTTTTTATTCCGCCAGCTCAAGGCTGCACTGCGTGGACGCCGGTTTGGGGACAATGAAGATGTCCAGATCGCCATCCAGGAAGCAGTCGGGAGATTTCTGGTTGTCGGGAATTCGAAGCCTCAGGGACAAGTGGCGCAAGTGCATTGAAGTCGAGGGTAGTTATATTGAAAAATAATAAAACACTTTTCCTCATATCTCGTTTCCTTATATCCGAATTGCAAAACTTATTGATGGTTCCTCGTATAAGTTTGACCTCCGGTGTGGGCCAAATGTTAGAGCATGATAGCATAAAAAATAGTAAAGCACCTAGAAACAAACAACGTGATCCTGGATTCCCAACACGGGTTTCGCAAGGACCGATCGTGTCTCAAAAACTACTAGAATTCTTTCACGGCATTTTGGGTGAGTAAGATCATAGTCAAGCTGTCGAAGTCTTCTACCCGGACTTTCAAAAGGCCTTTGATAAGGTGCCACAAGTTGATGTGCATAGTCCGTGCGGTTGGTATTACAGGTAGGGTGGCCAGCTGGATTGAGAACTGGTTACCAGGCAGGCGACACAGAGTAAGAATAAACGGGGTAGCCCCAAAATGAGCCCCTGTGAGTAGTGGGGTATCCCGTGCCCGGTACTCTTTTGTTCGTCATTTATATAAATGATATAGACGTTGGGTTATTTTGCTCGATATCCAAGTTCGCGGACGATACAAAATTAGGAGGCAACGTGAGCTCACGCAAAAAAATAGAAAATCTACCGTGCAGCCTTCAAAGGTTAGGTGAGTAGTCCGAGACTCGACAGATGCTATTTAACCTTGACAAGTGCAAGGTCATGCACATTGGCTATGCCAATCTTCGAGAAGACTACCACTTGTTAGGTAGAGTTCTGGAGGTGACAGACATGGAAAGGACTTGGGTGTGCAAATCAGCAGCGACCTAAAGTTTTCCAGGCAGTGTGCTGACGTTAGAAAAAATAGGCACAAAGACTATCGGGTTACATAAAGAGGCAATTTCGCTTCCGTACGAGGAGATTTTCCTCAAATTGTACAACTCTTTAGTCAGACCTCACATGGAATACGCCGTTCAATTCTGGTCCCCTACACTGCGTAAAGACATAAATAAACTGGAACGTGTCCAGGCTAGGGCCACCAAGCTAATTATCTCACTTAGACACGAGGGCTATCAGCATCGACTTCAAGAATTGGGGCTTTTCTCTTTTGAGACTCGGCGATTACGAGGCCAGCTAATTGAGACCTTCAAAAAATTAAGGGGTGTCGAAAACGTGGACTATATAAGGATGTTCACTTTGAATACAAATCCGAACCGTAAATATGGTTACAAACTTGATTTGCCCCATTCTAGACTAGTATTTGTGGGAACTACTTCTCGTATAAGATCTGCGCTACATGGAACCGCCTTTCGGTCTAGAGGGTGAATAGTTAATCTGTGGGACAATTCATTCTAGCCTAGACGATGCAACCTATGAATATGTATAGAACAGTTCCTCAAAATCAGGTGTCTTTTTTGCTTCCTGTGCCCGCAAAACCGAGTTGGGGAGGTGGGAGGAAAGAGCCTTCGCCTGTGTTATGTTTTCTCTTACGCTATATGTTAAGGCCTTCCCAAAATAGTACCTCCACGGTATGGACAGTAATGTCCTTTGAGGTACAGCTTTTTCTTGTGACACTTACTCTCTCTCTCTCTCTCTCTCTCTCTCTCTTTTAATTCTTCCACTATATTTTTCGCGTTTGTTTCCTAAACAAACCTTCAGCTTGCCGCAATCCATCTTTAAACCTCTCACCCTCAGCTATAAATAGCAAACACTAGACTAAATTAAATGATACTGAATTAATTAATTTGATATGTAGATTCTATTGACTCATACAGGAGCTGCCTCGTATAGGCCATTGAATAGTCTTATGTTCTTATGTTATATGAATTTATAAATGCGACATATAACGAGCAGAAATGAATTAAAATGGACTTAAATTCAATGCATTTTAATAAATTGTATTAAATTAATTAGAAACAAAAAGTATTTTTGAAATTGCGTAGCAAAAAATATAAAATATTATCCGCATTTAAAATAAAATTGCTGCTAATTATACTCATTCACAAATCACGGAAAAAAAGTAATGATAGGTAATCCATTCTACCAGGAAAGATAATCAGTACACAAGTTTGAAATATGTATTATAGAGCGTCGCTTGAAGCGCTGAGCATTACCTTTCACTGATGGCTAGATATAATTAAAAAAAAAAACAGCAAAAAAACAAAAGCAAGTACAAAAAGAAGCAAATCTAATAAGTGGCCCAATTACTCAGATACATAAAGAAAGATCACAAAGCCCCAACAGGTAAGTAAGGCTTAGTAATCAGTTATCATTAATCATAGAATTGCACATTATTATTTTGTATTTTTATTTAAAACTAGCAGAGATACCCGGCGTTGCTCGGAAATAATGTAAGATTTTAGCCTGGGCGTTGACCTGGATAAAAATTCTTGGCGTAAATAAATATAGATGCACATTGTGTGAAATTCTTATATTGTGGCACAACAGTATGTTTACTTGCTGATTATTATTATTTTTAGTTTGAAGGTTAAATTCAAGAGAGGTGCACACTCTCCCTATCATATAGTATACTTAAATTGAGTAAATGTTTCACCGCACGCGCTCGGCAGTTTACGCTTACTGGTGACTGACCGGTAGCTATGAGCGAACAACTTTGTGGCTACATAAACAGATCGAGCGTCTTATTCTCGTAACGGGATTTTTTTTCTCTCTCTTGGATTGGATGTCCTTTTGTAAGGGGGAGAGGGAGCAGAGGGGGATAGATATGGGGGAGGAGAGAGGGGGAGGGTTGAAACGGGATTTTTGTATTTCTATAAATGGACAGACACACGCATACACACAGACTTCATTTTTATTATATAAATTGTCGCTAGATTTGTTCTTTAATCGCAAAAAGCAAAATGCCGCAATATGATTTGAAATTTATCTAAGACGGGAGGGAGGGAGGGGTGGGGATTCGCTATAGAATAGTGACAAATTTCAAAATGGCAACTCTGAAGGGCACCTTATCATTATTATAACAGCTGTTTGAGGCTCAATTATTGTTACCTTGAGTCAGAATTATCACTCGGTAAATACGTGCCTTAAAAATGCATTCATTTAGTTCTTACAATTTATTAGTCGACGACGGCCTACTATTTAAAAATATCTCGTCTAGAATCATACTTTAATTTCGTTTATCTAAAATTCAATGTACTACACCATTATTATTGTTCAATTAAAATTCTTGCATTCATCCTTTTTTTTCCCAGTGGATGCTGGTTTCAGGTAGTTAATTTTTTGTCTCTTTTCCAGAAACAATTATTCCATAAATATTATTCACGAATTTTCAAACAAATTTAAGTTACAATTTTCTATCATTCGATATACCTTCTTAAAACCTCCGTAATCTTGCATTAATATTATTTTTTAATGAAAGTATCAGAACAAAGCTAACATTTCTAGGTCAGCTTCTAATGTAACTTTCCTTATCAGGTTGTCCCTTGATTTATATTCCACTATTCAAGTACCCCAGCCTATATGGGTTTCACACAAATAGGGCCAGCCTTATGTTGAGAGATTAAAACTCCTACCAAAATACCTATCGATTACTGGAATTTGTTCCCGAATTGTTTTAAGAGATTCAACCTCCTAAGAAAATACCTATCGATAACTAATATTTGTTCCCTGATTGTTTGGGAGATTCAACCACTACCAAATTACCTAACGATAACTGTCATTTGTTCCCTGATTGTTTTGGGAGATTCAAACCCCTACTATAACACGTATTGATGACTGGTATTTGTTGCATGATTGTTTTGAGATATTGAAATCCCTACCAAAATACCTATCAATGACTGGCATTTGTTCCCTGATTATTTTGGGAGATTCAACCCCCTAACCAAAATACCTATCGATGACTATCATTTGTTCCCTGATTATTTTGGGAGATTCAACCCCCTACCAAAATACCTATCGATGACTATCATTTGTTCCCTGATTGTTTTGGAAGATTCCAACGCCTACAAAAAATTCCTATCGATGACTGATATTTGTTCCCTGATTGTTTTGAGAGATTCAAAATCTACCAAAATACTTATCGATGACTGGCATTTGTTCCCTGATTGTTTTGGGAGATTCAAACTCTACCAAAATACTTATCGATGACTGGCATTTGTTCCCTGGTTGTTTTGGGAGCTTTAACCCCCTACCATAATACCTATTGATGACTGGCATTTGTTCACTGATTGTTTTGGGAGATTCCAACCCCTACCAAAATACCTATCCATGACTGGCATTTGTTCTCTGATTGTTTTTGGAGATTCAAACTCCTACCAAAATACTTATCGATAACTGGCATTTGTACCCTGATTGTTTTGAGGTATTCAAACTCCTACCAAAATACCTACCGATGACTGACATTTGTTCCCTGGTTGTTGTGAGAGATTCAAACTCCTATCAAAATACCTATCGATGACTGGCATTTGTTCCCTGATTGTTTTGGGAGATTCAACCCCCTCCTAAAATACCTATCCATGACTGGCATTTGTTCCCTGTTTGTTTTGAGAGATTCAAACTCCTACCAAATTACCTACTGATTACTGGCATTTTTCCCCTGATTGTTTTTGGAAATTCAAAGCCCTACCAAAATACCCATCGATGACTGGCATTTGTACCCTGATTGTTTTGGGAGATTTCACCCCCTACCAAAATACCTATTGATGACTGACATTTGTTCCCTGTTTGTTTTGAGAGATTCAAACCCCTACCAAGATACTTATCGATGACTGGTATTTGTTACCTGGTTGTTTAAAATGTCAACAATTCTAACATAAGATTTTAAATAAAACTAGGAAATAATTGGGATATTTCTTTCTGTAAAAGTAATAAAAAATAAATCAATTATAATTAAATATTAGTTTATTACATCTGTTTCAGCAAATGAAAAACATTAACTATTCTCTCTAAATCAGGTACGTATTTAGATGACTATTTTCTTATAATACCTTTACGCTCTTTTCCTCTTTTTCGACTAAACAAAACTTTATTGTATTCTAAATAAGCCAAACCAGAGCTTAACTCTTATTTACCCTAAAAAAAATTTTTAAACCTTAACACTCAATACACAAGCTTAACAAATCTAAGTCGCGTGCTCTCAATTATTTTTACTTATGACCTTAGGACCATATGACTTTACGACCTTCAAAACTTTCAAGAAGTGCCGCAATCCGACCCATAGTTAGTTTTCTTTTAATAATTTCCGGACTAACCTTGGGAGGACATTGGCAATTTAATCATTCGAAAGAGAATGTAAAGCTACATAAGGGTTTCAAATTTCGTTAGATTAGGCCGAATCGTTAAGATGTTATTGCCAAAAACTCATTTAAAAGTAAAATGGTTACCATCTGACCGCCTATCTGGTTGACCTACATTGTAACTTATGTTACGGCTCCGGTCCCTCCCTCAAGATAGATTCAGAGGAACGATTCATTTATTCGGATTTCTGCGGAAACTAAGCTAACTAAGAGGAGTAGCGGAGGGTGGAATCCTTGCCCCCCCCTTTACGTAGCTATCTGTTTCCAGAAGACGATGTTGCGTGCGGCATCCCTCTGCGCACCTATGTGAAGAGATCGAAGCTTGGCAGGCGAATGTAATATCTCCGTTCGCCCTTTGGCTTCAAAATCTCTATTCAGGTGGTAGTAGTCCAGTTTCACTTGAATACGAGGTATTTTCTTGTCTATCTATATATTCTAGCTTTATTCAACTTTGTTGCAGTTATCGAGGCGACACAGGTCAAAAAATTGGGTATCAGTGCCCTTAAAGTGGAATAATGTACATACCTATATTATAGAAGAGCTTCCTTTTTCTGCTTTGACCTCTTTATGTACTCACATGATGCACACGCTGAATTTGACAAGGGATGGCCGAAGACATTAAGATAAGCCACCTGGGTTGTGATTGGCTCAAGCACATTTGTCCGCATTCGAGAAAATGATTTACTTCTCTATCTCAGGTAGTTTAGATCGGTTGATGCGGCTGATGATTTCTTCTTCAGAAAACACAGCCGATGGCCTTTCTTCCATTCCTTGAACGCCAGACCGTTTCACTCGTTTCCCTCTTCGTTTGTCGTCGGTCAATTGTAAGACTGCCTTTAAAAATAAGTGATTTACCTATAATTGTTACAAGCACCGTCCGAAGGATTACACGCTGTGTGAACTTCGTCGGGCGAATGTCAAATTCCATTTCGTTTAGAATCACGCACAAGTCTCTTCAGGGTGGGTATGCGTGCCTTCACTCAATAGGAGGACCCATTTTGCAGAGATGTGGAAACGTGTCAAAAGGAGTCATTGTAAGTTTTCACAAGACATTTGCGTTCTCCTAGAAGATGGGACCAGGATCTCGACCCAACATCCGTGGTGTAATCCTCGGCTTCTGTTTACTCTACATTCTCTAGTGACGATACCTCGTCACTAGCATTCCAAGCATATCTCTCAGTTAAGGCCGCAGACTTGACTTCTCCTCCATCGGTAAGAAACTCTTTAACGACTTGTTTTCTCCGAGCGAGTTGCATTCCGCTCTCTCTTTTTGCGTAAATACCACTCTTGGTCTGGACGATATCCTGTACTCCATTCTTCTAAAATCTACACCCAGATAAATGAGGCCTAGCCTTTCTGTTATCTTTGTTCAGCAGGATCTGATAGGAGTGTATCTAAATTCCTAGCAATAGGTACTTGCTTACTTTTCCCCTATGAGAGGAAGACATATATATATATATATATATATAGAATTTGCATGTTTTAAAAATGTTATAGATATTATTCTGTTCTTCTCCCTCTCGTGACAATATTTCCAATAGCTTTTCTTATGTAAAAAAGCTACTAAACACCATTCTCATCATAACTGCCAGTTGTGCTATACATGATATACCGATTGATTCGTCAAATTGAAGTGAGAATCAAGCGAATATTTCCAAGTCACTTTAAAATTGAATTTGCGTCATATGAAATTGCATCTATTCTTCTTGTACAAGAGCTAAAGGTTTTTTTATACTGACATAATGTGACACTATCACCCCAAGCCTAAAATGCTTCTTTAAAAAACTCGCCTTCCTGTAATCTTTTTTTCTCTTTACTAGTACACGCACACACACACACACACACACACACACGAGAAAATTTTTGAATTAGAAAAAGTGGATTTTAAAAAATGTTAACACTTTTTGTTGGAAAAGCGGCAGTGAATAAATAAAATGGATTGCAGAAGATATATTTCAAACTTCCAATATTTAAGTAGATGACTAATATCAGTGTGCTGTAGCGGGCCGAAAATCTAGACTAACCCCAATCAATCCAACCCACTTCCTACACTAATCCGGACGTGAGAAATCGAAGGAGAATGAAACGGATTGTATGTACAGTCCTTTACTTACAAAAAAAATGTACAATGATATGCACAATAATATAATTATAATTTATATTTGCAAGGGAAGTGTGCACACTTCAAAATGAGGCCAAATTTCCCATCCAAACAAGATACCAAAAGAATTTTATAATCAGCGAATAGAACAAATTTATTTAAATGTATCTACACAATAAAATGAAAAAAAACAACAACAACAACCGAACTAAAAGGGGCACGCGCTATCACTTGTGCGCTGGAGGTGGGTGGTAGTAGGTTAATACAAAAGGAGGCAGGCTCGTCAGCCAATGCAGGTGGGCAGTTCAGGTGTCTAGCGAGGTATGAAAGCCCTCCGTCTCAGGGCTGGGCGGAGCACTCGTCTAGAGAACCCCTCTAACAGCAGTCCGTCCAAGCTTCCACTCTCTCTAAATGTATATCCAAACAATTTTCAGCATTAATAATTCTTTAAATATTTATCTTTAAAACTATTCTGTTTCAAAATGTAATCTCTGAAAAGAGAATACAAACATCAATAAAATTAAAAACAAAACAAAATTTAAAATCCAGTTAATCACACACACACATTCTTACAGAAGGAGGGAGAGGGTATTGGGAAAAGGGGTGGGAGAATGGCCCTTTATACACACTCACATTCGCTCCACCACACCCCTCCTTCCATAAGCCATTCGACCAAAGTCACTCACAATACACTCTCAATCCTTACTCACGGTACCTTTTATACTCAATCGCACCCTTCTGCACCCATTCACACTCGTCTACTGGTCCCTGGCTCCGCGTAGCAATCAGTCGGGTTTGTTCATCAGTCGCCCTGTCAGTCTCATCGTCACTATTGATCATATCGTATACCATACTTTTAGCCCTCGTTACCAGTTCTTCCATCTAACGACAGAACTCTTTCATACTCTTCCGTTCAGAACCTTGACTCTTTATACCCCCATTCATCAGCTTCTCACTCACAGCCCTCATCAAACTCAAAGCAAACTCTTGCGAAACAGACAGGTCACTCACATCTCCTGTATTCTCAACAGGCATACCAGAAACCCCTTCGACTGGTTCCCACCAGAAACCTGAAAAATCAGCCATTTCATCATTCACTACATCAAACTCACCCCTACTATTACCATTCATAAAACCCGAAAAATCAGCCATACTAGGTTCATTCTGCCCAAACACACTATCATTCATACTGTTCCCAAGACCAGAAAAATCAGGCACAGGCAGCTCACTCAGTCATCTAATTATACCAGCCAAATCACTAACCTGTTTACGCAAAAACTCAATCTCCCTTTCAAGATCTCCTATACCAGAAAGAATCTGCTCCGACTTACTTTCATTCGTACTTGTATTCTTCCTTTCAACATTCTTTGTACGCTTTTTACTCCTCGAGGCCAAGACAAGCTCTTTCCCAGACAGATCCATACTATCACACGCAATCTCATCATCATGCACTTTACCTCTCTCTCTGCACAGTTCATACACCGGATGACACACTAGGTAGCCAGGAGATTCTCTCCATCCATCTCCTTAACTAACTCTGATGAGCCCGCACTCTCTCAGTCATACTGTCATTCAAACTTTCCAAAACATACGTCACTCTATTTTCTCAAACTCTCACAACTCTAAAAGGTCCATCAAACTTCTCACTCATCTTTGACACATTTAACCTACCCTTGACTTCTTTCACCTTCAATACTTTCGCACCTGATTCAGATGAACGAAACTTTTGATGTGCCTCACGCCAGACACTCTGCTCACTTTCACTCAAACGAAACCTATCTTTCACTCACCTTTCAAAATTCATCACAAACTGACACGGGGACATTCCAGTTGCACTATGCACAGTCGAATTATACGCTCACAACACTCTTCCCAGACACACATCCCAGTCATTCACTGTCGTACTCATCATTCTCAACATCTCACACAAGGTTCTTATCGTACATTCAGCCAATCCATTTGAAGATGGTACATATGGAGTCGTTCTCACATGCTCCACACCATTCTCTCTCAACATTTGCTCAAACACTTCTCCTACAAATTCCGGCCCATTATCACTCAGACATCTTCTAGGCTTACATACACACATAGGAAAAAACAACTGCTCAACCACACGCGCAACAGTCACACTCCTTTTATCTCTCACAGGCGCTGCATACACAAACTTACTATTATGATCAACTATAACAACCATACCAACATTCCCAGCACTTGTACTCGGCAAAGACACACAATCAATCACTACCAATTCAAACGGTTCTTTCGCATCAACTTTCAACATCGGTGGTTTCACTTGCACACCTTGCACCTTTCGCTTCTGACACCTTTTACACGTAGTCGCTACATCATTCACAGCAGTTCTCAGAAACGGATGGAACACACGCTCCTTCATACACTCCCACAGCTTAAACTTACCCATATGCCCATAATTATCATGCACAACCTTCACCAGACCAATCATAACAACCAAGGACATCACAGGTACATACATATCATCACCAACCTTCACATGCCTCACTCACAAAATATACAACATCCATACAAACAACAAAATCCTTAGCATACCTTTTAAAATCACTTAAACACTCAGGTCATTCATTCAAATCTACACGCGTCATTACACACCTCTTCAACTCACTAACAAAAGGACACATCTCTTGCATATCTAGAATATCATCATCACTTAAAATCTCATTCTCATCATCCATGACCAATTCAATCATACCGCAAAATTTGAAAACATTCTTCGCACTCTCATTCAACCTCATCACCTCAACTTCGCCTTTCATAAGGCAATCCTTATCAGCATCCAAAGCCAAATCATTCAATCTCATAAAGCCTACACCAAGCAAGAAACAACACGGCATTTGCTCATCTTTCAGAATCACAAAGTCATGCTTCACATTCACACCATTACCCAAACTCACTTTCAGACTAACCTGTTCCCATGCCACTATCATGCCATTCCCTAATCCATTTATCCGTAACTTCACAGGTTTATGCTCCCAACATCTAAACCCATCATACTTACTCAGAATCCTCTCATTCACTAAAGACACTTGCACTCCAGTATCATTCAAACCACAGAACAACCTTTCAAAAACTTTCACTGTTGCTTCCATTATATCAGGTCCACCATGTTTGCAATGCACAGGAGGAACAAGCAGACCAACATCAGCACTGACATCTACAACATCATCAACTTCCACATTATCACTCACCACACACTCATCTTCATCCAGACGATCCTTCTTCTCTCTCATATATGAACACTTTTCAATCACCCAATTGTAGTGCACACCGCTCAAACATTGCAGATGCACCACACGAGCATTCACACCCTTCATCATCTCATATCTGTGCACAATCGGCCTCTCACCACCAAGGTGCACATAAACAACCACTCCATACAAACGACTCACTACAATCAACACTTCTTGAAATGGCGAGACCCCTTGCATACACATCGCTCTCAATTGTTTCATGAAGTTCTGCACCCTTGCCATACCAATGCTTTCAGGCTTCCTACATACTTCACTCATTACCTCCTTCCTTAAGTCATCCACACTATCGAGCACTCTCACATCTACTCCATCACTCTTCAAATCTTGCAAACCATTCCATACACTCTCAAACAAGGAATCACCACCACCCTTACTCTCTTTTCCATTCATAATCCCTTTCGGCAAATACTCAGGATCACTCACTCCACACACATTTTTATCATTTATTCCAAGATACCTTGACATCAAATTAGCAACTCCATTCCGTTCGCCCGTCACATACTTAATCACATAGTCAAAGTCACTTAAATCTTCCAAAGTCCTTGCAATCCTACTATCAGCCCACTTCATACGCTGCAGATACACAAGAGGTTGATGATCTGTTTTGATCACAAACCTCACACCATATAAAAACGGGCGCAACACTTTCAAACAATACTTTATCGCAGCCAACTTTCGCTCCACAGTCGAATACTTTCGTTCTGCAACATTCATAGCCTTGGATACATACCCAATTATTCGCCTGACATTCTCTCCATTCAAACGCTGCTTTTGCATCAGAAAATCTCCAATACAATAGCCACTCGCATCTGTATATAATTCAAGCATTTTAGCATTCGCACTATAATCTGGATACGCCAATTCAACATCTTCAGCCGCTGCCTCTTTCAGTTTCTCATACGCCTCATTCATCTTATCATTCCACCTGACAACCGTACTACCTTTCTTGCCCATCCACTCAGTCAGAGGCTTACTCACACCAGAACAATCACGTATAAACTTTCGCTGGAACTCAATCAAACCCCAAAACGACTTCAGTTGCTTCACAGTCACCGGTTTAGGAAACATTCGCAACTTCTCAACATACTTAGGTGATTTTCGTAACCCATTCTCACTCACCATATGCCCAAGGAATTCCACTTATTTCGCAAACCATTTACACTTCGCCACTTTCACTTTCACACCAACACTCTCCAACGTTCTCAACACATCATTCACAAATCTCATATGCTCCTCAAAAGTCTCAGTCATAATCAAAATATCATCTATAAACCCAATCACATTCTTATTCGCAAACTTACTCAACACAACATTCATTGCTCGTTGGGAGGCTCCGGGAGCATTAGCCAACCCAAAGCTGAGGTTCCGGAACTGATAATGCCTCTTTGTGGAAGAGAAGGCAGTTACCGGCCGGCTCTCCTCAGCAATGGGCATCTGGTAATACCCCCGTACCAGATCCAGCTTCGTAAACCACTCCATCCCATGCATACTATACACACACTCAGATACCACACACATCGGAAACCTTTCTTTCACATTTATTTAATTTACGTTTCGATAATCCACACATAGACGCAATCTTCCATCCGGCTTACGTACAGGCACAATTGGGCTATTCCATGCACTCTCACTTTCTTCAATCACCCCCAATTGTTCTAATTCTACACACTGCTCCTCAATTTTATCAGCAACCGGACGTGGGAAATGCTTCGGCCGCTGATAGATTGGGGAGTCCTCCTTCAGTACAATCTTGAATTCTGGGAGTTTTGCAACCCCGAAATCCAGATCACCCTTACTCAGGGCTCCCTTTCGTTCAAATATCATTCGATACACATCCTCCCTTTCATACTCAGTCAAACATCCATCCAATTTCGCCATGTCCTTCACTTCATTATACGTCCATTCACATGTCTTTTCACCTGCAACATTTACCTTGACATCCATGCTATCATCCATACCTACCTCATTGACAGTGGAGAAGTGACCCAGTACATCTCCGACTTGGATAGCCTTCACCTCTCCTTTTACACTGGGGTCCGCCTGCACACATACAAAAGGATCATTCATTCTCATCAAGCCATCAAACACACAAGCAACACGCCTTACCTTATAACACGCATCCTTTCCATCCAATATCACAGTGTTCTCACCCACATTCAAACTAACATCCTTACTCCAACTCACTCTAACAGACACCCTTTCACCCTTCACAAGCCTTACATTCTACATAGCAGTCACCTCAATACTAGTAAACACACTCCTCAAAACACTACCATCTTTCCCTACATATAACTTATACACCCCATTTTTACCAATCTTTCTCTCAATCTGATCACTCGCAGGATGCACAACCATATGATTCCTTTTCATAAAATCATACCCCCAAATCACACCATACCTACTACTCACCTTATCAATCACAGAAAATTCACATTCATTCATCAACATACCATGCATTCGAACAGCTGACCTTATCATTCCAATCACAGGCACTCTCCTATTACCAATACCTACCAAACTACCCTTGCACTCAGACAGGAGGGCTTTCTCACTCACCTTGTCATATACATCTTTATACACCAAGCTCGTCTTACATCCAGAATCTATTAAAGCCAAACACTCAATTTCATTCAATTCCACATCCACACTCAGACACTCATACTTCCTACCAGACAGCACTTTCACACTAGACAGACTTACCAACACATTAATCACACTCATACACCTAGAGGATACTTCATCAGGTACCCTCTTACAAATCAGTTTCCCGCTTCAGACTTTCCATTCACACCTTGCGCTCTCAGTCTAATTCAACACTTTTCTCTCGAATGTCCTTCCATCGCACAATAGCTACATACATTCTTCTGGTCACGACACATCCTCGCATAATGACCAGCCTTTCCACAATCACCACAAACATACTTTATACTTCCCCCAGCAGTTGCTCCACCATTCAACCTCGGACAATCTTTCTTCAAATGGCCTATTTCTTTACACTCAAAGCACTCTTTCACACTTTCCTGGCAATCCTTTATCATATGCCCCTTCTGACCACACCCAAAACATGCACCAGACGTCCATCTACATTCTGCCAACATATGACCTTTCCTTCCACACCGACGACATTCCACAATCTTTCTCCCACCATTCGGTCTCTCGTTTGCTGGGACATACCTCGGTTTCTCTCTCATATATCCGTTCCCACGCTTAGCATTCATCAGTCCCCTTCCATTCGACCACCCTCCATTTACGCATCCATCTTGCTGGCCCAGGAAGTTCGACATCACTCCAGCTGGTGAGGCCTTCAGGGCATCCCTGTAGCTGACAAACTGGTGGGTTGGATGAAAGCTCCTGGGCTTCCTACCCCCAACATTCACATTGTACCATCCATCCTCTTCTAGATCGCTTTCATCATCAAATCTTCCATCTTACAACAGCTCCAATACATCCTCCCACATCAACCGTTCACCTGTCAGTCTTATTCTCTCCTTTCTCTTTTCACTCAGCCATTCCCTCACCTTTCGCTGGATCGTGTCCAGAAACTTCCTCATCAGTGGTTTACATTCATTTGCATCATCATCACCATACGTCTTTCTCACCAAACTCTCAAGCCTATGTGCATACATGTTAACAATTTCACTTTTTCCCATTCGAGCCTTCTCAAATTCCTTCACTCTTTTATACTTTACACTCTCCTTCATTCGTTTCACCTGCCCAATCCATCTCTCCTACACCACATCATACCTCGGTTCCCCCACACTTGTAATCACGCTGAAAAACTCCAATACTTTTCCCTCCAAACATTCCCCCAAAACATTCATCCAGTATCCCTTATTCTCCGGGTACTTGAGCCTACAATATCGCTCAAATTCCATGAAGAATTCTTCCACACTTTTCCCACCATGTAACCTAAACTTATATATCTTTGGCACTTCCCTTATCAAAATAACATTTCCCACATTCACTTCACTCTCACTTATATCAATCATATCATCACTCTCTCCTTCATCCAAGTACAATGAGTCCACAGTCTTGCCTCTTACCTTCCTATCCTTCCCCTTTGCACCACTCTTCCTTCTTCTCTTGCGTTCAACTCTCTTCCATTCTCCGTCCTTCCTATCACCCATAATCACCTTATCTTCTCTAGACTCGCACACACTCCCATTGATCCCATTAGTCTTATCCCCTTCAGTCGGAGCACGGGTCAAAGTCGAAGGTCCTGGGGCCGGTCCTGACCCCTTCATCATGTCATATAAGTCCTTCATCCGTTGGTCCACCTGCTTCTGTTTCTCGTCCATTTCTTTCTTCATCCTGTTTGTCTTCTCATCCATACTCATCACATCAATCTTCAATCTATCAATCACGTTCCTCAACATCATACATTCCTCTTCTTTCTGCCTCAATTCCAGCCTCAGTCTCACGATCTCATCATGGAGGCCCTGTTCCACAGAAGCCATCCTCCCAGGTTAGTAACAGTGATAGACAAAGGTGAAAAATAACCAAACTACCTGTCACGCTAATTGGGTATGGACTGCAATCCAATCCTGTCACGCTCCCGATTTCGAGATCTCACGTCCCTATTCGGGCGTCAAATGTAGCAGGCCGAAAATCTAGACTAACCCCAATCGATCCAACCCGCTTCCTACACTAATCCGGACGTGAGAAATCGAAGGAGAATGAAACGGATTGTATTTACAGTCCTTTACTTACAAAAAAAATGTACAATGATATTCACAATAATATAATTATAATTTATATTTACAAGGGAAGTGTGCACACTTCAAAATGAGGCAAAATTTCCCATCCAAACAAGATACCGAAAGAATTTTATAACGGGCTAATAGAACAAATTTACTTAAATATATCTACACAATGAAATTAAATAAACAACAACAACAACAACCGAACTAAAAGGGGCACGCGCTATCACTTGTGCGCTGGAGGTGGGTGGTAGTAGGCTAATACAAAAGGAGGCAGGCTCGTCAGCCAATGCAGGTGGGCAGTTCAGGTGTCTAGCGAGGTATGAAAGCCCTCCGTCTCAGGGCTGGGCGGAGCACTCGTCTAGAGAACCCCTCTAACAGCAGTCCGCCTAAGCTTCCACTCTCTCTAAATGTATATCCAAACAATTTTCAGCATTAATAATTCTCTAAATATTTATCTTTAAAACTATTCTGTTTCAAAATGTAATCTCTGAAAAGAGAATACAAACATCAATAAAATTAAAAACAAAACAAAATTTAAATTCCAGTTATTCACACACACACATTCTTACAGAAGGAGGGAGAGGGTATTGGGAAAAGGGGTGGGAGAATGGCCCTTCATACACACTCACATTCGCTCCACCACAGTGTCAGGGTGGGGGATACACGCTATCCATACACCGCAGGGTGAAATATACTCAGAATGAGAATTACCTCAACTGGGTGCAGGAAGCACGTCGAAGATAGAATCTCCAAGGCCTCAGCTGCAGTCAGAACTCTGTATATGTTGATAAATCTCCGTAGATCTTACATTGCACTACAAATGGTGCAGAACAAATGTGTGTACCTAATCACGGGTACACGTAGGCGGGAAAGAAGACGCCAAGAAGAACTGCACCAAGAGGTGGGGCTCAGCCACATTAACATTGTCATCGAAGAACGGACAAGGAATATACAGGAGCTGGTTAGTCAGGAACTGAATGACGAAATCATTCAAATGATTAGCCATAACAGAAGAGCTCTAAGTCGTGCCAGATTTCCGAGTTCCGCTAGACTATTAGCTAGCGGAAACGAAGTGCCGTTCTACGCATGAAAAGGATTGATTTTGCCCCAAATTACGACAAAACAAAACCGACGAAGAATACGATACCCCGAATAAGGAAAAACACCGATTATTGACCATGAAATCACCGAAAGAGACCCTATAACCACAATCAAGACTTCAGGAAAAAAGAAGAAACAAAGAGCACGAAAATACACGCACTACAAAGAAACTAAGCACAACACTTAAAGTAGAAGTAATTTATTAAAACAACAGAAAATGCGCACTACATACCAAAGAACATGAAATTTATTAAAGACAAATGGCTTGAACGCCATGATAATATAAACCCTAATGATAACAAGAGAGGAAACATAACAAAATAAACACTTTGAAAGCGATAGGCCTGATCACCAGGCTCTAGCATCTCTTTGCAAATCTTCCACACTACTTTCTCTTTTCACCACTTGTCTATTTTCCCTATCTATCCACATACCCTTTTGTCCCTTACACACAAATACATACTTAAACAATTAGCAATTATAAAACATAATTAGATATGACCATAGTGGAGCGATCTAACACCAAATTGAGAGACATCTCTTTCAGATGACCATTGATAAAGACCTGTTATGTAGTTATTTATTACATGACAAATATAAGAAGAGTGAAGGACGCAACTAAACCGTAGATTTACTTAATCGCATGCAAATCAAGGGAAATCTTTGTTATAAATGAAAGTCACTAAAAATGAGCACGAAAAATGACTATATTCGGAAACCCATAAAGTACATAAACGCCCTTTATATACCATCGCGGGAATAAGATGAAACCGTGATGAGAAAAGGAGGTAAACATCAAAAAACTTGCAGAAATTTGTTAATGGAGAGCCTTAGAGACAACACTTTATAAGAGACTGACTCGGTTTGAGCGCTTATAGGTGAAAAAGATTGAGTTGCTTCTTGAAAATCACACACGTAAGCAGATGAAGATTGCACAGAGATAAATAGCAGTGGGTTAGCCGGAATATATCTTTTCTTTATGATAGAAATTATGGATTCTTCTGAACTGGAAGTGGAGTTGTTTGTATTCGTTGCTACGATGTCATAAGGACTGCAAACAGCAAGAAAAAATGCCGTCATTGCTGCTTTAGGGATGATGATTAGCGTGCCAACTAATATGAAAGTGTTTGTAGTGAGACTATTAGTTGTGAATGTGAGTATAATCTCAGTTTGTCTTTCTTCCAAAACACAGTAGAGAAAAGGGTTAGAGCGGCCGTGGGACATGAATGTAAATCTACGAAAAGTGAAGGGCCCATCTCTCGCTGCGAGATACCCTGGGAATGAAGGTAAGTGTGATCAGAGGCTGTCTTGTATCCAAAACACAGAGGGTCGAGATTTTGCCCACAGGGTGCGAGCGTCATCCAATGGTACGAAAGGGTGCGCTATTGTAGCTATAAATGCGGGGCCGCGATTATAAAAGGACTCTTCTCTTGTTGAAGCCTTGTTGATCTCAGTATATATATAGTGAAGATCTTGGAGGATGTTGGCCCCATCTCCTCTGGAGAACTGATTTGAAGCTGCAGGAATATATAGGAGATTGTAAGATTGCGGTGGAAGTAGTCCTCTTCCTGCTCTTAGAAGACCTTCGTTCTTGCAGTATCCCCTGATCAAAAGGGTCATCTATGTGTAACTAATCAGGCTAGAGGTGATTGAGCCGTAGAAGTACAGTGATTGATAGGAGTTTATGACACGACATTTACTTCCGTTTGCGAGATGGCACCTGACGTTCCCTGCGGAAAAGTTTCATCGCCAGAGTCATCACGTGATTTTCAACATTACCTTTATCTTTCAGGTACTGCGACAATAGCGCTGTACAATAAATAAATTACTTTATCTTTAAAAATGTATATAAACTATGGGCTTCTTCCAGTCCACCTTAAAATGTAGGCTCCTTTACCTTGAGTTATTGATTTGGGAAATGAAAATAAAGATATCGTGAATATCAAAAAGTTAGACCAATAAAATAACATAATTGATTATGCAGTACCATATGAATGTGATAAAACACCAAATGTAACCTTATATACGGTATTGTACCAGACACCAATAACGAGCACTTCTTTGTATTTGTCACATGCTGCTACTATTCAACTATGAAGATAATTCACTGGTCAACAGCCAAAATGGTTCACATTGAGATTATGCTCACACAACTAATTTCATATTGCTGAATTTGAATCTGATATTTGTTTTGTTCTATCAGACTAGGTTTTATTAAAAAAATCAATAGGTACAAATATTCAATATTGCGTCACTTGTGTCGTACAACAGATATTTAACCCAAATCAGACCAGCTTTTCTCTTATGTGACTGTGCTTACATGACTAATTTCACATTGTTGAATATGTTTTATTCTACTATTAGATCTACTTTCTTAATCAATCAGAAAAATAGTAAATATCATCTCGCGCAAGATAACGATATTAAACACCTCACAGATAAGCTCATAAGAAATTGTACCAGAAAGCATGAGTTCCAATCCTTTATACTTGACAAGATATGAAGTTCTAAAAGTGCTTCTGAACTTTGCCCTTTCTTTTGTACAGCTCGCTTTCTTCTCGTTGCAGCGTCCAACACTAGTCCTCCATCATGTTAGAACTGAATCGTTCCTGATATCTGCTCCCCATTATGGCGATG
This sequence comes from Ceratothoa steindachneri, assembly GCA_963969495.1. Taxonomy (NCBI): domain Eukaryota; kingdom Metazoa; phylum Arthropoda; class Malacostraca; order Isopoda; family Cymothoidae; genus Ceratothoa; species Ceratothoa steindachneri. The sequence continues at coordinate 81,968,104 of OZ018317.1, read as the reverse complement.
TCTTGATGAAATCTTTCACCGTGTTCATCACTAATGTCTCCAAGGTTATCTGGGAAAAATTCAATATGAGAGTGGAAAAAAATGCAATTTCAAGGACATCCTTGTTCCCAATGCATGATAATTCTTCAGCCTGGTGGAACGATTTATTTGTAGTTGTCAGTACGATAGTTTCCAATAGAAAGCTTTGACAAATTGACAAATGATTCCCAGGAGTTTTTCTCCAGTGGGTTCAAGGCCTTGGTGAAATCGCTGTCATGAATTAGTATGCGAATCTTTGGTCCATTCAAGACACCTGCTTTCAACTTGGCTTCGGAAACCACACCACCTAGTTTTTGACATAAGTATCGAAACCCAGTACCAGATTGATCCATAGTTTTGATGAAATTTTTAGCCAAACCGAGCTTTAGATGCAGTCGAGGCAAAAATATCTTTTCTGGATCTACAAGAAGATTGTGAAAACAGTTGAACCTTCCAGGCGCATCTCTTGGTCTTGTCGGCTATTCCTTTCTCACATAGTGTTCTGCATCAGCTCTGCTGTCCCACAAACACAACAAACACATGTGCTTTGTGCAGCCACTCTGAAGACCCAGTAGTAAATAGATGACTTTGAGATCCCCACATATCTTCCAGTGGTGTTTATCGTACTCTATAGCGGCTAACAAAATCTTCATTATTTCATAGCTCTCAGCCATCTATGCTCCATGTGCTATTGAGAAAGATGGAAAAACTGATTGCCCTTGTGTAAAATAATAGCTTTCAGAGTCTTTTTCAGAGTCTATAAACATCCTCCAATCATCTGACTTGTATCGTTCAGGAGTTTGAATCCCTCAAAACAACGAGGGAACGAATGCCAGTCATCGATAGGTATTTTGGTAGGAGTTTGAATCTCTCAACATAAGGCTGGCCCTATTTGTGTGAAACCCATATAGGCTGATGTACTTGAATAGTGGAATATAAATCAAGGGACAACCTGATAAGGAAAGTTACATTAGAAGCTGACCTAGAAATGTTAGTCCCTGGAGATGTTAGCTTTGTTCTGATACTTTCATTAAAAAATAATATTGATGCAAGATTACGGAGGTTTTAAGAAGGTATATCGAATGATAGAAAATTGTAACATAAATTTGTTTGAAAATTCGTGAATAATATTTATGGAACAATTGTTTCTGGAAAAGAGACAAAAGATTAATTACCTGAAACCAGCATCCACTGGGAAAAAAAGGATGAATACAAGAATGTTAATTGAACAATAATAATAGTGTAGTACATTGAAACTTAAAATCTCTAGGCATTTGTGTAGTATTTAACTATAATAATACTATCTCTAAACTATTAGTCAGGAACGCCCCTTACCCTATTGGTAATGTATATTGAAAAATGCATCGATTGTTCTAAATATTCATTTGGCCAAGCAGGTAAATGTTTAAAAAAACGAATTTCTCAGCATAAATATAATGTCCGTCGCGGGGAAGAAAGCAGCTCATTTTATGTTCATATGTCATATCTTGATCACAATATTGATTGGAATTCTGCTAAAATCATCTGTCATAATAACGATACAATTTCATGAAATATCATTGAATCGACCTTTATTAGTAAATTTCCAGATTTTAATTTAAGTCCTGGCTTATATAAACTTGATGGTTATTTTTTAAATTATATTCACAATGTACTGTCGAACTTTTAATTTGAGATTAAATATTTATATTAATCTTAATAAACAATTTAATTTTATTTTGTGTGCATCTATGTGGCCTTATGTTTTTGTCTGTGTATTTATTTCCATTTGAGTCAAGTCTTTAGAACATTTATACTTATTCTACCTTGATTTTTAGATCCTGACCTTTGATGTTAATCTCTCGCTGATTTTCTCCCTCTCTAATTGCTTAAGCGGTACTTTAATCCTCTTGTCAACCTTTAGTCTTTGGAATTTACCTGATTTAATGATCTTAGTTTGTATTTATCTTCGCTCCTCTAAGGTTTCCATTTCATATTAATTGATTTTGTTGATTGTTTTTTTTCTTTATTGTGGACATTCCCTCTCTTCTGTATCATCCTTATAAATATTACAATTTTCAATACTTTTGTTATTCCTTGATAAAGAACTCGAAATAAAGTTTGAAAGTACTTGGAATCCTCGTATTAATTTTCCCTGTGGGCTTTGTTTCATATATATATATATATATATATATATATATATATATATATATATATATATATATATATATATATATATATACATATCCACGTCAAATTTCAATTTCTCTTGTACTATATGGTTATTTAGTCTGCAATACAAGGTTTCTACATCTTTAGCGAAAGCACTGTGATAGTTTTTAGTACTCGCAAAACCTGAAATTGCTATTTCTTTGTATGTAATATGGATAGTGAGCATTTATATTGTGAGCGGGTTAGATATATGGTATTAAAATCCCTTAGAGGTTCCTAGCATCGAGAGATACTGGGTTTGATAGGGTGACGCTGGGGTTGTTTTGAATTGATGTGTCTTGTAGCTTAATAGTAGATCATCTATCATCTAACCGGCAATCAGGAGAACCGTGTTCGATTTCCGGACAGGATAATTCAAATTCTCACTTGCCGTTATTTCTGTCTCCTCAGTATGGATTACCTTCATTGTACTATATTTTGCTTTCAATGGTCTTTATGTCTTTCAATGTCCCTTTCTCTTGCTTTTGAAATAAACCTCATATTTCTTATTTCGTGTACTCAACCACGTCAAATTTCTCTTTCTCTTTTATTACATACAGCTAGGTAAGGTATTCGTTCTCACGATGACTTTCCCAGGCAAATATGAAAAAATAATATTTTTTGAGATATATTCGTAAAATTTGGGTCAGTTTGTCTTCATGACATTTTCTCTTGATCTCTCTCGATGAACCTGACACTGGGCTCAATGAATGCCTCAAGGCAAACTCGGAACCGACACAGGCATTCGTCACTATCTCCCGTTTTGAGACCCTGAAGGCCCTGGTAATCCAGTCCCTTAGCTAGTCCTTTGTGTTGCAGATGAATTCGTTGGTCTCTCGTTCCAATACCCCCGACACAAAGAAATCGAGGAGGTTGTAATCAGTGGCTGTGTCATTGAAGAGATTCTCCGACAGCCAGGACTTGGTCTTCCGGTTGGTGTAGCAGGGCGCAGAGCTTGTTTGCCACACATAAGACCTCTCTGCACTAACTCAGTCGATTCCGGGCTTCACCACCTCAGTGAGAACACGGATGTAGCCGTTGGTGTTCAGCCAGAAGCCGCCAATGAGGAAGTGGGTGGCAGGAGGTCACTTTCACTGCTGACGACACCGAATGCCATGATTCCCGCTGGAAATTTCCTCTTCATGACTCTGAGTACGTCCTTGGGTGCGAGCGCGAGCGACCCGTTGTTCTAAAAGTTGATCTTCCTGTCTTGGCAGAAATTCTTCTCAACGGAAGAGAACCACAACATGTCTGGATCCAACAGGTGTTGCAACTTGTTGCTCAGCATCTTGGTGTGCTTGAATCGTATTTCCTGCATCGCCTTGTAAAGAAATTGTTTATTTCTCATCTTGAATGAAAAGTAGTGAATGTCCTTATGCACCACCAGCCTAATGAGCGTTTCATCCACAATGACACGCATAGACTTTCTGAGATACTTGTTGATGATCTCTTAGATTTCAGCGACGAACTCTATCGTTGTGATAGCGTCAGATCGTCGACCATGCGTTTTGCTCTCTGCAGTCCCCTCGTAGTAGATTCTAGAATCTTATAGCTCCTTCCTGACCCTTTCCACTATCCTTTTGCTGACGTGGACGAGGTCTGAAATCTCCTTCCGGCGTGGAGTCCAAGGAGGACCCCATGACTTTGCCACAATTTTGGAGGTCCAAAATATTCCATATCCTGCAAAAGAAACCAACAAACTAAAATAGTTATTATTTTTAAGAAGAAAAAATATTTGCGTAAAATTAGCAGTTGAAAATTGCGAACGAATACGGTCCCTACTCTAGTTTACATTACAGTGTTTATGCATCTTTCTTTCTGTCTTCAAAAGGTTATTGAAAGGCAAAAATTAAATATGGCGAAAGCCGTGTAGTAGTTGTTACTAATCATAAAACTTGCAATTGCGCGCTCTCTGTCTCCCTCTCTTTTCTCTCTTTCTCGCTACCTCCCTCCTGCCCCATTTGTCGAAAATTCTCTGCCTCTTGTGGGCGATGAAGTGTTCATACGTGCCTCTTTCCAATCGTGAGGAAGATTGGGGCTGGAACCAATCTGATCCTTACCAGAATGTGATCTTAGCGTTCTTCTCCACACAAGTTCAAAAAGGATTTTTAAAATCATTATTTGTCTAAAGATAGTGGGCCTTTATGCAATATCCTTAGCAACTATCTGCTTGCATTTCTGGCCACTTTGGTGCAGAGCAACAATCGTTGCAGGCTTTTCTTTAGAAAGAACAATTTAGGAAATTGAAAAAAATTCAAACATTTATTTTTTCTAAAAGAAATTATTAAATTGATTATAATTACACATATGTGTCATGATTTTACCCTTTTGATCGAATAGCAAAGCTCCAAGACCTGAAATTCACCTCATACAGGAACAGGATCAGAACGCGATTCGGGATTCAACGAAGAAATCAGCAATATTTATTATTATTTTAGAAATGCTGACTTTTTTTAATAAACTTGCAATAATTAAAATATTAAAATAAGTATTCCTATCACATAACTTTAAAAAACGAGAGAAAAAACATGTTTAATCTTACCTGATTAGTTTCTTTAAGCGCGGGTTATTCTGGGAATTGACTTAATGGTCTTTGTTTACTTTACTTTAAGGTGTGTACAATTAAATGATGTTACAATTAAATTTCCTTTAATTGTAACATTATTGAATGTAATCGCATCTTACTGTACCAAATACCATTGTTGAAAAGTTATGATTATTTTATTAGTCGCGTGTGAGTCTAATCGCGAGCGACTCTACATCTCACTATGTCGGTCGCTCCCCGTTTTGCTTTTTTTGCGGGGGGGGGGGCAATAACATCATAACTATTCGGCCGATTCTAACGAAATGCTATAATTTCAAAGTCATCCCAAGTTTAGCCCGAGAATTATTTTGTTTTGACAATAACATCATAACTACTGGTCCGATTCCAACGAAATGTAAAAGCCTTAGTTTGTTTTACATTCTCTTTCGAGTGATAGAATTGACAAGGTCCTCGCAAGGTTAGCCCGGAATTTTTTTTCGTTTTGGCAATAACATCATAACTATTTGGCCGATACTCTGCTAGACTAGACTAGGCTATAATATGCTATATTCTGCTAGGCAAGCCTAGAATAGTCTATACTATGCTAGGCTATACTATGCTAAGCTATGCTAAGATATAATGTACCTAGATTATGCTAGGTAATACTATGTTAGGGTACAATAGGATAGCTAACCAAGGCTATAATAGGCTAAGCTATGCAAAATTATTCTAGTCTAGGGTATGGCATGCTATACTAGTCTAGGATATACTAGGCTATGCTATAATATAAGACGCTTGACTATATTATGTGTGGGGGAATTCCCCGTGGAATTTCTTTCCCAGCACGGAAGTGAAGTCCTTGCGCTAGAGAAGTTTCTAGAAGTTGGTTAGGCTTAAATGGGTAAGCCTCCCACCCCCCTTCCACAAGCGGTTGCCTCGAACCGCGTCCACCACGGAACACATTTACGCGGGTTAGAATCGCCTCGGCGTGAAGATTCGAGGCCATTCGAGAGTAGCGCTGTTTTCCCCACCACAGCGGGGAGAGCCTCGGATATATATGTGGCTCGTCTTCCATGTGGAAGACATAGAGTTGAGGAGTCTCACCCGGACCACCAAAGATTCTCCTAGTTCCAAGTCAGGTGCTAACAACAAAGCAAAGTGACGGCTGAACTTTTTGAGGGTTGGAATTAGCCCCAGCCAGTGAGGTGATTCCATTTGACGATCGCCACTGAGTAATTTTTCCGACTCCACTCATCAACTCCTTTCGAAGCCCTCCTCGTTCGCCCCTCGTTTTTGGGTGGCCGAAATACTCTCCCCTGGACCGGACGTTACCCCACCCCCCCTCCTTTTTGGACAACCGTCATCACGTTAACTTCCCGCTCAGAAGGTCCGAGCGCCCTTGCCTCTCGTTTATTACCTGCAGAAGACACCCGTGAAGCCTTACTCTAATGTCTTCCTCGGAATCCTCCGTAAGCCAACCCCTCCCCCCTTCAGCAACCCATATGAGTTAATCCTTCCCCATTTGAATAGTCTCCTTCTGTAATACATTAATTTTTAACTTTAGAGTCTGACGCATAACTCTGCAATTCCCCCCTCATTTACCAATTTAATTTTGCCTATTTATTCTCTTATTTCATATAATAAAATTATATATTTGTACATACCTCTTTAAATAACCTTGAGCTTTGCCATTGCCCAAATTTTACCTGACCTCGTTGCACTCTTATCTCGTTATTCCGCGCGTCGAAACTCGTGGCGTTCGGTTCCTTGTCGGTTCGCCTTTAAGTTATTGGTCCCGCCCCCATAGATATAATATGGTATTGATATAATGTAATGTCATACCACGACATATATATTTATTAATATACATATTATATAATTTTGGTGTCAAGTGTGTCTGGGGTTTTTACGAACCCGTGTCATTTCAACTTCGACATTAGAAGTTCCCTTGCTATTCACGTCTATCCCTTTTATTTTAATTTTTGTATTGTACTGGCAGAAGGCAAGTTCAAGTTAATTGAAGAGCAGTGGAACGTAATCTATTTAGATTTTGTGTTGGACACCAGGTAATTGAAAAAAAAATTATTGTGTTTGAATGTTGGAGACTCTCCTGGTTATAATCCAAAAGAGTCAAGGTCTTTGGTGTCCTAACTCCGGTAGAACCATTTATATTTTTTCCCGCTTAGAAACAGCAGAGGCAGGTAACTATATCATAATTTTTTTGTGAACAAGGCCTTCACAAATATTCAATTATTCGTTTCGCGTGGGTAATGTCCTAGCTCGTTCGCGTGTCAGTGTTCCCTCAGTTAACTGCGTAACAATGTCATCCCTCGAAAAAGTCAAGAGTCAGGGTGAAATGTTAGGTCTTTCGGGCAAAGACCTGCTAAATTACGTACATGAAGAAGAGAGGAAAAAACGGGCAGAGCGAGGGGAAGAGGAACTAAGAAAAACGGAGATGGAGGAGAACAAACTGAAAATTGAGATTGAGGAGAACAAACTGAAGATGGAGATGGAGCAGAATAAACTGAAGATGGAGATGGATGAACTTGAAAAAATTAGGCAGCATGAGCTGGAAATGAGCCGAAATCAAATGGATTCTCAGTCCATCGGTTCCCGGGCTGAAATTCCCCAAACTCCTTCAGTCAAACTTCCCGCTTTTAGTGATGGAGAAGACTTTGGGTCATTTTTGACCCATTTTGAGAGAATCTTTCAGATCAATAGATGGGATCCCGAAAATGATGGCGTCGCTCGCTTACTTCCCCTCCTAAATGCCCAGTTAAGGGATATGTTCATATCCCTTCCCCCAGGAGCAACTTTGGACTATTCCACTTTAAAGTCCGCATTGCTAGCCGCTGTTTATATGAATAGCGAATTCTACAGCTCCCGATTCCCCCAGGAGGGGATCCGCCCTGGTCAAACATTTCGGCAACACGGGTACATCCTCCAAAGACACCTTCAGTGTTGGCCGGATGCGTGCAAGATTCCCCAGGTCTACGAGTCCCTTCTGGACTTCTTCCTTAGGGATCAGCTTTTAGCTACCGTGGCTCCCGAAATTCACGCCTTCAATAAGGATAAACGTTATGCCACTTTCAAGGAGTGCTCGGAAGAGGCCGATGTTTACGCGGGTAGTCACAATTTATACCCTAAAGATGTTAAAAAGGCCCCCCAATCGCCCCCCAAAACTAAATTTTATGGTCCTAAGACCCCTCCTAAATTGGTTCCAAGATTTACCAAAGTTCCTAGTCCCTCGAAGCCAAGAAACTTCCATCCATCTAAACACCGAGACGTTAAGCTCCTAGTTTATTCTCCCGCGATTGTGCCATACCAAAAGAACCCAATCGTCTGCTACACCTGCGGAGTACCCGGCCATTACTGCACGAACTGTGCTCAAAACTCCCGATTCGCAAACTCACAGTCCCACCAAGTGCACCAAATCTGGGCCGCCCCTGTTTCCCCTCCGTCACCTCAGGAGACCCCCGATCCTCCCTCGCCCGCCAAAGATCCGGTCCATCAGGTAAACTTTCTCTTTAATGAGAACAACCCTGGTGGATTGAAATTTGAGAACGGAACTGTGAATGGTCGCCGAGTATCCAACCTCGTCCGTGACACCGGGTGCACCTGCATCATAGTGTCTGGGGACATACTTCCTCCCTGTTGGCCGTGACCACAAGAGGTTTGGGGTGGTCCACGACTACCTTGGCCGGGCCAGTCGTTTCCAAGTAACTCGTTGTCACATTGAGTGTGACTATATGTCCGGTTGGGCCGAAGTGGTAGCGGCCCCAATCCAGTTCTGCTCCGTTTTGTTCGGTCAGAACCCCGTAATCCACGACCATCCCGTGGCCCAGCCCGTGATTACCCGTACACAGACAGCCCTGGATTCCCATGCACCCGTTTCCCTGGAAACCCCTATCAACCCGGAGTTCCAAGCCCTCCAGAGCGACAAGTTTGCCCGTGCCCAGAAGGAGTGCGCAACTCCCCCATCCCCTTTGGAAGAAACTAAAGCTCTCGAGCGTGAGTCCATCTGAGGTAACAAACGAGTGTCGTATCTCGTGAAGAAGGACTTATTGAGAGGTATAAGACCTACTATGACCTTAAGTCACGAGAACGAAAATTCAAGCCTGGCGCGGAGGTACTGGTACTACTTCCCACGTGAAGCAACAAATTCTTTACCCAGTGGAAGGGACCCTACCCCGTCCTCAAGGCTAGAGGACCCGTGGATTACCCCATCCGTACTCTGGTAAGAGCGAAGGTTTTCCACGTGAATTGTATATATTATCTGATTAATGTTCTTAATTATGATTTGTTTTTTTTGGTCCAAAAAATTGTTTAGACTTTAGTCCCATATTTATGCCTCCATTTAATTGTATCCTTTTTTGGGGGGGTCCCACTGAAATGTCGCTAATGTTTTCCTGTGATTTTTTTTGTTTAAAATCGTACTTGTTAAATTGTCTCTAGAATTGACCTGTTTAAGGCTTATGTCCGTAAATTCCCCGCTGAGCTCAGATTAACGTTTTTTTTGTGTGTGTACACCTGTCGTACCAGGTCAGAATTTCCCTAGACCCTTGATAATTCTAGTTTGACGGGTGGGATGATCCTTTCCTACGCAACTGCTCTGTAAAGCATCATCTTTCGGATGGGAGATGTGTGGGGGAATTCCACGTGGAATTTCTTTTCCAGCACGGAGGTGAAGTCCTTGCGCTAGAGAAGATTCCAGAAGTTGGTTAGGCTTAAATATGTAAGCGCCCCCCTCCCCTCAACTTCCACAAGCGGTAGCCTCGAACCGCGTCCACCACGGACCACCTTTACGCGGGTTAGAATCACCTCGGCGTGAAGATTCGAGGCCATTCGAGAGTAGCACTGTTTCCCTCACCCCCGCGGGGAGAGCCTCCGATATATATGGGGCTCGTCTTCCATGTGGAAGACACAGAGTTGAGGAGTCTCACCTGGACCACAAAAGATTCCCCTAGTTTCAAGTCAGGTGCTAACAACAAAGCAAAGTGACGGCTGAACTTTTTGTGGGTTGTAATTAGCCCCAGCCAGTGAGGTAATTCCATTTGACGATCGCCACTGAGTGATTTTTCCGACTCCACTCATCATCTCCTGTCGAAGCCCTCCTCGTTCGCCCCTCGTTTTCGGGTGGCCGAAATACTCTCCCCTGGACCAGACGTTACCGCCCCCCTTCCTTTTTGGATAACCGTCATCACGTTAACTTCCCGCTCAGAAGCTCTGAGCGCCCTTGCCTCTCGTTTATTACCTGCAGAAGACATCAGTGAAGCCTTACCCTGACGTCTCACCCGGAATCCTCCGTAAGCCAACCCCTCTTCCCCTTCAGCAACCCATTTGAGTTAATCCATTCCCATTTGAATAGTCTCCTTCTGTAATACATTAATTTTTAACTTCAGAGTCTGACGCATATTTCTGCAATTCCCCCTCATTTACCAATTTAATTTTGCCTATTTATTCTCTTATTTCATGTAAATAAAATTATATTTTTGTAATGCCTCTTTACATAACCCTGAACTTTGTCATTGCCCAAATTTTACCTGACCTCGTTGCACTTTTATCTCGTTGTTCCGCGCGTCGAAACTCGTGGCGTTCCGTTCCTTGTCGGTTCGCCTTTAAGTTATTGGTCCCGCCCCATAGATATAATATGGTATTGATATAATATAATGTCATACCACGACATTATGTTAGGTGTGGTTATGCTAGGATAGGCTATACCAAACTAGCCTATAATATGCTATGCTAGGCTATCGTATGCAATGATATATTGGCTAGGCTATAGTAGCCTATTCTAGCATGACTATACTAGGCTAGGCTATAGTAAGCTAGGCTACACTAGGCAATGCTGCGCTGGACAAGGCTATACTAGGCTAGGCTACGCTAAGCTATACTATAATATGCTAGGTTAGACTAGGGTCTTCTAATTAAGGCTAGGCTATACTAAGCTAAGGCAGGATAAAGTAAATTATACTATGCTAAGTTATACTAGGATAGCTAGATTATACTAAGCTAGGCTAGGTTAGGCCCGACACAGCTAGGCTATTCTATTTTAGGCTAGGCTTGGCTATACTAGGTTAATACAGGGTAGATTATACTATGCTATGCTTGGCTATGATATGCTATGCTATTCTATGCAAGTTTAGGCTAGGCTTTTTTTAGGCTATACTAGGCTATGCTATGCTAGGCTGGGCTGTTCTCTACTATGGTATGCTAAGGTATGTGGCTATACCAAGGTCCTCCCATGGTTACTCCGGGAATTATTTTAAGGTTTTGAAGGTCGTAAGGTCATAAATCAAATAAGTGAGGGTACGCGACTTTTTGGTCAGCAGACCTTGCTTTTTTCTAAGGCCTAATTCCAGTCCCGTCATGGGCCAGTTAACCCACGGCTGATGGCCTTTGTTTTGAGATGAATAATAATAAATATTTTATTCTTGAGAGTAAATGAGTTGAAACTCCTCTTTGCATTTGCGTTTTATGACCAAGGGCATAAAATAAACGATCGTCCTCCACTTTGTAACTTGTTTTCTAACGAGTTTTGTATTAAATTGTATTTGTTGTTTTATATTAGTATTTCATCCAATTCTCCATTAATTAAGCTGCGCTAAGTAAATAACTGTATTCATTCTTGCGAGTTCTTAAAGTATCTTTTTTTTGCATTTATTTTCTGTGTTTTTAAAGCTTTCTTCGGAAGAAAATTAAAGTATTATTTGTATCCTCAATTTTATCGACAATAATTTTTTTTAATGCATTAGACGAGGGCATCTACAATATTATACTAATATTAATTTAACTTATTTTTAATGATCTCAAATTTGATGTAAGTCATCATGTACTTACTTAATAACGTTTTAATGTGTAAATAAAATATAGCAGCAATAGAAATGCTGCTATTAAATCTTAGCTTTCTGCCGAAGCTTTTTATCCCGTTGATGAGGCATTCATTCGCCAGGAAATATTTTATCATTGGATCATTTGAGGTAATGCAAGTTCTGTTCTTTCACCTTCTATACATAGTTCACAAACGTTTCTAAACGTCTATAAGAAGATTCCTCGTCTACGATGCTGATAGTAAATTCTTTTTCCTGGAACCAAAGTTGTAGATTTCCAACTGCTGCATAAATGCGAGTGTTTTCCTTTTCGTTCGTAATGTCCACTGTTTGGTAGCAGGATTTTCTGTTTCCACTAAACCAGTACAATTTTAGGTATCATGAAAGATAAATAAACCCCAGTTGTGTTAAGTTAATACAGGGGGGGAGGGAGGATCCTAAAATTCATCAACTGCGATTTCCTTCCTTTGATTTTGTATTTATTGTTATTATTATTAATTGCAGCAACATCAACTTCATGTAAATGATTACCAAGCCCGTGGTCACCAGAGGTCGGTCCACGTTGCCGAAGAAGGTGCAATGATTGCGGTAGGACTGTCTTTTATACTGCACAGAGATCAGGGAACCCATCCATCGTGGCCCAAGTGAGAGCCAACTATTCCACGTCAGCGGAGTGTGGATTTGAAACCCCTTCAGTTGGTGCCGTAGACGGAAGAGTGATGTCTTGTGTGCGAAAGGTGGAAGGGGCAGAAAGCCGAGCTGTCATTGATTTAATGTGTAAGATGAAGTATGATGATGGAGCTGTTTGCGCCCACGCATCAAGTCCCCACCCCCCTCCTCAATCTGGCGGCAGCTCCCTACTAACTCCTTATTATTTTGTCCTCTCTTGATGGGATCAACACCGGTACCCAGCCGTTTGAAATCCACAGCTTTATCCACTAAGATACGAGAGCTCCTTGACTCTCTTCTATTTTTGTATTTCCTTTTTGCTATTCACATTCGAAGAAATAATTAATTATGATTATTCCAGTATGTAATCACATTTTTCTATTTAATAATAATAATCTCACTACATCGAGCCTAGGAGAATTGTAATTAATAAAATGGCAAGTATGTACAATTTGTACATATTTCCTCGGTGTAGTCAATTTTCCACGACCAATACATGTTTACTATTCATATTTATGTTCAGTTAATTGTGCCAGTACCTGTTTCTCCCGCTCGCAATCGTTGGTCGTCATCAAAATAAATTAATATATTGAGAGACTCGAAAAGGAGAAGCACTGATGCCCAAAACAGATTTCATAAATTTTATCTTTTCGGAATTGAATAACAAGTGAGTTATATTCTTCAAAATATAGGATTTTTAGCCGTTCCTTCAATAGAGGATTGAAGATAGAATTCCACTATTGAAAAGATGCTTAAAATCGGTTACCAGATATAGCCAATAATTTAATAATAGATAATAGAACAGCGACGCTTAATTTAATTAAGGATTCACAGTATAGATTACGCGCTCTACTGCAGAAAGTTTGTAAAAAGAGATTTGTAAAGAGAGTGGTGAAAATAGATGAAAACCAACAAGCAAATCTCCCCAGAAAGACGGTAAAAATTAAGAAATATAAATAATAAGAAAAATAAGAAAGATAAATATTTCCGACGACATTGGGGCCGGTAGAGCCCTCAATCATCCATATGTCACCTGTAGCATACTGGCTTATGTTACATGTGAGGTTTTCTCATATATTTTTGCGTGTTGTCATAAATGAGACGTATTCAGAGTGGGCCCTAGTTACTAGTAAAGTCCCAACCGTTCATGTCTGGGACAATTATTGTTTTGCACATGAAGGTTCTCGAATATCCTCTCTCTCACCAAATGGTTGGCCACGATAGCGTGGATGGAGACAATGATAAATAACTTCCTTGGTCATTTATCTACACTTAGCGGCAACCTGAATAGATCCCTAAAATTATTAATTATTTCAATCTTCTTTTAGGGATCTATTCAGGTCGCCGCTAAGTGTAGATCAATGGCAAATGAAGTCAAAGATTAATAAATATAAAGTTATTTAGCATTGGCTCCACGCTATCGTGGCTAACCGTTTGGTGAGAGAGAGGATATTCGAGAACCTTCTTCGAACATTCTTATTAAATAGTATTTGTTCTATGATTGGGATATGATTTAAAAGAATACTATCACCATACATTATTAATATGTTTATTTTTAATATTGTTCATAAAAAGTGGACGAATATAAGACAAGTAATTCATTTATCTATATCAGCCTTTAACCGAGCAAATGAAATGGAAGAAATCGATGTAAAATACGATTTTCACACTCATTCCTAGTTTGAAATTGTGTAGGTAAACGCTTGTATTTAGTTTGAACTCAGTAGAAAAAAGTTAAACAAAAGGCAGTACAACAAGGAGTCCCATTTTCATTAAACTGTGTAATGCACTGCTTGAGAAGATTTTCACTACTTTGGAATAGGAAGGACAGAGAATCAGAAATGATTAAATGTTTTTAAGCCATCTTTCCTTTAGTAACAATATATATTGTAAGAGAAAGGGAAGCCAAAGAACAATATCCCCTTAATTTGTTCCTTGAATTCCGTCCCTCTATCTGTCTTCTAAGTATAACTTCACGTGAAGTAACCTCGGAACCCAAAGAAAAAAAAGAAAAAAGAATTTGAATACCCGTCAGCTGCCTCACAGGTGCAGTTAATTTAGCTGGGCGTGCTAAGAAAAAAAGAAGAAATAATTTGAATACCCGTCAACTGCCCCACAGGCGCAGTTAATTAAGTTGGGCATGCTAAAAGCTTTTATCCCACCGAGAAAACGCTAATCTCCGTAGTCTGGAGGCTGCTAGCCGAAAGTTTCCCGCCCACATCGTAAAAGTCATTAAGACTTGGGTCAAGCGACGAACGCTAATCCCTATGGCCGCCGGAAGTGTTAAGCCAGGCTTCTGAGTCTGCCAACGAAGAGAAACCCCTCCAAAATGGCCGTCATATAAATACCTTGGGTTTTCGAATATCGCCAGATTGAGTTTGAGAACCCGTCGCCTTTGGTTCAGATCGTGTGTCTGTTTCCCCAAGTCCATGGTATTCGCTTATACTATCGAGGTTGGATCACACCAGGCAGACCCATCTCTTTTGTGAAGCTTTACTCTGTTCAGAGCAAGCCTCGAATCGTTTTCGTCACCGAAAGATTGGCTGGGATTTCTATCTTCTCATCTGGACCCCCTCCCCCCCTCAAGGATCTCTAGTTTCTTGTGCGAGACTTCGCGCCAAACCGCGTCAAAGTCTCGATATTTGGAGGTTGCACTCCTCTGGAGCAGAGGTCCCATTGTCCGTCTTCAAGGAGGATCATGAACTCGTCTTCTGCCCCCCGTCCTTTCATCCTCGTCATCGTCAGGATATTCAGCTGAGGATCACGTCCATTGGCCTTCTCCATTTTCCCGCGCTGACTCGCTAAAGGATTCCCCTTCCTCGAGTTGACCCCATTAAGGTAAAACGACCCTTGCTTGTATCTCCCGTTAATTGACCCACTTTCCGACGACTAAATATTCTCTCTGTCTAACTGATTTTTGTAATATTCCATTTAATAACTGATTAATGAGCTATTAACGTTCTCAGAATGCCCATTAATCTGTATTCTGCCAGAGTTGTCCTTTATTTAAATTACATGTATTTTCCCGTATGTATATATACTGACTAGTGACTTATTAAAGTTATATTTTGGTTTTCACTCTTTAAATATACCCTTGAACTGCAACTTGGTAAACTCACTAAACGCTATCGACCCCTGTAGTAAATCGCACTCTTATACCTCGTAATCAACGGATTAATCTTACGAAGTGAACGTACTTCTTGTACGTAGTGAAGGACGCGTATGTACATTAGAGGATATATGTATAACTGTATATATACATATTTTCTTAGCTTTTATTTCTTTCCTCCCAACCAATAGATTCTATATATATATATATATATATATATATATATATATATATATATATATATATATATATATATATATATATATATATATATATATATATATATAATAATAATAAATTCTGTGTCAGGTTCAGTTGGGTTAATTGAGGACCCCTTTGTTTTCAAGTCCCTCAGTTGAATTAATAGAAAATTTAGCAAGTTGGGTCAAGTTTATTTAAAGATAGGAAAATAATTTTTTTCTATTTTTTTTTATTTTCATTTTGAGTAATCGGTCTTTTGTGGTGTCCGTAAGGCCATATTTAGCAACAAGCCATATTTTTTGTGTGTGTTTTGGGAGAAAATATTTCAAACTCCTCTCCTTGTAATCCCCGTGTCGGATTAAGATGTCCTATATCAGGTACTCATATAGGAATTAGTATATTTATTATAACTTATTGCTTTTGTCCGTGTGTGTGATCGCAAAGGGTAAGATTTCACTTAGAATTAAGGGAAACTATTGCAAGAGCCCCATTTTCTTTGCCGTAAGATTCTTGAACACGTCGAGTGGCTAAGGCTCGCGTAAGGAAACAAGATGACGTTCTTCGAGAGATTTAGGCAACAGGGTGAGATGCTTTGTCTCTCCGGTAAAGAACTAGTTGCCTATATTTAGGATGAGGAGAGAAACGAAAGAGCAGAGAGGAAAGAACTAACAGAAGCTGAGGAGAGAAGAAAAGAAGCTGAATAAAGAGAAAGGGTGAGGCACCATGAAAGGAAGTTAAATAGGAATAACTTAGAAATCCTATCAGTTAGTTCCAGGAATGAAGCCCCCCCCCCCAGATCTCCGCTTTAAAGCTCCTAGCATTTAAGAACGGTGTTGATTTCAGTGCTTACTTCACTCATTTCGAAAAGACTTTTTAGGTAAATCACTGGATATCCAAATTGATGGAGTCGCCAACTTTGGCCTCTCCTTAATACTGAGCTGCGAGATATTTTCATTTCGCTACCCGCCAAGGCTACCCTCGACTATTTGACCCTTAAGTGCAAACTCTTGGCTGCGATTAACATAAATCCGGACTTCTACAGAGCAAAGTTTCGCCAAACTTACTGCCAGTTCGGATTCATCCTCAGAAGAAGTCTAGAGTTTTGGTTGGACTCCGCCCGGAGTTTTTTATAGGCAAGAGAAAGGGACATTAGAAGAACCTAGAATCAAAGAAAACAGATGGCGGCACAATGAAGGCGATCCTTTACCGAGAAGACAGAAATAACGCCAGGGGAGAAAAAGGTTTTGAAAATTCCTGGCCGGGACTTGAACCCCGGTCTGCTGATTGCCGGTCAGATTCGAGATCAATTGATGGCTACGCTGCCCTCTGAAAACTGTGCATTCGTGAAGGACCGAAGAGTTGCTTCCTTCAAAGAATCCATCAAAGAAGCGGATTTGCACGCAGCCAGTCATAGTCTCTACTCCAAAGATCCCAAGAAGAGTCATCCTCCCTTCCCCAAGAGCAAAGGCCACTTTCCTAAATTTCATCCGAAGAACGCTCCCAAATTCGTAAAGGTCCCAGGTCCCTCCAAACCGAAATATCATCCCCCATCTGAACGTAGGGATGTTAAGCCACCCGTCTTTTATTCCCCCTGCGTGGGATTACCCCAGACGACCCATCGTCTGTTTTTCTTGTGGAACCACCAGGCATGTGAGGACGAACTGTCCCCCAAATTCTCAATTCCGTTCTGCTCCCAGCCACCAAGTCCACCAAGTAAGCGCCTCTCTTTCTCCTCCGTCTGCTCGCCTCGAAACGCCTCCTTCCCCACCAGCGAATAGCCCCCTGGGACCTCAAGTTAATTTTTTATTTAACAAGAGCTCTTCCGGTGGGCTCGAATTTGAAACCGGTTCGGTTAATGGTTGCCAGGTTTCAACCTTGGTGAGAGATACGGGATGCACGTGCATCGTCGTATCGGAAAAGTTTCTGCCCCCAGTGAGCCCCAACCGCGATAAATTTGCAGTAGTCCAGGACTACTTGGGACGAGCCAACCGCTTCCCAATGGTCCGTTGTTTAATCGAATGCCAATATTTCACCGGTTTTGATGACGTCGTAGCAGCCCCTATTAAATTCTGCGCCATATTATTCGGCCAGAGCCCGCAGCTCTTCCCTAGTTCCGTTGCTCAGCCCGACATCACGAGGGTCCAAGCGATAAAGAACGAGGCACCCCGCCCCTGACTTTAAAACCCCTCTTTTCCCCACAGTACGAGACTCCGAACGAGTCTTTTGTAAAGGCCCAGGATGAGTGTCCTTCCCTACAGCTATTGTGGAAAAAGTCTTATCTTTCCATACTTTGAACCATTTTTTTTGTCTCCCCCGTATTTTTAAGCAACTTAATATCTCTGTAAATTTTAGATATGAACCTACTTTCTATAAAATGTTAATCTACAATAATCTACAATAAAAGATGGAGTATATTCTATAAAATGCTCTATTTGTAATTTACCTTACTTCGGGCAAATTGGTAAATCGTTATCTACTAGAATTTATCAACATAAGTATAATATTAGAAGAGGTGAACTAAATAGCGCTTTATTTTTACATTTATCCAAAAATAACCACCCCATTGTTGGCATGTTGCCTGATATAAATATCTCCCCTGGCTTATTTAAACTCGACCCTGTTTTAACAAACCTTGTACTAAATGAAATAACTTCATAATACAGCCTGTTCTCACTCTTTATTAGTGTAATATCATTCGCATTGCCTCCCCCACCACGTTTCTCTGTTGCAACTCTTAGCCCTAAATGTTTTCAGTCTAATGATAACCCTTTAATTTTTTTTAACCCACCATATTCAATTCATATACATGGCGTTGTTGTATGTATATCGTTTTGGTATGCATATGTCTGTTATTAGTTGCCTATTGTTCTTTTTCTTGGTATTTCTTGTTCTTGTTTTTGTGTTTTTTTCCATTGGTTTGTACTATGTGATGGGCGTTCCCTTCGTATCTTTGTACACTATATAAGGTTGTCTTTTCCATTTTCATGCTATTCCTTGAAAATGAACTTGCAAATATAGTTCGAAAGTGCTTGGATTCATCTTTTCATTTTCCAGTGGGTTAATTTTCATATTATTGCTTTCCTCACGTTCCACTTTGTAAGTTTTTTCATTATATATATATATATATATATATATATATATATATATATATATATATATATATATATATATATATATATATATATATATATATATATATATATATATATATATATATATATATGTATATATATATATATATATACACGTATTGTCTAGGGAGGTGACCTATTCCTCGACATATATATACGAGTATATATATTGCTTCCGTGCCATTAATAATTCTTTTGCAAGAATAATTATATTTCCTCAGTTTTTTTTTCCTGTTGTTAATTTCAGGTGAAAGATATGCAAACTTCTTTCCTCCATTTATTTAAACGTCACGACAGATGTTTCGGCGCTCTGCGCCATTTTCTAGGGACTACGGACAATTTACTGTTAAAGGCGTGGATGGCCAAGACAGAATACCTACCATAAAAGAATCGATGGGAAGCACAGATATAATTCATAAAGAAAGGAATTACGGTCGCTTTCTAATAACCGAGGCTGTAAGCATCACCCTTCAGAAACCCACCCTGAACATCCAGCAAGAGGATGATAATATCCTTCCATCGTGCAGAGCAAGATGAACACGAAGAAATAGCTCAATACCTCCGCCTCAGAGAAGCATTGACCCTTTCCCTTCTACACAACCGAGCCCCTTAGACGAACTTCAAATATCAGCGCTGCTACGTTCCCTCAGACCTTGAAACAACGGGAGAAGTATTCCAAATAGTCAGATACCAAGATAATCTTACTTTCTATGTTTCTTTTATTTCTGTATACACATATACATATACGTATGTGTGTCTTTGTATATCTGTATTTAAACTATTTTATTTCAATGTATATTTTTATATTGTATGTATTTGTATGTTTTCCAGTAAATATGTTCTACATGTATTCGTGGATATATGTTTATTCGTCGTCGTCGGCTCCAGCTCGTGTCCGAACATCGGTTTCGTCGTCAGTTACCCGGTCTCTTCGGTTGATGTTTGTGTCGGATATGACTTAAGAGACAAAGATGGCCGGAAAGAAAACAGACAAGAATGCCATTCGCTGAGGAATTTGTTTCGGGCAATTGTGGCTGCGCGACGGCCACGCGCGCGCACTTGGCCAGTAACGCGTCCACTGCGGCTCAAAACATTGAGACATGCGGTTTTGGCGAGGTTGGTTGCATCGGGATGCCGAGTTATTGGTCTATCAAGGCTCGCCTTTGTCGCGCCTGCCCGGTGGGCGTTGCTATCCTCCGCCGGAGTCAGACATACGAATCTTATATGGACCATGTCTGATTGGCCCGCCGTTGGAGTCTTGATGCTGGTTGCATTTAGTCTGGAACCTCATCCACGACCTTACCGCCTTGGGTGACCCTGTCAGGAGTTTGAAACTCTCGATGGTATCGGCTTGGAATCATTGGAACACTCAAGCCCTTACACTACTTGAAGCTTTGCTAAAGTTCAATGAATAGGTGATTCACATGATCCATATCTTCGATCTCAAGAATCTTCTAGTAACATCCTAAAGGCCGGAAAAAAAGACAAACGTTTTACCTGATCTCCCACGGGGAATTTTTTGGGGGAGGGGTTGAATATACTTATTAAATACGTCCAGAGCTAAAAGCTCCGTAAGGAACGGTTTCTCCACTCGTAATTATTTATTATTCAAGAGTATAGCTGCGTTGGAGTGCTCCATTTATTTTATTCCTAAAAATAATGTTTATTATTTTTATATTTTCTAAATATTAAAAAAAAAAATAGTCAACTGAAGCTACTTGCTTTAAATTATCCGCCTTTAACCGTAAATTGTCAGTTGTCGCTCGAAAATAGACAGCTGTCGTGACGATTAAATAGATGAAGGAAAGTTTGCATAACTTTCATCTGGAATTAACAACAGAAAAAAATAAAAATCTGAGGAAATATAAAGATTCTTGCAAAAGAATTATTGATGCCACGGAAGCAATAAACTTCAACCAAAACTGCACAAGAGAAAAACTATGCCCCTAAAGTATATATATATATATATATATATATATATATATATATATATATATATATATATATATATATATATATATAAGAAAGACCAAATACAAGTTCTGCGGGTGATAACAACAACCACCACAGGGCTTTCGCCATTTTTATTTTCTGCCTTTCAAATAAATTTGAAGACAGAAAGAAAGATGCAGAAACCTTGTATAGATGACTAAATATATACATATAGTACAAGAGAAAGACAAAATTGGACGCGAATGAGCAAATGAGACAAGAAACCGGAGTTTTTTAGAGGCAAGAGAAAGGGACATTAGAATAACCTAGAATCAAAGAGAGCAGAGGGCGGCACAATGAAGGCGATCCTTTACCGAGAAGACAAAAATAACGCCAGGGAAGAAAAGGTTTTTGAAAATTCCTGGCCGGGACTTGAACCCTGGTCTGCTGATTGCCCTTCAGATGCTCTAACGCTAAGCTACCAGGAACAGTAACTATATTTCGCTCATCAAACCCAGTATCTCCCTAAGCTAGGAACCTCCAAGGAATTTTTATACCACATCCTCTTTCCTCTAAAAAACTCCGATTTTTTGTCTCATTTGCTCATTCGCGTCTAATTTTCTCTTTCTCTTGTACTATATATATATATATATATATATATATATATATATAGAGAGAGAGAGAGAGAGAGAGAGAGAGAGAGAGAGAGAGAGAGGGTGGGCCGTAAGTTTCAATACATAGGAAAAATTTTAAAAAATATTATGGACAACCATTAATATATATAATATGCTCTACATGGTTGCCATTGTTTTTAAAACACATTTTAATACGTGTTTCCCACTGTTGATGAACACACATTAGCACAGTTGAAGTTATGCTAGTAATGGCGTTGGTGATACGTTCCTTAGGATGATTTATGTCTCGTATCTTTACCTGATACACCATGGCCTTCAAGTGCCCCTAGTGATAGAAATCAAAGGCGGAGGGATCTGGGGATCTGTGAGGCCACTCCATAGGACCACGCCGACCAATCCAAGCATCCGGAACCTGCTGATCCGAATACCGACGCACGTGAAGACCATAATGAGGTGAAGCTCCATCTTGCTGGAAGTAAACTGGGAGGTTACCTTCCTCGTTTAGCAGCGATGGGAAAATTCTTCTTGCAACAAATTAAGATACCTTTCGGCATTAAGATTTCCACTGACAAAAATTGGTCCAATAATTTTGTCACCCCATATCCCGGCACCTTGCATCTTCGTCGGACTCAGCCAGTTAGGGTTAGCATTACTCCAATAACGTATGTTTTGCCGATTAACCTCTCTATTGAGGTAAAAATTTGCTTCATCAGTAAACAAGATCTTAGATGAAAAGTTTGCATCCTTCTTCACTTTGGTTAATGCCCATTCACAGAATTCCATCCGTCTATCCGGGTCGTCTTCAATTAAATGTTGTGCCATATGCAATTTGTATGGATGCCATTTGTTTGCTTTCAAAATTCGCCTAATACTCGATCTGCTGACACCACTTTCTGCGGACAACCGTCGTGTACTTTTTCTGGGACTCCGTGTAAGCGCTGTAAGTATCGTAGCTGTTGTGTCTTCATCAGTGGCTGTACGTCTGGGACCAATTCGCGGTTGATCTGCTACATTTCCAGTTTTCTGAAACTTGTTAATAAGTTTTGCCACACTATCGTGTGTGATGTTCGTTCCATTTTTTCTGTTAAAGTTCATTGCAGCCATGCGACTGCTTCCCGCCATCAGTATAATTTCAATTCGTTGCTCTTTCGTAAAACGCATATTCTAGGTTATCAAAAAAACATAAGATTATATAAATATATATATATATGTATATATATATATATATATATATATATATATATATATATATATATATATATATATATATATATATAT
The DNA here is from genome assembly GCA_963969495.1 of Ceratothoa steindachneri. NCBI lineage: Eukaryota > Metazoa > Arthropoda > Malacostraca > Isopoda > Cymothoidae > Ceratothoa > Ceratothoa steindachneri. Next base: position 81,945,587 of record OZ018317.1, on the reverse strand, counting down.
ATATATATATAAGTTAAGGATGAATCCGAGAATGAGACAAGTAACAGTTCTCATTTAATCATAACGACGTTTCAGTTACACTACCCATCATCTGATCTTAAGGAGAAGAGAAAAGAAAGCTTATTACGTGGTTCACCTGATTTTCATTTGAAACTCCTTCTCAAGTATCTTTATACATAATTAGGCCATCTAAATTATAAAATCCTTCACATTTGATGTTTGAATCCAGTGTTGATTTTATCGTAATCGTAACAGATTAACTAATATTTCTTTGTTTATGAGAACTATTTTTAAAAATGTGAATCAACTGATAAATGGGGAAATATAAGTGTTGAATATAAGCTATAATTTTTCTAGATTCTTATTAAAATTACTTTCACCATTGCTAGGCACAATTTTATCTTCCCTCTTAAATAACAGTTGTTAAACTAATTGAAAAACTACAAAGTGTCCATCAGACTTTAGAAAACTATTGCCTTGTTATTTATGAAGGCACTTCTCCTTTTACAAAAGTCCTTGTGGATTATTTAATTAATTGTTTGTCTACTGAATTGGACAAACGCAATTTTGTACTTAGTACAGAGCTCTAATAGTTTTAACGAAAATTTGACTTGGCCATGTGAAACCCCCTCTCTCCTGTCCTTTGAAATTTATATGTTCATGATTTTTTTTTAAATAACATCTTCCTTCACTCAACCATAACAGGCTCTATGGCAGAAGTAGGCAAACTGTAGCCCGCGAAGGCTTTTGATGTGGCCCGCGTGTTTCATTTCAGAATTCGACAAAATATTGCAAATTTATTAGTGAATATTTTGACAAAATCTCATCTCCTTATTTTTTAGTGAGTGCTAGATTCTTATATCAGTTATTTTCAAATATATTTCATTCGTAAAAAAAATGGTATTTAAAAAATACGATAATTTATAAATACTTATTCTCATTACCTTTATCTACATGCTCTCTTTCGCTCGCGGAAGTCAAGCTACGTTGAGTGTGGTTAATACTTGGATTGGAGACGCCTGGGCCCTGAGTAATGATCACATGATGGAGAATTGTCAGTTGTGGTTCGGATTCTACATTAAGCTGTAGGTACCCCCTCTGATATAAATCTGGAAACAGTTTAAAAGGGGTGGCAAAACTATGCGAAAAATTACCCTTAGTTATTAATGTAGGTACCCCCTATGTAGTATATGCGAACAAATGCACAAAGGTAATTGCAATTAACTTATATTTATATGTACTCGTATGTATTTGAAATTTGCATCTAACTATTGAAGTGCGGCCCGCAAAGCTTTACTTAAGTTTCAATGTGGCCCGCTGCTTAAAATTTTGCCCATCCCTGCTCTATGGCATCAATACATAGATGACATAATCTGTTTATGGCCTATACAACATAACCTTGAACACTTCCGTACATCCATAAACTTCTTAGTACCTTCAATTAAATTTAGAGAAGAAAAAAAAGACCAGTAAGTGGTACTATTTTTAGATCTCTTAATTTATATAAAGTCTATAGAAAACTAACCGCAGTTAATTTATATATTCATTAATAATTATTCACCTTGTGATATATTAATAAAAAAAATCAGTCTTCTTATCTAGGTACCTCGGTGCATTATGGGTCCCCCTCGCTGAATATTTTCATGATGAAAGAGACACAATTAAAAATATTGGTAAATATTTAACAATAGTTGCCATATACGAGTACATACAAAGAAATATTAGTGAGTCTGTTGAGATAAAATCAACATAGTATTCCAACATCAATTACAGTTGAAGGACTTTTTGCAATTCAGACGACTTAAATATAAAACATGTACGACTCCAATTGCTTTGACCACTACTCTCACTAAACTGTTTGTCAATAGTTCTTATTTGCCTTTGATTTGATTGACCTCCGAAACCATCGAGGAAATTGATTGATAGGAGTGAATTTGGAGAAGGTAGAAATTATACTCTTTTCACTCGAGAGTTGCAAAGAAAAAATATGGATTTTTTGCTTTATTACAATAAGTAATTATTTAAATGATTTTAATTTAATATAGGAAATAATATAGTAACAGATAAAATATGGGATTTTTCACTTAAATGAGTATTAATTTTTATTTAATGCACTGAAATTATTTGCTTCACTTTAGGCAGTGAAAATTATATATATGAATTAATAATTATAGTTTTCGCCGTATGTTAAAATTTATGAACGCACGAAGTGAATTAAATGATCTTTGAGTTAGGTGAAATTAGAGTATAATAGGACGCATGCGGAAAATTTATGGAACAATGGAGCAAGTAGGCTTCGAAATCATCGAGGATATGAGCGGACAACAATTAGCAGAGGATCCTTACCATGGATATTAATCAGCGAGAGTTGGGAGGAGGCGATGTGTCTCATTTTGCACGCGTTACTTTGAATCTTATGGACGTGTGCAAGAGCTTGGAATGCACTGCTCTGGACAGATCAACACTGATCTTCGAGAAGCCAGTTTGATTTAACCACAAATTGGGGTTATTTAACATGTCCCCTGCTTTGATAAGAAGTGCTTTCCTATGTAAGTTGCTTACGATGAAAATGAAAAAACAGCAAGAATCTTATCTGCAAAATGCAAGAATATTTCTCTTTCTTTCTCTCTCTCTCTCTCTCTCTCTCTCTCTCTCTCTCTCTCTCTCTCTCTCTCTCTCTCTCTCTCTCTCTCTCTCCTGCCTGTCTCTCAGTGGGGCAGCCTCGATATGGGCCCCAGTGACCAGCGGGTTGTTTTATGGCTCAGTCTTCGATCCACTGCTGTGCATTGTCTATATCAACGATATAGACGAAGGACTGCTATGCAAGATAACAAAGTTCGCTGACGATACCAAATTGGACGGTGGGGTTAGCTCGCACGAAGGAGTAAAACGCTTGAGAGGCAGCCTTTGCAACTTAGGGAAGTGGTTAGAGATGTGGCAGATGCCATTCCATATTGAAAAATGCAAGGTGATGCACATCGGTCGCGCAAACCCTTGGGAAGTCTACTACTTGTTAGGTAGGAGTGTGAGGGTATGGAACGTACATACTCGCATGTCGCCAGGTGTTCGTAGGAACAAAAGATATTTGTCGTTTGAGTTGACCTTCGCCCCCCCCCCCTCCCCCGACATTCTACCGCCCTCCTCCGCCTTCTCCCTTGACCTAAGTCGTTATCCGTGCTAAACTTCCTCAACAGGCGACAGGAAGTCTGACGAAAGAAGGCCTATCTCACAGAGAAGCCTAAATTCTATTTGCCTTCTTTATGATACCATAGAGATTATCCAGAAGGCGCTGAGATAAGCAAATTGTCGTATAGGAAATCTCTCTATCGATTTCACACAGTCCGCGGTATAAATGACAACGCCGTTCATCCCTCGCCAGAAGTGTTCCAGACCTACTCGCGTAACCCTCACGTTGAACGAGAGTCGCTGCTGTAACGTATCGACTGCCAACGTGACCCGCTGAGTTAACTTGCTCGCTGTCTCAAATAGTTTCTGAGGCAAATCCCGCCCCGCAGAGTCTGTGACTAGAAGAATACGCTCTGTTGCTCACGTAACTTGGGGAATCTCTCTCTCTCGATTTCACACAGTCCGCGGTATAAATGACAACGCCGTTCATCCCTCGCCAGAAGTGTTCCAGACCTACTCGCGTAACCCTCACGTTGAACTAGAGTCACTGCCGTAACGTATCGACTGCTAACGCGACCTGCTGAGTTAACTTGCTCGCTGTCTCAAATAGTTCCTGAGGCAAATCCCGCCCCGCAGAGTCTGTGACTAGAAGAATACGCTCTGTTGTTCAACGTAACTTGAGAAAGAAAAAGGAACAACCAAATAGTTACTGGAAGTAACTATTTGTTAGTGTCACATCCAGTTAGGAGTGAACTAACCGGAACTGCAGTCAGCAGCCCCGAACCCGTCATCTTATCCCCCCTCTCCCCGAGAACTCGTGTTAACACCACCCAAACCACCCCGTCTGGACCTGAGTAGTCGTCTCTCCAATCCATCACAATTAATGGTAATCTGTAAACCCAGTGTCCATCTATTCTTAAATTACCTATTTAATTAACAGTGATTGATACTCCCATTGAGTCATTATAAATCTAGACGCTTAACGTCAGTGTTATCCTCCCCTCCTTTTTTAAAGAGATTCAAGTGAGTCATTCCCTGATATTATTATTTATAATTGCTGTCAACCCGGACTAATCCGTGTTTAATATTTAATCCTTATTTACTTAAATGCCCGTTTAACTATTGCTACTCATTATTATAAGTAAAGTTTATTTTTGTACGTGTGTTTATTTGTGGCTCCTCTTTTTTGACGTACCCTTGGCAAGACTTTAATTAAGAATCCCTTCGGCTAATTTATTCAACCTGTATTATGCACTCTTAGAATTTAACAATCACAAACCTCCCCCCAGTAACAAGAGGGACTTTAATAGTGAGAATCCTGGCTGTGGCACAACCCGGCTCTAACCAGCCTTCGCACGTTCGGTAGGAATTAAAGCCTATATATATATATATATATATATATATATATATATATATATATATATATATATATATATATAATGATCGTAGATTGAGTCATAGGGTCTCAATACCATCGACTTAAACAAAAGCGGTGTGTCCAGCTCAAGGACTAGAATAATTATTGGACCGGACTATGAGCAATTCTACGACATTTATAAAAGTGGCTACCAAACTGGAGAAAGATTTAGGCTTGCAAATCAGCAGCGACCTGAAGTTTTCTAGACAGTGCGCTGAGGTAAGGAAAAGGGCCCAGAGAGTGTTGGGGTACATAAAGAGACAATTTCATTTTGAAACAGGAAGATTTGCTCACCCTGTACAACTCTCTAGTAGAGACACACCTTGAGTACGCCGTACAATTTTGGTCACCAATGATGCGTAAAGGCATTTAACGGCTAGAAAGAGTTGAAGCCAGGGCTACCAAAATAATCCTGCCCCTTAGGCACAAAGCAAACCAACGCCGGCAAAGAAAATTGGGTCTGTTCTCCCTGGAGACGCGCTGGATACGTGACCAGCAGATCGAAACGTATAAAATTATAAGGATAATAGAAAACGTGGACTAGAGGAAGTTGTTCACCTTGAACATGAATACCTCACGCGCACAACCACGGTTACAAGTTTGATGTACATAAATTTAGGACCAGCGTATGCGGGAACTTTTTCTTATACGGTATCTGGAGCAGATGTAATCATATTTAAGCGGAGGTGGTGAACAGTTAAATTCTCGGCTGGACAAAGTACTGCACGTGTTAGAATAGACATTTAAAAACTTAGCAATACTAAGTATGTTTTTTTGTCAACCTACCTAGGCCGTACTTCAATTTATATACCCACATATTACGGAGGAGAGCTGAAAGGGGACCATTTTTTAGCTATACTTAACCTCATAATTATTATATTAGGTCTTCCTATATGGTGCCTTCTCAGTATCGGTCGCAAGAAATTATGAGGTATTGCTTTTCCTTGTAACTCCTTGTAACTCTCTCTCATATATATATATATATATATATATATATATATATATATATATATATATATATATATATATATATATATATATATATATATATATATATATATATATATATATATATATTTATATATATATATATATATATATATATATATATATATATATATATATATATATATATATATATATATAGCGAGAGAAGTAGTTCATACTTGTAGTGAGTGAATGGTATGATGCTTGATTGTGGCGGGGGTCACCAGTTCCAAGTTGGAACAAATATTCCTTCTCTACTACATGATTCGAGTTCTTATTTAAGGGTGTCCACCAAATAAGTTTGTATTTGGATTTTTACAAACAACTTTATGAAAAATAACTTTATTTGGAACTTGAAGTTGTATGAGATGAGTAGCTGGAACTTGTGGATCCTATCCACCGAGGTGGATGGATCACAACGACGAAGGCGAAGTGATTTATTCGAGTGTGTGGATAATGTGAATCTGACTGCATGAATAATGTGTGGTTGTTTTATATGTGTAGAGAAAGTGTGCGTGACCAATGGGGTTTTACGGGAGGAGTTTTGTCTGACGTAAATGTTTGTTGATGTGTGTTCGAGAGCGAGAGATAGAGAGAAAGAGAGAGACAGAGAGAGAGAGAGAGAGAGAGAGAGAGAAAGAGAGAGAGAGAGAAAAAAAGAGAGAGAGAGAGAGAGAGAGAGAGAGAGAGAGAGAGAGCAGAGATTGTCTATGAAAGGAATTTTATAGATAGATGGTGAGAAAATCAGAGGCAGGCGAAAGATCAGCAGGAAGTTCCTTTGGTCAAACAAGATGGCACATGTGCGTAGGCACAAATCTTATCGGAAAATCTTGGGGTCGTGGTACCCCACAGATGCTTCATAAGGAGTTTCAAATAAAAAACAGGTTTAACATCAAATCCTTTGTTTTCTTCACCTTAAGTTCATAAATATTTAGATGTATTTACGGTTTATTTATTTGCATATTAATAAGTGTATTTATGTATTTGTATATATATATATATAGTTTTGTATTTAATAATAAGTAAGTTTTCAATATAAAATCATTTGTGTAACAATTTAGCGGTAGTTATTTTACAAATCTAATAACACGTAGACGATTGCCTTTTGTTTTACGACTGCTCGATTGTTTTTGATGTTTGCACCTCATTCTTTACCTGCTCGTCCCTTGAATTATTTTGAAATAAACAAAAGTGTTCGGAATCTATTTGCATTTGTTTAATATAGAGTGGCTTACCTTACATTTACGCTCTCACGCAAATTAAAAAAAATTAAAAGAGATCTAATTATATATATATATATATATATATATATATATATATATATATATATATATATATATATATATATATATATATATATATATATATATATAAGAAACTCACAAAGTAACGCGTGAGTAGAGCAATAAATGCAGGAATCCGCCTTTCATTTTCCTGTGGGATTTTTCGCATATATATATATATATATATATATATATATATATATACAATGTCCAGCAGGAAAAATGAAAAGGTGCTCTCAAGTACTTTCGAACTTTATTCAGTACATTCTCAAGGATAACTACAAGCGAAAATAATATAATAAGGGTATATATATAAGCTAGTAAAAGATAAAGGGCCGCCTCTAAGAGAAGAAATCACCAATGAGGAAGTAGGAGAGGGATGGGTAAATTCACATTAAGATTTAGCTATAACAGGTAGCAAGGTCAAACCGAGAGGCAGGAAAGGGTCAAGAACAGAGCAAAAAGGGTTAAAACGATTAACGGTTAAACCGATAGTCTAAAGAGCGAGATTAGGAGAGCCACGAGAAGTAAATTGAAACGAAGGAGAGAGAGACAAGGAGAGAGGAAGATAAATAAAATAATGTTAATACAAAATCAATGCACTAATTAATTTGACACATCGAGTTCCCATTAAAATGAAAATTGCAAAAAAAAGCGGGAATATAAGTCAAAGCTAATTTCTTTAAGAATAAGTTTTTTTCATAACAACATCAATTTTAAAAAGTCTAAGGGAACTGTTAAAGTTATTAAATTGGCTTATACATGAACATTCAACAAGGTTTCTTTTAATTAAGTCATTTGAGCGAAAAATATATTTTGCTAAATTCCAATCTATCATCATTAACAAATTCGATAATTTCAATTCATCCGAAGGGCAATGCATATTCAACAAATATATATCGAATAAAGTCGCCAATCGTATTTATAAACCCCCGGAAGCTATTGCTCTCGGATATTAGTAACTTCCTTCCCCTGAGTCCAAAATCCTTGTGTTTTCCAGAGTGTTTCCTGCGTTTTATTTTTTTTAGTATTTTGTTCGGATTATATATACTGGGTTCCTTGCTTGGCTTTTTTCATTACTTAGTTGAAAATTTCAATTATAACTTTACAGAAACTAGTACTGTGGTTATAAACAAATCCTGATTCAAATATTATCTTCCCATATATATATATATATATATATATATATATATATATATATATATATATATATATATATATATATATATATATATATATATATATATATAATATATATAGTGAAAGGAGGCTATGTTAAATACATAATTGATTAAATTCAACAGGTAGGTAAGCATTGTTGAGTTTTTCTTTCAAGGCTTCGGATGCAGGGATGTGTAGCCAGAGCCGGAGCAGGAGCCGGAGGCATGAGCTTAAAAATATTGCTACATGTACTCAAGAATGTGGAACCAAAGCCGCTAGGGCCCTGGAGTCTGTCGATTTTACCTGGTTGGAGCTGGAGCCGGAGGCAGAGCCATGAGCATAAAAAATATTACTCCTTGCCCTGGCCCCAGACTTAAAATTTAGTATCAATATCCCAAAATATGTAATTGGTCTATCCTTCAGGAACTTCTCATAAGAAACAGAGGAACTAGAACTAAACAAGTCCCCCCCCCCCAAATCTTTATTTAGTTTACTTATTTCATTTACTTATGAAATTAAATAAAATATCTTTATTTTTAGAAACTGTATTTTTTAATTATTTAAAAGAGAAATCTGATATTTCCAAATACTTTGCCCGAAATCGTGATAAACGCCACTCTATATGTATTTGTTAGGTGACAGATGCTAGTGGCAATGCTTCAGATTGTGGAGTAAGAATTGAAAAAACTCAGTTCTCAAAGTGCGGTGTTTCTACAAGTGCAAACACTTTAAGGCGCCCTATGAATGGGTTTCATCCTGAGGTCTTACAGTTCATAGAAGAACAAGTTCAACAAACCTAAGTCGCATTCTCTCAATTATTTCAATAATTGTTATAAAAAATAATTAAAAACGTATTATCAATTAATAAACATATCATCTAACCATAATTCCTCCAAAACTGAAAAGTAAAAACACGCGACTAAACAGAAAAGCAAATACTTGAGAATCTTCTAAGCCCAGAACTTCTTCCGTTTCAAATAAGGGGAATCAACAAAGTCTCAATGTCACAATAAGTGAAGATAAATCATCCTTTAGTTGGCGGTAAAATATTCATTGCATCTGTCTGTCTTTTCCAAACCTGGAATGCAGACTTTAATGGGAGAAATGGCACAAAAATTTAAAATTTCCTTAGCCAGAGAAAATATTCGCCATTTAATAATAGAGAAATCAAAACAAGAAAAAAATGTTCTAAAACATTGAAAGGGCATTTTATTTTCTTTAAAAGTTGATTGGTGCAAAAGATTAAGTACGCACTACTTTGCAATCAATCTCATACATATTTATTGAATAATAAGATCGTTACAAGTACAGTGGCAGTAAAAGATACCAAAGCACAACATACGAGCGAGTATCTTCAAAAGCTGTTCATGGATGTACTTTCTGAGTATGACATACAAAAGCAGTATAGGCTGTGCATTATTAGTGATAATGCCTCAAATATGATAAAGGACATAGAAAAGTTAAATGAAAACGAAAAAGCAACATAATAAAACAATAGACAAGCATTTTTAAGATGCTTCCAGTTCTATGGTTGAAGAAATTGAGGGAGACAAAAATGTGAGGCAAATATCCAACTTCTCAAGAATTTACCACATGCGTTGTGGTGCTCATAGACAACATCTGGCAATTTGAGATGGTCGAACAGACAAACATGCTACCATTGTAATAGGTAAATTGAGGCAGATTGTTCTAGCAGAGCGAAATCACAAAGTTGAGAAAATCATTAAAAGGCGATCTGGTAAAGTGGCGATTATAGACCAAGCTACCGGATAGGGTACTACTTATTTAATGATAGAACGCCTACTAGGACTAAAACTTGTACTAAATGACATGTTAAATCCATGAGTGTCATTATCAGAATTGATGTAGGAACAAGCAAGAAAATTTGAAGGTGTTATATAGGTCATATATATCAACCAAAAAAAATCAAGGCCTGGGCTTAACTTCTGGCCAATTCTTAAAAGAGTGGAAATCCTTGATTTGCTGGCTTTCCAAGACAGAACGTGTCATTGCTGATGCCATAAAATCATCCATGCAAAGGAGAGAAGATGTCCTATTAGATAATGAACCGATGTGGCTGCTGTTTACATTGATCCTAAATATAGATATATTTTAACAGCTGAACAACAGACCAATGCAAAACGTGCCCCTTGTGATATGCAGTTAGAATGAAAAATATCCAAAATGAACAGATAAAGGGTATCAGTTAGATCATGAAATAGAAAATAGTCATCAACATCATATCCTCGTAGTTTTGAGAGAAACGATGAATTTGAATAAGTAATTGATAGCGAGCATGGTGCAAAAGATAAATGTCAGCGTCTATTAGAAACCGAAGAAAAACATACACTTAAGGTTAGTCTATTGAGTAAATTTAAGATACAGATTTTCCAATCTTTTTAGAAATTGAAACATTTGATCGTGCATCCAAACTTTCCCTTGAAGAATTATTGAAAATTATCCGGAAATCACAAGAGAAGTATCAAGTTTTAATTGCAATGGCAACAATCTAAGTCAGTGTGGAGAGGCCCTTTTCAGGTCTTAAATTTATAAAATCTTATTTAAGAGCAAATTTAAAAGAAGACTTAATTGAAGCAATATTGTTCTTAAGAACAAATTTATTCACTCAATTATAAATAGCTGGAATTTTTTTACTTAGGATATATGATATTTCCATTTTAGTCAATTATTTTTTTTAAATTAATTCTTAAAAAAATGATAAATTTATTATTAAAGGGATAATGTTATTCATTGGTACAAAGATAAATTGGCTACCAAAGTTTATTTATGAAAGAATTTTCTAGTTTTTAAGGGTACTTTTTATTTATTTTCTATTTATATAACTTTATATTTCTAGCTCAAAAAGTTGTAATTTATTAACTATAATACAATATTTAAAACCGCATGATTTTTACTTTTTAAAATTTGATCCATTGGTAGGTTATGATAGATAAGTGAGTCATGGCTTTACTTACTTTAAAAAATAATTACATGTTCATTTTTAATTTACTGAATTGTTGTTGAAGATAATGATAGAGAGAGTAGATACCCTAGGTAACTTGGGCCCCCCAAATCCACTTTTTTTCGACGGTTAAAGACTTCATTGAACAAACAACGCTAACCTATAAATCTCTCCCCGATAAAGGAGGTAAAGACAAGGGATAGCCAACCTAAAAAACATGAAAGTTTTCTTCACTTTTCCTACGGGGATTTTCGAGAAGAGACACTTATAAGCTGCTCCTAGTTGACTTTATGTCTACCTTTCCCCCTTCCCCCCGTCCTCTTCCCTCGACAGAGTTACGAAGCTAAAATAAACTGGGCTTACTGTCATCTTGCTTCGTCCCAACTATGATGTTCTTTGTGATAGTCATAATTGGTGGCGCCAAGGAAAGCCGGTATGAGGAATAGCCCACAGTAGAACTCGGCATCAGAGGCACCCGGACCAGGGGCAGAACTGTAACTACTCCCCGGAAAGGATGGGGGGCCCGCCCCCACTCCTCCATCTCGGGAGACCTGCCAAGACCATAGAGGGAAGCAACACCCTCTCTATGTATGTCGGATGCAGTTCTGTTCCTTAAACCCGCGAGGGGCTGCACCCCCGGTTAGCGATGGTTGATTCCGCGCTAACCAACAAAAAGTCCGCAATACAATCACACCTCGTGATCTCCCCCTCCCCCCCCCCGCCTCCCTTCCGGGCTCGCCCATCATCATTCATTCACCCAATTTGACAGTTCACGTTCATGGATGCTGAGTTATGAAGAAGAGGCAGTCACCCCAAAAGAGCACAAAGTAGCATCGCAAGAAGAAAGGGAGCACGAACTATTTCCTCTCGAATCAAGTTACTACAACTAAAAGAGTAGAGAGAATTATAGCCCAGATGGGCAACTCTTTCGAAGAGATGGCCCAAGATAACACCACCAGAATCCTTCTGCGGGTAATCGACGGACAACCTAAGCCCAGCAGAGAAAAAGTATTCGAGGTTGTATATGGCAATTAAGCATCGCCATGGTAAGACTGCTGGAGGTGGCCTCGGGATATGTTGCTATCTGCGAGAAAGAAAAGGACATCGGGGCCATCACCAAAGAAAAGGCAGTTGAGGTCCTACGGGGAATTGGTCTGCAACCCACCGTACCACCTCAGATCCTGGCCCACAAGAGAGTGGTATGCCGGCGAGTCCACCCATGGATCAGGCAACACTCAAAAGAGGAGATCAAGAAGAAAATCCAGCTTCGACAAAACTGGGCCAAGGTAGCCGAAGTGATTAAATTTAAGAACAGGAGGGATAACAGTGACTACACTCACGTGTTTAAGGTAGTCTTTACAGAAACCACTATGGCTCAAAAGGCCAAAGAACATAGTTTGCTCATGTTTAATGCCAAAGTAAGTGGAGACCAAATTGAGAAAGGAAGTTCACTCCAGTTCAATTCTGTTTTAGATGCTACAGAATGAAGGAGCACGCGATAAAGAACTGGAAACATGCTCCAAATGCAGCGAAAGGGGCCACAACTAGAGGACGTGTAATAACACTTCGAAAATTGCTTCAACTGTGGGCAGGGACACAGGTCAATGGCCATGGCCTGCCCTGTCAAAATACAGGTGATAAAAAAGAAATACGAACTAAAGAAACAAGAGGAAACGCGTAGAGCTAATACAACCTACGCTCAAGCAGCAAATGTGTCCTGCTCAGAAGTTGACACAAAAAAGACCTACCTCAAGCTGCAGAATGAAAATTCAACCAAGATTATGACGTGCATTCTTCATGCGTACGTCATGAATCTCACGCGCCATGGAACGTTTGCTAAAGAGCTAAATCAAATGCTCTCCAAAAACGGTATGGACTAAATTTAGTTCCCAGACAACCCCCCTCCGGGGAGGTCCGGCAGTTACAGATGGTACCAAACCAACAGACAAATGTACAAGACCACAACGAAAATGACAACCCAAAAATTGGAAATAAAAATAAGAAAGAAAAAAAAGAAGCAGTCGAAGTGAAAACTCCTGCCCCTAAACAGAAACAAAAAGATAACGAAGAGAGGGAAAATGCTGGGTTTGCTACTACTGGTTCTTCTGAGCCATCAGACTCATTGGAATCAGAAGCCCTACAAACAAAGAAGGCCAAGAGGAAGAAACGGAAGAACAAAAGGTTGCGTGCTGATAACATCAATCTCACAATATACGCATTCGATCAGTTTCCCTTTCCCGAAGAGATGGAACCCAGCGAAATATTCCATGGAATTAAAACAAAAGTTTTTAAATGGGAATACGACTTGGAAATCGACACTGAAACGGTAGAACAAGCTTTGCTCTGCCAAAACGTGGCCATACATCACAACACTTGCGAGCAAATTTCTAACCCCAAGTTCAGGAAGAAGAGAAGCGGGAGGAAGAAGAACATAACCCAGAAACACTAAAGAGACAACGTGGAAAGAGTAAGCAACAGAATGAGGATCTTGATACTCAACGTAGACGGATGGGAAGGAAAAGCAACGGCATATAGAAGCATATTTCGGGTGCTTGATGCCGACATCATTCTTATAACAGAACACGGCATTGACACTACATCTGGTTATTAAATTAAAATACCGGGCTACAGAGTGGTCATCAGGAATCCTTCTCAGGAAAGGTTTGATGGTGCTGCAATGGCTAACAAGGGGAATATCTCGTTCAAACATTTACCAGAACTGGACGAATCCTTTGTGCCGGTCGAACTCCACACATTGGTAGGAAACCTCGTGATAGCGGCAGACTATCAACCCCCTCATCGAGCCCATCTCCGGATAAATAACTTCTACACACTGTTTGGGAATTGCAGAATGGCAATCTTAGGGGGCGACCTCAATACCAGATGTCGTGCGGTGGACTATGGTAGAACCAACGAAAGAGGCCTAAACTTGTAATTGATTATGAGAAGCAAAAACATCCAAAGAATAGGGCTGGATTTTCCGACCTATATCACTTCCACAGCAGCCACCAAACCTGAAATAATCTTTACAAGTGAAGGCTTCCCCTTCAACTACCATAGTGAGCCGGGTTCAACAGTCCCAAGTGATCGCATAACGATCCTCACCACAATATCTCTCGCCTTGATCCAGCTTCTAGTCTCTCTCCGCAAAAACTACGCCTTAGCCAACTGGGAACGTTATAAGAGACGACTCAGTCAATATGCCCCAGCTGACCTAAGCGACGCAATTTTGGAGGAGATAGACGAAGAACTGGAGAGGAGAACTACGTCCATACTAGAAGCGGACCGCGAGTGCATACCAAGGACTGGGTACATAACATCTCCTTAGCTCAGATGGACAGAGGAGATGAGGGAGATCGCTCGTGATCACAAGGAAGTATACGAAGAGATAAGACGGGAAGGTCCTAAACAGTAAAGAAGCTCGCTTCTTCGGTGCCTAAGTACCGAGCTATAAGAGGCTATCGACCTCCAACAAGAGGAAATATGGAACAGCCTGATAACCTAAATCGATAGCGAGCTGAACCCGGCGAAATTTATCGCCCGATAAAGTGATAACCGATAAATCCAAAATTATAATACAATATTGATTATTGACTATATATAGCGTTATTTTATAATACAATAGTAAGAATATTTGAATACTGTTTCTTAGTTTCTTACCTGGTAAGGCTCTCCTTCATCTCCTCATAGGTTTTGAAGATCCTCCTCCCAGCTCGGACCTACCTATTTCTGCCTCCAAGGCACGCACGGCTCACCCCTATGCTAAACTGGAACCAAAAACTGAAATGATCGATTATCGCTAGTTTGGAACCCAAAGTATCGGCGATACCGATGAATCGATAACGCGAAAATAATATCGGATAACCGATAACCCGATATCGTTATCGCGGTAATTTATCGCAATAACGCCCACCTATGCACATCAGGATACAAGGACCACGTAAACAACAGAGTCTCCGTAGCCAAAAAAGAGCTGAAGAAACTTTACCGTTTCCGAAGCCTCAACCTGCCAAATAAGAGAAAACTCTACATGGCCTTAGTACGCTCCGTCCTGGTGTACCCGGCCGTGATCACGCAGATGGCAAGCTGAACCTCTCACAGGACGATGCAGAGGGTACAGAATCAAGCCACACTGCTTATAACTGGCACGAAAAGGATCGAGCGGATTCGAAAATCGGTTCTACACGAATGAACCGGATTTAATCCGATCAATACGGAAAACCAGAGGCTAAGGAGAAAGACATGGAACAAAGTAGAACAAGAATTACTTCCAACAATCAACTACAATCTAGAAATACCGCAATACAGAAAATGCACAGTAGAAAGGACATCACTATTTCCCAGCGGAAGAAATTGTGCAAGAGAGAGTATAAGACCCATCTACACCTAACAATAAACAAAAGGCAACAAACTTTAAATAAAAGAGGCGAAGTGCCCAAATTAAAATTTAACTAAAACAAAAAGAAGAGAAAGAACAATAAATAGTATAAATAAAAAGAGGCAAAGTGCTCAAGTTAAAATCAAATTAAAATAAAAAGATGATAAGAAGAATAAATAATAAACAAAATTAACCAAAATAATAATAAGAAAAGGAAGATAGTCTAACAGCAATAACAAAAACCTAAACGAGAAGAGGCGAACTAAGATTCGAATTAAAAATAAGAAATGAATAATTAAATAACAAAGTAAACGAAAATAAAAAGAGTAAGATAAATGAACTGCAATAACAACAAGCCTAGCTAAAATTTAAGTAGAAAGAAAATAAAGAATTAATAAATAATAAAGTACAAATAAAAGAGGCAAAAAACTACTTGAAAGACTTGCAAGATACGACGGAGGAACCTACTAAAAGGAAAACAAAGAAAAAATTATGACACTAAGGAAGAACCGTCATCGACGGTCAGCAATATTATTGACGGAGGAAAAATATTTTTTTAAACAAACAAGGAGAAGAAAGTATGCTAGTGATGCCCTCAACCCCAAGGCAAACTAGTGAACAATTTCACACCTATGAAAACCTAACACACATTTCATCACTTTCATTAACTTGAACTTGAACACTTTTATTCTTTGCTGAACAATTACAATGGTCAATGAATGGGCTATAAAGCCCACTACTTAAATTTATTTGAAGGAAAAAGGAGCCGGAGCCGGAGCCGGAGACATGTCCAACAAACTTATGGCTTCAGAGCCGAGCAGGAGCCGGAACCGGAGCCAGGGAATTTTATTTGGTTCCACATCTCTGTTCGGAAGAGAACCTGATGCGTTGTTTCCATATTATTCAAAATAACACTTACAACCATTCTCTTTTTTTAGTCGAAGGCGTCTTTCGACCGTACTAGGTTATTTTGGGGCACACAATGGTGTGGAAGAGATAGACGAATCGGCCCACCGTGACCCTTCCCCGTCCTCCCCATGGTGTGACAGAAGTGGAGAAGAACCCCGATCGATCCCTACCGGTCCATCATCGCCCACTTCCCCAAGGCCCCAACTTCTTTTGCTGGTTCGGAGGACGAATGAACGGCCGGGGACAAGGTAGGAGGAGGAGGAGGAGGAGATAAAAGAAAAGTGAAAAGGAAAGTATAGTATCAAGTATGAAGTTGATCTCAGTTAACCTTCTTCTTTATTCAACAGGGAATATGGGGATATAATGGAATAATTCATTGTTTTGATCCTACTGATTAACGTGGAATTTGATCCACGACCTGTTATTACCTTATCCATTCTATTCCGTTTTATATTTGTTGATCTACTGGTATATAGTCATAACCTCTTTTATAGTGGTGGGGTAAGCCGACCAATCTCAGTAATCATGTAATCTTCCTTTCAATCTTTTGTCAGTGTCCCCTTCTTGCGGACTTATTGGGTGTTTGAGTCAGAGATTTTAACCAAACAGCGAAAAGGTTTTAGTTGAAGGGCACCAAATTCTCTGTCGATGGAAAAAACTCGACAAGTGCTCCTGAAGCGAACTAATTTATGTAACGTTTATTATCGCTTTATTCGTGTATTTGTGGTGACAAGTGAGCTAAGTTATTAGGAGTTAAATTATAAAACCCTACAGCTAGTGCCGTCAAAGAATCTAACGCAACCAAAGGATACTACGGTTCAAACTTTGCGAGAGTGACATGCAATAATCGGAATGGATAGGGCGGCGCCCTTTTGGTGTGTATGATTTTATAATCTGTAATAATTACCTTCTCAACTACTGTGTACTATCTGTCCATTTTTACGTTTCATAGTTTCACCATAAACGTCTGTTACTGCCTATGTTTTTCTTCCCTAATTTATAATTAAATAGTGTGTGTAAATTACGGTTATGCGACCTTTTTGGTTCAGGTTCATTCTCGTATTTTAGTGTAATCCAGAGTTCTTAGAGGTGTAAGTAATTATGTGGTGTTTTTTACCTGGTTTTAACTTTTCTTCCTTATCTAAGACCCAAAGTGTTTGTGCATTATTCTTTATACCTTCTGTTATGGCTTATATCGCGAATTTCCTGTTTAATTTTTAATTATGAACTTGGTCACTGGAAACAATTTGAACAAGAAATTGCGAGAAGAATAATTAAATTATATTATAAATGAAAAATAATGGCCGTAGTATAAACTTAGTAAAAGAATAAAAATCTCCATTTACTTGCTCTAATGTAAGGTGGTTATTAAATAGCCCATTCACAGTGCCTAAGTATAATATGCCTAAAGGATCCTAATAGGTAGCTATTATTAATAAATGACAGCTAAATATATACTTAGCCTGTGAAATGGTGATTACTCTTGATCTTAGAGCGAGATAATGGCTTATTTATCCATTAATATTTATGAGAATTAAACTAAAATAGCTAATTTATTACCATACGGCTTTGCACTCCGTATGAACCAAAACTTGACAACTTGCGGAACTTTAATTGATATTTAACGGCATCTGTTTTTACATCTTGACACTGATTAGTAGTAGCAGAAAAGAAAAAAAACTGCTTCTCGGTACCCCCCGGATCTGTGCTAGGTGGCAACTCGAAATAATACACTTTCGCAAAAGGCAACGACGACCACTTGTTTTTATCATAATGTATCAACACTACCTTCCCTTTCTCAATACCACTACCTATACCATCATCCCCACCTTTATTATTTACTCGATCTATGAGAGAGGTTAAATAATTCTGTTTCCACTCTTCAAACCATTGTTTTAAAATTTTAGATAACTTATAGTATCTTCTCCTCAGTGGAACAGTTTCCATAAACGTAGGATCCTCTATTTGAGGTGACGTGGTTATTGCAGGTAGGGAATTAAGGCGCCGTCCATATATTAAATGGGAGGGGGTAAGAGTTTCTGGTTCATTTAAGTTATTATAGGTATAGGTAAGTGGTCTGTTATTAACTCTACATTCTATCTCAACTATTAAGGTACGGAGATCATCCATATTAATGGATTTTCCATATAGCACTTTTCTTAAACATCCCTTTACTACACCAATAAGCCTTTCATAGAATCCTCCAAACCAGGGCGCTCTCGGGGGAATAAATTTTCATTCGCTTTGTCTTTCCTCTAGTTCCTTCTGTACAGCACTATCCTCCAATATCATACTGAGCAGATCTGCCCCAGTTTAAAATTTGTGGCATTATCACTAAGAATAATTCTTGGACAGGATCTTCTAGCCACAAACCTTCTAAATATATTTAAAAATGTATCTGCTACTACTACTCAGTGTCAAGTTGTAAAAACAGATCCCGTTAAATATCTACTAAAATTTCCGCAAGTTGTCAAGTTTTGGTTCATCCGGCGTACAAAGCCGTATGATAATAACTTAGCTATTTTGATTTAATTCTCATAAATATTAATGGATAAATAAGCCATTATCTCGCTCCAAGATCAACAATAATTACTATTTCACAGGCTAAGTATATATTTAGCTGTCATTTATTAATAATAGCTACCTATTAGGATCCTTTAGGCATATTATACTTAGGCACTGTGAATGGGCTATTTAATAACCACCTTACATTAGAGCAAGTAAATGGAGATTTTTATTCTTTTACTAAGTTTATACTACGGCAATTATTTTTCATTTATAATTTAATTTAATTATTTTCTCGCAATTTCTTGTTCAAATTGTTCCAAGTGACCAAGTTCATAATTAAAAATTAAACAGGAAATTCGCGATAGCTTATTTGTTGATTTGTCACAAACAGCGGAGTAAACTATTATGGGTCATGTTTAAACTACCCGCCGCGAGTGACGTCATAGAATTTAAGCTTGTTAATTGATAGAATTGAAACGCAACGAGAGGAACATCACCGAATCTGAACCAATCCTCGATGGGATTAAACTAAATCGATGCCACATTGTCTCTCAATCCGAAGACAGCGTTGGAGGATTATTTTACTTTAACTATTATTATTCTCTATAATAACTAAGAATGCCGGGTGCAAAGAAGTTAAAGGCCTTTTGTTTTAAATATAAACTGTGAAATGGTGCATCGAATTCCATGAACAATCATATCATGATTTTACAGCAGTAAGCATTTTTCTTGATTTTTGTAAAATGGAAGGAATTCATGGAGAAATAAGAAGGGATAAAATGAGAATTATTGGCGAGTGGGAAAATAGAATAATTGCTCTGGAGTCAAAGAGATGTAATTGTGACATAGACAAGAATGATATGACAAATATCGATGGCCAATGTGTCCAATTAGAAAGTGGGATACTCCACTTGAGTCGATCAACCAAAATATTAACGAACTCAGCGTGCCCCTAGAGAAGAAAGTTGGTCATTTAGAGTAAGCAGTGGTGACCATCGAAAATATAATAGAAGGAAAGGAAAGTGATTCTAGACTTGTGACAAACAAACAAATAGTTAACACAAATATACTACAATGTTCTCAATTCTACTACTTAAGGAAAAAAACAATTGAAATTGAATTGAATGGATACAAAATGTTTGATAAGGACAAAAAAGATAAAGTTTGTTATTATATGCACGCCAATGTATTTCTTTATACAACAGAAATTATTTTGGATACAAGTTTGGAAATCTGATGAGTCAAGCTCAATTTAGATAAAACATGTCTATACATCTACTTCGTTTATAGAATACCCATGGAGCTCGATGGAAAACTTTATAATTTGTTAACTAAAGAAATAGATAAAAGAGAGTAGCAGTAGTGATGGGAAAGTTCAAATTCGGCGAAATAAAATGGTTGACAAAACAAGCAGATGGAAAGGGGCAAAGAAGTTTGGCGTTTATAAAAGAGATTTTTTTTTTAACTCATTGGACCAGTAAACTTGCGAGAAGTAATAGTCTTTTGGACCTTATAATGTCAACCGATAGCAACATTTTATCAAATATATGCGTTGGTGAAAATTTTGAGGGCAATGATCACAATTTAATGAGGTTTGATATCAAAATATCGACCAGGAAAAGAAAATAAACAAAGTATACAGACTTCATTTTAACAGAGGGAACATTGAAGCCATGGAAGTAAGCCTAGCAGAATATATGACTGCTGATGACGGAGTAAATAATACATGGATTTCTTTTGAAAATTATTTTATGGAAAAGCAAACAAAATATGTCCCCATAGAAGTCCAACATCTTTTACCAATCAAGATCACCCGTGGTTAAACAAAGAAACAAAAATCATGATAAAATAAAGGAAAAAGGCATATAATATACTCAAAGGTAAGCTATTTCAACATATTAAAGACTAATATGATAATTTAAGGAGAAAACTAAAAGAAAAATTTTAAAATCCAGGAGGTAAGAAGAGCTTGAGAAAGTGAAGGCACGAACAACCAAACTAATACCATGCTTAAGAAACCATACGTATCAAAAAAGATTGAAAAGGCTAAATCTTTTTAGCCTGGAAATAAGGAGAATAAGAGGACAACTCGTATAAAACTTTAAAATATTAAAAAAAATGATTGAAAATGAGGAAGGTAAAAAAAACATGGTTCAAGTTAAATGACAATGCGACGAGGCACAATGGGATGAAAGTACTACTGTTGCGTTTCAGAACAAATCTAAGTGGAATTTTTCTTTCACACTAAATTAATATTAAACTCTTGTAAAAAGGTCCCACAGGAAGTAACATCCGGTATCACAGTAGATACTTATAAGTAAGAAGCTCCCACAGTAGATACTTTTAAGTAAGAAGCTCCCACAGTAGATACTTATAAGTAAGAAGCTCCCACAGTAGATACTTTTAAGAAAAGATTAGACAAAATTATAAATACACTCGGCTTTTAAATTTTAAATTGTAGTCAAAGGGCAAGATTCCAAACATCGTAATATTATATTATGTAATTTACCAGGATTATTATTTGTATTGTGGTAATTGTTGATATTGTTACTTTGCTGCTTTTATTAGTAGTGTTATAATTACGTAGGTTTCAAAGATCTTTACTATCAAAATTCCTGTTTGTGTGTTTTATTTCAACTCAGCCAGGTATCTTTCCATTTTCCCTGCCCGCGAGGTGAATAGGAGAGAAGGTTGGGAAGAGCCTTCATTTTTACTGTCCACTTTTCTCTCAAATAAGAAAAGAATAAATATATATGTATTAGGTGAGGATCCTTACACAAGCATCTTGTCGGTATGGAGCGAAAGGTCTTTTAAAGTGTTTGCTTTCCTAGTAACTCCTTGTACTCTCTCTTTCTTTCTTTCTTTCTTTCTTTCTCTTTCTTTATCTTTCTCTCTCTTTCTAGCAAAAGGTCTTTTAAAGGGCTTGCTTTCTAGTAAATTCTTGTAACTCTCTCTCTCTCTCTCTCTCTCTCTCTCTCTCTCTCTCTCTCTCTCTCTCTCTCTTTCTCTTGAAAAATAGCCGCTTGGAGACTTGAAGCGTGGCGTGAGTGCTCTTCTATAGCGTCAATCTGACCCTTTAGAGGACTGCGCCTGCTCAAGTGTTCATTCAAAGGTACCCTCTGTGAATGGATCGTAAGGTCTACTAGGACACCTATTTTACTTGTTACTCCTTGTTACTCTCTCTCTCTCTATCTTTCTTTCTCTCTTTCCTTCCCTCCCAATCCCTCTCCCTTCCCCCTCCCTTACCACCCTCCCTTTAAATGCCGTGGGACTGACTGGAAGAACTAGTCAGGCGATTCTGAAGCGAGGAGACTGATTGATTTCACTCAGGATAACTTCCTGACACAGTGGGTCGAAGAGCCAACGAGGGGTGAGAACTTGTTAGACTTGGAGTTTACCACCAAGGACGAGATGGTATCCGGACTCAGCGTGGGAGAGTGTCTGGACGAGCGCGATCACTGCACAGTCACGTTTTCCGTTCACATTCCATGTGACAGACGCTCACACGTCTATACCTTCAAACCCGACTTCCGACGCACGAACTTCGTAAGTCTTCGGGCTGAGATAGTTCGGCTTGAACCTGAAACAGCAGAAGGTGCCTCGGACAAATAGTTTGCGTTATAAGAAAACTATATGACCCAACAGTTCGCGTTTGTCCCCAGTAGGAGGATGAGTGGCAAGCCTCTCCAACCGAAATGGTT
Organism: Ceratothoa steindachneri; assembly: GCA_963969495.1. NCBI lineage: Eukaryota > Metazoa > Arthropoda > Malacostraca > Isopoda > Cymothoidae > Ceratothoa > Ceratothoa steindachneri. Next base: position 81,923,155 of record OZ018317.1, on the reverse strand, counting down.
CAATCGTGGCATTGCCGAAGCGATAAGGAAGAGGAAAACTGCCTAAAACAACTGGAAAGCCAACGGTAATGAAGAAAGGCTTCTTTAATACAGGGAAAAGTGTAGGCAAGTTAAAGCATTGGTGCGCAGAGCTAAGCGCAGACAAGAAGTTCAGGTGGCCTCCCTCTGTAAAGAGACTTCGAAAGAATTCTTCCTACATGTCAATAGACGCAACTCGATTTTCATAGCATAGGACCGCTGAGAGATGACAATGGTGTGTTACCGTATTTACGAGAGAAGTGGAAGGTCACGCTCCGAGGCCAGGAGTTCATGTCGAAGAGGGAGATAACCTATGCGAAATAGTTGGAGACAGAAAAGAAGTAGTAACGAGATTAGGAAAGCTTAACCCGTATAAGTCTCCAGGTCCGGATGGCTTTTTTCCTAGAGTTCTCGGAAAAGTTAGCAAAGAGGTCGTTCCATATTTCACCACCATTTTCAACTAGTCTGTGAAAACTGGAGAGGTCCTGGAAGACTGGAGAATAGCAGACGTAACCCCCATCTACAAGAAGGGGGACCGCGAATGCCCTGGTAATTGCCGGCCTATTAGTCTGACATCCATCGTAGGCAAACTATTCGACGGAATAATCTCAGACCATATAGTGCAGCACTTAAGGCCTCATAATTTGATTTTGGATGCCCAGCACGAACTACGCAATAACCGTTCATGTCTTACTAATCTACTAGAGCTTTTACACAGTATTTTGAGTGAGTATGGCTGTAGTCGAGCTGTGGAGATCTTATAAATGGCCTTTCAAAAAGCCTTAGATAAGGTACCACACCGCAGAGTGATAAATAAGGTCCGCGCCCTCGGTATTACCGGCAAGGTAGCCGAATGGATAGAGAACTGGCTCTCGGGATAGGGGCAACGAGTAAAGATCAACGGGGTAGCTTCGCAATGGGCACCGGTCAGTATCAGTTTGTCCAAGGGCTCAGTGCTCGGGGCTCTATTGTTTATTGTCTACATCAATGACATAGACGAAAGACTACTATGCTCGATCGCAGAGTTCACCGATGACAGCACGTTAGGAGGTGGTGTGAGCTCGCGAGGAGTGCAACGCCTACGAAATGGCCTTCTCATGATAGGTGACTGATCCGAGAGATGGCAGATGCTATTTAATCTTGACAAGTGCAAAGTAATACACATCGGTCATGCTAACCCTCGGGAAAACTACTTGCTAGGCAAACAGCTAGATACCACTGACCTTGAGAAAGATTTAGGAGTGCTAATCAGCAGTGACCTAAAGTTCTCCAAGCAGTGCTTCCAGGTGGAAAAAAGGGACCAACGAATTCTTGGGTACATAAAGAGACATTTTCGCTTCCTAAATAAACAGATTTTTCTTGCCTTGTACAACTGTCTAGTCCGGTCGCACCTCAAATACGCTGTTCTATTCTGGTCCCTAACCCTCCAGAAGGACATTGAACGGCTGGAAAGGGTACAGGCCAAAGCCACAAAATTGATCCCTTCCCTTAGACATAAAAGTTATCAGCATCGGCTACGAAAACTGGGTATGTTCTCCCTCTGGAGACGCGCCGGTTAAGAGGCCAGCTGATTGAAACTTTTAATATAATACGAGGAGTTGAAAACGTAGATCACAGGAGGCTGTTCACATTGAGTGCAAATGCTACACGTAACCACGGTTACAAACTGGAATTACCGCAATTCCAGACTAGCATTTGCGCAAACTTCTTCTCGTACAAAATCTGCGTAACGTGGAACCGTCTACCGCTAGAAGTGGTGAGCATTTCGTCAATTGAACAGTTTGAACCACAACTTGACGAGATAATCTACACCTTTACCTAGATTGTACCACTTTGGTATAGATTATAGTTAGAGGCAAGTAGATAGGATTCAACTTTTCTATATAAAATTCCTGATTGTGTTCTTTTTCACAGCACATTCAAGTATCGTTTCCGCTTTCTGGCCCGCAAATGCGGATGGGAGAGGCGGGCGGGGAGTGTCTTCATCTATACTAATTTTTCTCTAATGCTATAGGTTAGGGCCTTCCCAAAATAGTACCTTCATGGCATGGTCAGCAATGTCCTTTGAGGTCTACTTTTCCTTGTGACTCCTTGTGACTCTCTCCCTCTATCTCTCTTTCTCTTTCTCTCTCTCTCTCTCTCTCTCTCTCTCTCTCTCTCTCTCTCTCTCTCTCTCTCTCTCTCCCTCGTTCTTAGTTCACCCAACCTTAATCTAGGACGTCGTCGAGAGAGAGAGAGATAGTTCAATCAACGCTATAACACATTCAATCTCTCAAGTCCGCTAAAACAAAGACTATGTCCAAAATTGGTAAAAATCATCTGATTCGAGCATGTCAATGCTTTAGACCCTGAATTGAAGCAGTGATTGAGGCTAATGATGGATTCATTCGTATTATAAGGATTCTCAAGAATATTTCAACTGATTTTCATTTAAATGCATCTTTTCTCTATGCGTTTTTTCCTACATTCCTACAAATGACCTCAAAATACTGGCATTTACAGCAGATCTCGATAAGATTCGTTAATATGGATGAGCTTAAGTTGCTAAAACCTCTTATTTCGACAGCATAAAAAAATGATGGTTATTACCGTCGCAATTGAATCTCTACAAATGGAAGAAAGTCATCTTTTTCCGACCAAGGTTAAGGTCGTGTTCTAAAAGTATCACACTTTTCATCCTGACTGTTTCCTACTGTCAAGAGTGACGTCGGATCCATGATGATTCGGACATCGAAATCTTGGCATTTTTTCTTGTTCAACATTAGTTTGTTATGTTATCCTATGACTATCTCTCACGTTTATTGGTCATTTTGGTTTGAATAACTTTATATTATAGTATAACCATTATTACCCAATCGATAGACATTTTGTCCAGGATGAAACGACTTTAATAAACAATGCTGCATCAGTTATGAACTGATGATGGAGTATAGAAATAAAACAGCTACAATCACCAGTTTTTAAAAGCATTTCGCCCCTGTTGTCCACAATGTAGTAATATATAAAGAAGCATTTCCTCCGTCATTGTTTCTGAATGAGCTAAGCAGGTTTTTGCATGAGGAAGAGCTCAAAATCACACTCATCCATTCGACTTTTAAATGTGCCGAAGGATGATAAAGGCCATACTAAGGAAAAAATCTCTTTGGATCCCGTTGTTTATACGGGAGTGGAAACTCCGCAAAGTTAAGCCGCATTAAGTGTCGTAAGACTTCAGATGGAGTCAGATTCGGTGTGATTTCATGGCAGTTTACATACGCTGACATTAACGATGGTTCGGATCCTACGTTATACTGTAAGTCCACATTGAGATAAAATAGGCCACAAAAGGAGTACAGATATGTGCTCGAACCTTTATCAAATTTTTATTTTAACAACGCCCTATGCATGTGTGTATGGATGAAACTGTCACATCTTCCTCGACAACAAAAATGAAAAAGTAAAAAAGTGACTAATCAACCCCCAACCCCCCATCCATCTACATTTCCTGGAGATTCACTGTGCATGAGAAAAGATTGGCCGGGCCTTGCGCGGCGCCCTGCAACCAGCTTGCTTTCGTTCAAGCACAACCCTCTAGTGAGCGTGACGCTTGCAGTGTTTCGTTTATATATATAATTTGTCTGAGATACACAATGGCATTCATAGTTCAGAGGTACTTCTTGAAGAAAGGATTACGTTCTCCGTTGGTCTCTTTCTCTTCATCCACAAGTCTTAAAAGAGGTATTACTTTCATACTTCACTGTTTAAGCCATAACACTAACAAACGCTTAGATAGGGACAAATACTCTCGCCTATGTGTACATAAGCACATTACTACACCTCGGTTTATTTGAATAATTTTACCATGTATCACAATTCCTAGGAGCTATTTACATCTCTGTTTCCTCAACCTTGCTAAAATTCTGTTGACGAAGAAAAGTCATGAAGTTCCACACCCTATCTCCCCATCCATTCTCTCCCGTTCATTTTAATTTCCCGTCCTTAGCCAAGCTTTTTTAGCCACACACCAAAATACTACTGGCATTAACTTCACCTGTAAATTAGCAGTTTCACATAGAGAAACGTTCACATACACCTGAACTTCTGAACCTCATTTTTTCTTCGTTATTTGCAACAATCATTTTACCTTCACAATACCTTAACTATCCAAGTAGAGAAGCAAGCATCTAACCTCCCATTTAGCTAATCATCGAAGCACCTATACAACCAACCATCAAAAGTGACAAAATCTGAGCATGGGAATCCCAAATTGCGATTCTAATATGTGGTTGACTGCTCGCAAGCAGTCCCTATCGAGATGAGTCAGTCAGTATGTGTCTGGGATGAACATCGGGAGTAACTTGCTTGCTCGGCTCGTGCTTGAAAAAGCAGGGTTCCTACAGTCGTGTTTGATTCCCAAGAGGTGAGCAACGAATCCCTCTGAAATTTCATTGATTTTGTGTTCCGGGACTAGTGAGAGTTCGTTTTGTTCTTGATTGTTAGTGAGAAGTGACTTAATTTGCAATGGAGTGCAGTGGAAGAATATCATTTTCATTGTATGTTGTTTCCTATATTTATCATCTTGCCATTCGCCGACTAATGAATTACCTTTCCCCAATTCTCAGTCTTAAACTGACATAAATGTGGCATATCAGCGGTCTGTCCAAATTTGTTCCTTCCTCACCCAAAGGCAGTACAAATTAATTTGTTACAGTAATGAGTTCTACAATCCTTTCCATAATATATGAAATGAGGAAGTGAAGGTTTCATCATATTCTTCTTCTCCTTCGTAGTAGTTTGAAACTATGATGATCAGGCGTAACAAAATGAGAGATTCCCCCCTAGTATTTCGATTTCTCTTCTCAACAAAGTCACCCCCCCCCAAAAAAAAAAACTCAGCGGGGAAGAGAGGGAACGAGATGCTTATGCAAGTTGAATAAGAAAAGTAAAAAGTGATTTGGAGTAAAAGAAAGTGAGAATAGAGAGGTGAGAGCAAGTGAAATGAGGTAAAGGTGATTAGAATTGTAATAAAGGAGTTGGATGAGAGAGAGGAAGAGGTCCAGACGTTACTGCACAGCTGATCTACAGGAGGATGAAGCTGCGACACGACTAAGGCTAATTGTGAGCAAACAAGGGGAACAGGAGGGAGGTGTGTATGGGAGTTGGTTTAGATGATAGAAATTGATCGTGCTTGATGAATTAACTACTATTTATGATGTCGATGGTAAATATTGAGGAAGAAAAGTAAACCAGTATAATCTATCCAGAGAATGCCCACTCGATAAGGAAGAAAGGAGGAACTCAGACAGAAGAAGAAAATAAGTAATAAAGAATGGGAATCGTGGAAAGGGGTCAAGGCTGAAATGTGTTACAATAACAAACACTCTCATCCTAACAACTCGGATCTGAATTTTGTTGTGGGAGAAAGACTGGATTAGAATCGAATTAAAAGAGGAGTGTACGTGTTAGTTTGGTGCACTTTCTACCACCGATGGGCACCGTCTTATGTATATCTCAGTGAGGGAGTACAGTTTACACTGGGGCCCAAACTAAGGATCAATACTGCCACCGGAGAGTCCATCTGATTCAAGTTATTATGGGCTCCTTTTTGAATGTGTGTGGTAAGATTCATCCGCTTGTGGAGCAATGATGGATGTGCGGGTGGCGTCATGCAACAGCATAGCAGCAAACAAAGCACGGTGGACAATGAAGAAAATGAATAGGGTGGAAGCCAACACGAATGGATGAGTTCGTGGTTGAAATCCAGAAAAAGGGGTGAAGAGTGTGAGCGGAAGGACTGTAGCTTCGCATAATTATTTGATGCATGTGTGGCGGAAGGAGAACTACAGGAAGAATGCCAGTATAGTTTCCTTTTAAGAAATCAAGTTAGAATGACGGTGCAATTTATCACGGTATATGTGTTAATAGATTAGCTGAGACAAAGAATTGTAATAAAGAGGATGTTTGAAAGATGGCATACAAATAATAATTGCCTACGGCCCTTATTCACTTTAATGAATTTCAGTAAAATGTGTTGATGGGCTGCCATGTGGGTGGAAGGTGGCCGTATGGGATGGAAGATTTCCGAATAAAGGAGAGCGAGTGTAATTGTGCAGAAAGGATATGAGAGTTTCTCGGGGGACAAACAAGCATCAGGAGCATGGGTGTTATATACATGTGTAGCGGAAGATGTAGGAGACAAAACTGAGAGAAGAGGAGGGAAGCGGAGAGGAGGAAGAATATCCTGAGGGCAGCACAGCCTGCAAAACGCTGTTTCTGCTACTGCCTGGAAAGCAGCCATGAAACTGAAGTGTTTGGCGGACGAATTCAGGCGGGTGAATGGCGGAAGTCGAGACTAAATGTACGAAAGAATACAAACAAAGTTGGTGGTTGTGCAGAGAGACGCTAGAAGTAAAATATGCACTCATTATGGGTGCATATTTTACACTCGACACAATTTATGGATGCAGTTTATACAGGTATGATGGGGGTTAGGTACTTTTGATAAGCTCTAGTGACATTTGCCATTTGTACAAAATTATATGTTAAGTGTTTTGTCTCTATTGTAACTATTATTCAAATATATAAATGTTTGTCTCTTATGACTACTATTTAAACAAATCTTGAACGTAAATTTTGGATAATTTTCTGATTTTTAAAGTCGACGTATTAGGACAGATTGGTGATCATCCTCATGTTTATGATTCAAGTATAGCATCAAATGCCTGGAGATTTTGAATTAACCTTTTCTATTATGGATTCTACTTAGGGGCTAAGGCATTGACTTAATAACGATGCAATTCCCTTGGGACTTCTAAAAAAAAAATATTGGTTGGTATTTGAAGAGCTGTTGCTAACAACCCCCTTTTAAAAGCTCCAGAAATATCCGATAAAATGCAGAATTAGCGCAAGAACAGCGGTTGATAAGCTTCATTAACCTGTTTATCAGGGAAAGGCAACTAGGAGGAAGCCCCTTTAAAGTAAGATTAATAAGAATATGAATGGGTGAAAGAATTGATATAAACGAACTATAATGGGGACGAGTTCTGCGAAAGGAACGATCAAACTACATTGTGTATTGACAATTTTCATGCGAAATATATTTTATCCTTTAGAAAATACTTTTATCAAGCTCTTTTTGGAGATAAATCTCGATGCCACATGACGAGAAAGAACAAAATAATGAGTAAAAATGGTAAAACAAATCTTTCGTAACGTAAATTTCCAAATTAATCCATAATTCCATAACCACCTTCAAATAAGCTTTTTAAAGAAAGGTGACTGTGAAGTTTGTGTGGCTGAGTTGTTAGCATTATAATATATCGCCATTATTCATGTAAATATATCTCGCTACTGTCTGGTAGGACCTTAATGAACGAGGAGGACGAGCTTGCTCGAGACATAATTATGGCAGGAAACTCATGTAAAGAATGGAAGTGGCATTGTAGTATTTGGGGCTTTTGGTAGATAATCTAGTAGAAGAAGAGTGTAAATATGTCCATACATGGGTCTTTAAAAGTGTAAGAAGTGATTATTGCACTGTGTAGATGTAAAAAGTGATCATTGAAGGCAAAGACAGAGAAAAGAGTAGAAGTGATTGATAGAAACTTCATCTGCGATGCGGGTATGTGGTCTCCGTTAAATAGTTCTGGTAAGCAATAAGATGTTGTAGTAGGTGTAAGAGTTTGGCTGCGGAATCATATGAAGAAGTGCAACGATGATTCAAAAAGTTACAAAGGATGCGAGGGAGGGGGGGATAATTCTTCAATTAAAAATGTGAAGACGAACACTAGCCATGGCCTTTTTGTAAAAAGAATATTAAGTATTATGTAAAAGAATTTTCGCTGAAAATAGATGGAAAATATAGAAGCCGAATAGCCCAATGAGGAAACTACTTGTGGCGTGGGTGAGAACTTGAGAGGAATCCATTGACAAATGAGGAAATAATATCACCATGGTAACAAGATTGAATTATTGAATAAATGATTGATTCATTTAAGGAACGTTACTTGTAGAGGAATAAGAACAAATAGTGAATAAAGGGTACCGTAAGAGTAGAAAAGAGAGAGACACACACACATAAATATACAGATAGACACACACACGTGAACCAGCTGAGTTTCTACATTCTAAAAAAATAAATCCCAACCCTTAGTTTAACCCCCGCCCCCTCCTCCTCTTGGCACAAAAAGGTCGCTGGTTCGAATCCGAAATGTCCTCATATCGTGACTTTTCTGACCACCTCTTGTTCTAGGCCACGGCCGCCCTTTAAAGGGACCATGCGCCTCCCATTGTCCATTTTCGTCGCCGGAGGAAATTGAGTCTGTTTATTTGTACAAATTTTGAATCCTCGCCCCCCCCCCCCCGACTCAAGTAATTTTAGCTATGGTGGTTAATCCTATTCGCGATACAATTCACGAAACTCTTTCATTTTTACTCGATATCGATAGGAGCTTGGTTAGGGCCGAAGGCGGGCTTTGGCTAGTTGCGCTTCCTCCTGATCATTTCCTAAATTTTCGGTCCGATATGACCTTGTTGGTTCTATGTTTAGTCTAAAAAAGTACCTGTTGTCACACACCAAAACACCTTCCCCCCCGCCTTCACCCCCTCTCGTCGAGTAAAACGAGTCAACAATAAATTTCTTAGGCGTGGATCTCGCTGAGTAATGATGTCATTTATGAGACCGTAGATCATAAAGCGTTAAACAATGACTCCATTTTTTTAAGCCTTCAATTTCTTATCTACCTAAACCAAAATTCAATATATTAATGCCTTACTATTTCAACAAACTATAATTTATCCATCTATAGGACGGTTCTATTTTTCACATAAACTTAAATTATGGTTGATATTGATAAAAAGTTAGAAAGTAATGATGTGTAACTATAACTCAAAATAGAGAATATCTATCTCACCGCATAAAATAGGAGGTCGACGGATTAAGAAATGGGGACTTAATGGATAGTCAGAATTTAAAGGTTTAATTAAAGCATTAATAATTTAAGCGTATGTTTTATCTAAATAAAATTTAAGCCAACCTCTAATAATTGTAAAATATGAAGAATAATGATTATGTACATGCAAGTTTATTCAAGTTACTAATTATGTAAAATGAGTGAGATAATCTAACTGCAAGCTTAGACATGTTTAATATGATTGGATAAATTTTTAAATGAATGGAGATTTTAAAAGTTCCCTGACAACACACTTAGGCTTCATTTTACGACTCACATATTATCTGGAGCCAAATCTGCATGTCTTCCTAACCAATGAAAAGAAAATGCAATTTTATGCATCCCTCCGCCAACCGGCTTAAGAATATAAAACTTGACTGGTTTCCAGTTAACTGCGTCTCGATTGGAACAAGCTCGGATGAGCGCAACCTGTTTGCTTGGCTCAAGTTCACTCACCCCATATTCCTTATTTCTTATTGCCCATTCACACCCTTCTGTTGGGGGGATATGCAAGAATTATACTCCTTTGGGGGGGCAGGGGGAGGAGCGAACGGGAACACAATGTAGTTGCACACCGGATATCTTGAAAGGCTTTGGCCACACGGTCTGAAATTCTATCGTCATTTTTGTGTGATTTGAAAGGAAGGTGTGTGTGTGTGTGGGAGGGAGGGGGGGGGGGTGTATTCTCCAAACGCAATTTAGAGTTGGTGGGTGGAATATTAATGATGTAGGTATTCTTCTTCAGGCATTGTTGCATTTGCTCGGCCTGTTATATATATATATATATATATATATATATATATATATATATATATATATGAGGAATAAGAAGACCCATGTGATCGCTCTAAACATTTATTTGCCGGACTTTCGGTCTTTAGCAATGACCATCTTCAGCGGATTGAACTCTTTTTTTGTTGTTGCTGATGATATCGACATGATATGATATCGAAATCATATCATGTCAATATCATCAACAACAACAAAAGAAGAGTTCAATCCGCTGAAGATGGTCATTGCTAAAGACCAAAAGATCCTGCAAATAAATGTTTAGAGCGATCACATGGGTCTTCATATTCCTCATATATACGAGGGGCGCTCAATAAGTTTTGCGAATCGGTAGGGCAAAACAGAGACAGGGGGATGGCTGTTGGTGGGGGTGTTAGGACAAGTTATGACAAGTCAGGACCTGCAGCCGCACGCTCCTGCCTCGTCTATTTGAGAAACAGTAGCTGATCGCAGATCGTCAGTCACAAATTTTTCAACAATGGAGAAGGTTGAGCACCGCGCAGTGATCAAATATTGACCAAGGAAGGCAAGAATGCAAAAGAGATCCATGAACGCATGGTTGCAGTGTACACCGACACCGCCCCTTTCTATGCAACAATGGAGTTCCGCCATGGTCGTGAGTCCCTTGAAGATGACCCCTGTCCAGGACACCCGTCAGACGTGATCAACGAGGACAATGTGGCCCGTGTGGAGAGGATGATCCTTGAAAATCGACGGGTGAAGGTCGAAGAAATCGAGAGAGAACTTGGAATATCACGTGGAAGTGTTATCAACATGATCCACGACAATTTGGCCATGACCAAGGTCTCTGCCTGCTGGGTCCCTAGAAACCTCACGAAACCTCACGCCCCATGATCGACTTCAACGTCGTCAAAGTCCACAAGGCCAGAGTTGCACAAGCTGCCCTGCGCGAGTGCTGATTCGAGGAACTCAACCATACCCCTACAGTCCAGATCTGGCCCCAGCGACTACTTTTTATTCCACCAGCTCAAAACTGCACTGCGTGGACGCCGGTTTGGGGACGATGAAGATGTCCAGCTCGCCATCCAGGAAGCAGTCGGGAGATTTCTGGTTGTCGGGAATTCGAAGCCTCAGGGACAAGTGGCGCAGGTGCATTGAAGTCAAGGGTAGTTATATTGAAAAATAATAAAACACTTTTCCTCATATTGACCGCTTCTCGTATATATATATATATATATATATATATATATATATATATATATATATATATATATATATGTGTGTATGTGTGTGTGTGTGTGCGAGTAACTCGAAGTAGTATCTTTTTATATCTGCTTCCAACTCACTACACCTTTCACTTTTCAAAGCGCAAATGATCTTTGAACGACAAGGGACATTTCCACACATGAAGTTTCTGAGTCCATACTTCCAGGCGATTGAGCTTTTATGTACGAACTTCCTCCTAGAGACTTACATATGTCTTATGGACGCAGGCACTTTGATCTGTTGCCATCGATTCTGTTCTTCTGACCGCCCTCCCTCTCTCGCTGAATTATACATTTTTCTTCTTCTTAAATAGTTCTCGCTAGCCGAGTGGGCACCGCGTTGGATTTCTAACGTCAAGGTATGGGTTAAATTCCAGCGAACATGGACACGAAACTTTTCCCCGCTGAATCCCCCCATTGGTCAGATACGCTGATACTCAAGGGCTCCGGGTAGTAGTTCCACACGCATCATGACTCACATAGCCAATCATTTCTCTCCCTGTCTTCACATACTCACTCACTCCTCTGTTCAGGAACCCTCCTGATGGGGTACTATTGTCCCCCATCCCATTGAGTTAGGAATGTTTCCACATTACCACCCATACACCTTACCCCCCACCAAGAACTCCCAACCAATCACCAACTTCGGGCTCACCAGTGGTTGTCATTCTGATCTTTATCTGTATTTCATGATAAGATCGGGGGATCTCATCCACGGTGCGAGGGACGAGCGTCCTTACCTAACCACTATATTAAGTTACTGAAATTTCCAACCTATCATAACCATTTTATCACAAAGTAGGGTCTGCTGGCATCAATGCCACATGCAAAACTAGTCCCTATTCCCCCCAAACTTCGATCGAGCACAGAGCCCCCCTCCCCTCCCCATTATTTGTACCATGCGACTCTATTTCTCATTATGTCGGTCGGTCGGTGGGTCCTCGTTTTGCTTCTTCTTTGTTTTGGTAATAACATCATAACCATTCGGCCGATTCTAACGAAATGTGAAACCTTTATATTGATTTACATTCTCTTTCGAATGATATAATTGTCAAGGTCTTCCCAATGTTAGTCCGGGAATTATTGAAAGTTTTGAAGGTCGTAAGGTCATATATCAGAAAAGTGAGAGCACGCAACTTTGGTCAGCAAACCTTATTTTTTGCCACTGCGAATCAACCTTTCAAAGCTGTGAAGTAGCCTTCCATACAGTAAGGTTTTATCCATTGGTGGCAGTCCCCAAACACACCCTCCCCTCCCAAACTCCTTCCATAGACACCTATATCTATAAATCTCTAATCTGTTGGTCTGTTCAACCGAGGGAACATGAGCTTGGTTTAAACTGTCACGGGTTAAAATTTGAATGTTTAGGTAACCGGACAAAATAATGGAACCGCAATACCTCTTTCTTTTTTTCTTTTTTCTTTTTGCCATTATGGACATAGGAGCAACCTTTAGCCGGAAATTGGCCAGATCGGCCAATTTCCGATCTGACCACTTTTTTCGACCCTGTAAAATTGACCCATTCCTTTTTGTTCTTCTATGTGTAGTATGAGGGCACCTGGGAATACAACAATGTCTGTGCTGACAGAGTTTGAAGGAGGCAATTAGGGTGGTGTCCTTTGGTGCCTGCGCCACTTGAACAAGATTGTCTTATGTGAAGTAGACCCTTTGGCAAAGACGAAGAATATTGTCTAAATAGAAGTGTTGCGATGTAGCATTGGTTAAACAATAATTTATAAAAATATAATAATGTCAACCTGTATCTGCTAGTCATACATAGGTTCAAACTTTCATGTAGCTTCCCAATACATCCCACATATTACCTTTCCCTTTCACTCACGTTTGAAATTGACACAAACAATTTCTTACCATTCTAAAGCTTGTAGTTGCATTCACCTTTGACCGTGTTGAATGTTAACGACATAGGTTCTAATATCACCCCTGCCCCCATCTTCACCCCAAATACCATTAAGTTACTCTTTTCTGCTTTCACTTTTAGGCCCTCTCACCAGAAGTGGGAGGCACAGTTAATCCGCTAAGTCGTTAAAAATGTACGGAAGTTACCGTAATTGTTTTATTAGAAAACAATACAGAAATCGCCAAAATTGTAAAGGCCCTCCCAAAAGAAAACAGAAAACTTTAATGAAACACAATATTATTATTAAATTAATGTTAATATTGTGTTTCATTAAAGTTCTGTTTTTTCTTTTTTTTGTCCTTTTGAGGTGTTTCTAAAGCAAAAAACGTTTTCTGCATTATTTTATAATAATAATTATTAACGTTAACGCTTTATCGCTAATTTCGGCTACATTTAAAAGAATTAGCAGACTTAACGATTTACTGTGCCCACCTCTGCCTCTCACATACTCTGCCAAAGCCCTCGATCAACATTTTCAAATCCCTCTCACTGTTGGCCACCATTGTACTCGGTAAAAAAAGTATGGTTTCATGTATAATAAACACCGTGAGAATACCGGGCCCTGCAAGTCGACGACGAAAACAAGTCGCTCGAAAAACCACCTCCGAGGAAGATTGCACGATGCAACGAATGTCGACAAAGGAACGACTTGAAACAGCAGCCTGTATTTCATGCCGAGATGCCAAGAACTTGAACCTGAATGTGTCTCGCCAAACTGCCTCACGTCGCTTGATTGAGTTGATTGATTGATAGTACGCCCCCTTGCTAAGAAACCATTCATAGGTAAAAAGAATAAAGCGGCCAGTTCAGCCTTCGCCTCTGACAGTACTGAAAGATGAGAGTGTTTTCCATCGAGCAAATTTAATTTGTTCGAATCTAATGAGAAACAGCACTTAAAGCGTCCTGCTGGCGGAAAATTGAATCTCTCGTGCACTAAAAAGACGGTTCTATTCGGATGTGGCAGCGTTATGATGTAGGGCTTGTTTTCGAGCGCTGGAGTCCTACTTCGTTCGTTTACGCGGCATGGACAATGCTCCGTGTCACACAGTAAAGACGGTGGAGAAGTTCGTGGATGAACTGGCCTACCCAGAGCCCTGATTTAAACCCGATAGAAAACCTACCGAGACTACTTTTGGAGAAGGTCATGGCTCGGAAACCGACGAATATTGAAGAACTCTGGCAAATATTGGAAGAAGGATGAATTTTAATCAGCCCCGACACAATGCGATCAATTGGTGTGAAGTTCTGCGACCGAAGATGTGTTCGAGTCATTCAGAACAATTGCCTACATATTTTTTTTTGATATTTTGTTTGTCTATAAGATAATTATGTTATTTTCTGGTTTATGGCTGCATTTATACTTATTATCTAGTCTTAGACGCATTCTTTCTTCAAATATACATTTCTTTCCTCTTAACTTTTTTATCCGCTGTTCAATGAAGTGAAACTTGGACATAATCAAAGAGGAATTTCACCGAATATTCTATTGAAATTGGTATTTTCAAGAAAATGGAGGCTCTGAATTTTGCTCTCTAGTTTTGGACGGTACTGTACATATATCAACTACTCACTCTAGCCATTTTTCACCCGATCACCCTTGTCTTACTTCCAACTCAAACACTTAACACACAATCTAACAGTTTAACAGTACTCAATGCATTCTTAGAATGTACCCTAATGCTTCACTATCTACATGTTCATACGCTTTCTCCTAAGCCACGAACCCAGCATACACTCTACATCATCTCTTATTCATTGATTTGTCAGGTAGCTGTCTAATCCCCGATCACTCACACAGTTTCCTTCTTACACGCACAATTTAAATTAATCCATAAGCCTCTGCCTACAACCCTCAACAAACTTATTCCCTATAGTCTTCACATTCAAGTTTCTTCCCTATTCGCTTATACAACAGTACTATTCCAGCATTCTCCTACACTCTTCAGGAACTCCTTCACTTTCGAACGCCTTGCAACATAACCAGCAGATCCTTTCCATAACACAATCGACAATACTTTTTAGAATCTCAGCGACTCTTTCATCTACTCCGGCTGCAAGTAATCTGATCAAATTTTCGGAGTTTTCTTGAAATTTCGCTCTACTTTCTGCACAAATTATTTACATGTTCTTTGCGTTGGATCCCTATCAGCAACTTCCAGGTCTTTTCTAGCTTGGCACCTTTCAGAAACTAACCAATCTTTGTATCATTAAGCTGAGCTTTTATGGCAACAATTCCAGCGTGCCTTTTCATTTGCTTCGTCACTTTAATGTTATTCATTATTAATCTAAAAAAGAATAAAAAAATAGTTGTAAGAAAGTTGAGAGTTCTTCAAAGTGATGTCCTCAAAATAATGACGCTCAGGTGGTAGAGGTCTGAGGCTCGAGTCTTTGCAGGGGTGATGTGTTTTTTTTCTCTTGACTTTTCTCGGAGTCATCTACAGTAAGATCTCTGCTCTCTTATTTATGTCTCTTACTTCGATACATTTCCTCTATCAAGCGGTTTAAGCTTAGGGGTGGATGCGTGCTAGTTTGCGCGCCAACCCCCAGCAGGCCGATAGTTTCATGTCGTAGAATGACTCCCGACGATACCATATATTACACTATTCGTTGAGGGAACTTCCTTAATTATCTTTAGAGTGCGTTTACTGTCTGGCGGCCGATATTATGTATCTTCAAAATGCTTAAGAAGTGGAACTGAGCTCAAGGATAATAATATTGCTATCATTAATAAAATAGAGTTTTATTAATAATAACTATAAACAAAACACAAAAACGGAAAATATTGACATAAACAGAATGGAAAGGGTCGTGGAGACTCGGGCTAATCCAAGGATTTAAGGGATTAAAAAAGGTAAAACAAATATAGAGTTAAAGAGATGGGATGGTTCGATAAACAATTTAAAGCACAGTATAGAATTGACAAAAAGGGATCAATACTCAAAAGGTGACGTTTGGCTTACGTAACTTTTCATTAGGGTGCAGTGGAAGGTACTTGAAGGAATATTCGGTCCGCTGGCGAGTTCCAGCCTAAGGGGGGGGGGGGATAAAAGGATCCTGACGAGGCGTCTTGGAAAGGAGAACCGTTACTCGACGAACGGCTTGAAGAACAATGGCTGTTCTACTTTGTTCTCTTCTGAACAAAGGGGGGGAATGAGAACCGTCTCTTGTCTACGGGCTCAAGAACAATGGCTGTTCTAATGTTGTTCTCCTTGAACAACAGGGGAGGTGAGAACCGTTTCTTGGCGAAGGGCTCAAAACGAACAATGGCTGTTCTAGGTTGTTCTCTTCTGAACAAAGGGGGGGGGGATGAGAACCGTCTCTTGTCTACGGGCTCAAGAACAATGGCTGTTCTAATGTTGTTCTCCTTTGAACAACAGGGGGGGTGAGAACCGTTTCTTGGCGAAGGGCTCAAAACGAACAATGGCTGTTCTAATGCTGTTCTCCTTGAATAACAGGGGGGGATGAGAACCGTTTCTTGGCGAAGGGCTCAAAACCAACAATGGCTGTTCTAATGCTGTTCTCCTTGAACAACAGGGGGGGGAAGCCTTGGGACTTGGCGTCGGAAAGGCTCGAACCTTTGGCACTCAAGGAATATTGTCCTCCTTCTGGACAAGTGATGGTGAATCTTGAGGTCGAGGTCCCTTGGCGCACAAAGGGAGAGAGGGTCGTGGTGATGTTTCGCGACGAAAATCTGGATCTCCAATCTGATCTTAGTGGTAAAGTTTCCATATAAATAGCCAGGACATCTCCTTGGCGTGGGGGAAAATGGAGTGAAAGCTTGGAGGGAACGCACAGCCGGGCCAGCGAACAATGCCTTATCTGTTCATAAGCCTAACTCGATCTGGCGAGGTCGGCGTATGGGGGTGAACGGGGGGACGATAACCTCCTTGTTTAAACATTGGCATCCGGTAGCTGAGATAAGACTCCAAGCCTCGAATCGAAGATGCACGTGGGCAGCATCGTGGTTTTTAATAATATGGGATAGGAGTTGAAATTAACTCGTTCTATCACATTTCACATATATATATATATATATATATATATATATATATATATATATATATATATATATATATATATATATATATATATATATATCCCTTCCTCTATCTTTATTCTTTTTGCTATAATCTATCTCTGTTTTCTCGCAAACAAAATCCCAACCCTCACAAGACTGACTACTCTATTGCGTATTTTTACATACTCCGAAAAATTCCATTAGTGTGACCTTCAAATATTCATTTGCACCCAGTGACTGACTGCTAAATGAAAAAAAGAGAGGAAAATAATTTTGGGTTGGCGAGTCTCTAGTTTGCATTTTCTATTTTTCAGACCATCTCACCAATTAAAGTTACACAATATCGATCCTCCCCCACTCCGTTTTTATTTCAACTTGTTTAGTTTTCTGAGTTTCATTATTTTTTTTTATAACTGAAGAGAGATGAGACTAGTAAACTTTGCTTAAAAAAGGAAAGGGGAATTAAGTGAAAAACGATACTGAGGATCAAGTAAAAATAATCTCTTTTTCTGATGAGAGGGATTATCTTCATTTGATAATTTTTGAGAGAGACCATCTTTACTTGGTATAGTTTGACGTGGTAAGGTAAAGTTGTATAGGTAAAATGCTTGTATCAGAGGTTGTGACATTATTAGACTTGTCAAAAGTGATTAATTTACATGTTTAGCTTTTTTTCGTGAATTTTGTACGAATCATTTTAGCGAGAACCCCTTCCGACTTGGTGGGCCCCAGTTAGAATTTTGGCAAATTGATGAGTATTGTTTAGCCATAAACCAAATTCCCCTCGGAGACTTGGACTTCATACCCCTTTTAGGGGTATCCGGATTTCTCTATTCTTCTACGTCTCCATCGTTGGGTGATATGTAGATTGCTGATTCACGAAGTTCAGCGACACCCTTGCCAGTAATCTGTAGAGTAGTCCGTCCAGGAACAAGCATTTCCACACTGAGCAATGGAAACTTTATCGAAACATTGAAAATGACTTTGTTATACCCATTACACTTTCAATTATAAAATAATATTAAATAATTAAACAAAAAAATTAAATTAATTAATATTAAATCATTTCTTTATTTTTTTAGGATTCCTCTAATTTTATCCATATGTTAGACTTCTTCACTTTACTTTCTGGGAGGGATCATTATTCTTACTAGCATAACTTGGGATGAATTATCTTTACTTGATCCGATACTAAATTTTATTGATCAAAGGCACCCATTTTATTAGTTCTCGTAGTATTGGAAGACATCGCTCATAAAACAAGTTACGTCAAATATTTTCAATTGAAGGTGAAGTCAAACTCACAAATGTCGTATATGATTTGCCAATTCTGAATTTTGATGCAAACTTGGGCACTGTTACACTTTCAATTTACACGATAGGTAATATAAACATAATCCAATTATAGATAACAAAATAGCGAAAGCCTTAATGAATCAGGTTGGATTAGCTCGCCTCTCTTTATTCTCAGATTATAATTATTTTCCTAGTAGCTTGTATAACTGTGTGTCCATACATGCTTTCGTGAAGGATATTCAAATTAATCCGACGCTCTACCTAGCTGGAAATGACATTTTAAAATACTAAAATATATTTCAGAGGATTTTTTGAATCATCAAAGTTTGAAACCAACGAGAGTATATACTCGTAAGTATTTCATTTTAAATGATTGAGGTAAAATGTGCGAAAAGTACATATTGTAATGTTAATTAACCCTCACCACCGTTCGATAACGAAAGGATGGAGTTCCAAAGAATTATAAATTTAGATTTCATGAATAAATTTATAAAGTACTAAGTCGGTTAATAATGATCTTTGTAGAGGAGAAGGGAGGGATATTTTTAAATTAACATGAGTAGCATCTATACTATATATATATATATATGTATATATATATATATATATATATATATATATATATATATATATATATATATATATATATATATATATATATATATATATATATAAAGACTGGAATTAATGTCAGATAAAATCTGAAAGAAATACATTGACATCGCAGTGAAAATTGCAATGACTGCTCACTTTCATTATTATTATTCCTTTAAAAAAAATGTCTATTAGGGTCATTTTATGAACGGTGCGGGAGTAAGGCTGGATTAAATTTAACAAGAAGCATATGGAAATGCCAGAAAATTTAAAGATTCGAAGACAAAAAAGTAAATGTATGTAACTGGTCGAAATAAATTTTTAAAAATCCTTAAAACTAAACTTGTTAAATAACCTAGTACTCATGACCGTGTATATCGTAGTAAAATAAGCATCATCGTTGGTAATATTTATTTCTTGAATCGGTACAATGAAACCTTTTACCTGAAGCTCATGACGTCTTAGCAGCGGTAAATAATAGCTCTATGCGTTAGAAGATACTACATTTAAGTACTAATAACTCGAAAAATAGTGCTTTTCGCGCAGAAACCAGCAATGGGCCAAAGTCGTAGAGGTGGTGAAGTTCGGTAACTAACCAGACAACACCGAATACCAACACGTCTTCAGGATCATTTTCAGCGAGACGCAAATGGCCCAAAAGGCCAAAGAAAAAGGACTGCTACTTTTCAATGCGAAAGTCAGCGGCGAGCAGATTGAGAGGGAGGAATTTACCCTCATTCAAGTATGTTTCCGCTGCTTCAAAATGCAGCACCACCCGACTAAGGAATGTAAGCAACGAGAAATAACGTGTTCGAAGTGCAGCGGGAAAGGACATGGGTGAAGAGAGTGTACCATACAGACCGATAAATGCCCCAACTGCCCGAGAAAGAAGGAAATAATTATAAGTAAGAACAGCGAAAAGAAAACCGAAGAGACGAGGAGGGCAAACACCTCCTACGCCCAGGCAACAAAAGCCGCCCCAGCCAGACCCAGAGCAACAGCAGAAAACCTATCTTTAGCTCGGGAATGAGAACGCCACAAAGATTCTCACCTGCATACTTTTTGCACACGTGAGGAATCTTACACAACCGGGAACATTCTCAAAGACTCTTAATCGTATGCTAAAGAAAAACGCCATGTCGGAAATGTGGTTCCCGGACGACCCCCCATCGGGAGACGTCCTGCAACTGCAGTTTCTGCTCAAGGAGGAATCAGTGGTACCGGTTACCCCATTTCCAACGGAAGAGAAAACATCAAACGCTGTAACAGTACCGGAGGTCACGCCAGGACCCAAGAAGTCCATCAGGAAGGACCCTAGGGTGGAGGCACGAAGGCAACGCGAACAGCAAGAGAAAAAAGTGGCAAATAGAATTAGATAAGCAGAAGGAAATCTCATGTGCTCATCATCCTCAAAATCTGATGCTGAGGAAGTCAAATCCAAGGCCCCTAGGAGCCCAACAAGATCAAGAAGTAGGGCAAGGACCGCGGTAGGTACTTACGAGTACGATGGAGAGGTGATCGATCTCAAGCTCTATGCGACGGAATGGGAACCATTCCAAGAAACATCCCCCACCAAGGAGATCTACCGTGGTATCCGAGAAAACAGATATAAATGGACCTATTTAGCATCAGTACAATAAGCAGTAGTTGAACAAACCCTCCATGAAAGCAAAATTAAACTCTACAAGGACTCCTGCTTCACCCTCAGTGAAGCAGAATACAAAAAGATCCGGAACGGAAAAACACGTGAAAGTTAATAAAACAACCCAAGCAAAGAAACACACTCAAGCAAAACAGACAAAATGGAGAACACAAGCAATGCACTAAAAATAGTTCCGCTGAATGTGGACGGATGGAAAGGAAAGTCCATTGTTTATGAAAATATCTCCCGTACAGTGGACCCGGACATCATCCTCATTTCAGAACATGGTATTAACACGAACACGGACACGATAAAAATACACAACTACACAATAATACAGAAAAATCACACACAAGAACGATTTAATGCGCTGCAATCGCAATCCGGTAAAACATTGAATTCAAAATGCTACCGGACTTAGACGAATCATTCGTGGCTGTCGAAATCCGAACCCTAGTTGGAGGCCTAACAGTGGCAGCAGCCTATCAACTGCCTAGACACCAATACCTGCCGATGAACAATTTCTTCGCCCTCTTCGGGCACAAGAGGCTGGCGATGCTAAGATATGCCCTAAACGCCAGATGCAGAGCTTCTGGCTAAAGGCGCACCGATGCAAGGGGAAGTAACCTGAAGCTCTTGTTCGAAAGAAATAGGCTCCAGAGGGTTGAGCCAGATTTCCCGACCTACCTAACCCATCGTTCGGTAATAAAACCGGACATTGTGTTAGCAAGTTTGGAATTTCCCTTCAACATCAGCAACGAACCAGGGCTCTTAGTCCCAAGTGATCACATCTCCATCCTCACCAACATATCGCTTTTGCCAATGCTCAAACCCGTCCCACTTAGGAAAGGTTATGCGAAAGCTAACTGGGAGCAATGCAGAAAGATGCTCAGTGACTACCGGCCAGCTAATCTGAGCGACACAAATCTCGAAGAAATCGATGAGGAGATAGATAAGATCACCAATCTCCTCACGAGGGCAGACGAAAGATACGTCCCCAGAATCTCTTACCAATTGCTTCCACAACCTAGGGGGACGGATGATATAAGGGATATCGCCAGGGAACACAGAGAAATCTATGAAGAAATTGGCAGAACAGGCCCAAACAGGTAAAGGAATGCGAGAATGAGGCAGCTAAGTGAGGAACTTAAAAATATCATCATTGTAAAACAACAAGAAATTTGGGACGATATCGTGGGCAGACTGGACAGGGGAATGCAATCCCGTAACTTTTTGGAATAGCATCCGAAAACTTAGGGGATTGCCTCCTAAGCCCGGAACGGGAATCAAAGAAGGCGACAATTTCATAGAGGATCAGAAAACTCTCGAAAAAAGATTTAGAAGACACTGGAAAGAGATCTTTGCAATATCACATGAGGAGAACGAAAACTTCGACCATTACTTCGAAGACCAGCTGCTCGAGGACCTTGGGACAATTATACTCACCCTCACCCGCAAGTATCGAGAGAGAGAGAGATGGTTAACCATGGGTGCCCTATAACCTTTGAAGAGAACAGGAACACCTTAAGGTCCTTCAAACAAATTCGCCTGGCTGGTCTGGAATCACGAAAAACAACCTCGTGAATGCCCTACGGCAAATTATTCAAGGTCTGGTGAACACAATGAACGCAGCCCTGAATACAAGCTACTTCCCAGACTGGTATAAAATGGCAAAAATTATCTTCATCCCGAAAGGGAACAAACCTCCAGACCAGGTGGCTAACTATCACCAAATCTCTCTCCTCGAGAACGGCAAGATCGTTGAGAAGATAATAGCTGATTAGATACAAGCTCAACTGAGTGAGTTAGGAGCACACAACCCGCAACAACATGGGTTTAGTCCAAAAGGGGGCACAGAAACGGCCCTGGTGCTCCTAACAGAAAAGATCGCGTATTGTCGAGCGAAGGGTTACTATGCACACATCGTGCTGAGGGACGTGCAGAAGGCCTTCGATAAGGTTTGGCTGGAACGACTCCAATACAAAATCCTAGGCCTCCAGCTACACCTGGTCCTGGAAAGAGTCCTCTGTGACTTCGTCATGGATAGAAGGGCACTTTTAATGATCGAAGAGCACAGAGGGCCAGAGTTCGAACTCACAGCGGGCGTTCCTCAGGGGAGCTGTATGAGCCCTCTGCTCTACCCGTTCTTCACCATCGACTTCCTGACTCTGATACAGGGACACGATGTATCTTTAATTCGCAGATGACATTACGCAAATCGTCCTTAGTGTGTAGAGGATTGCAAGGGCACAGGCAACTCATACTAAGGCAGAGATATCTAATATAAACCAGTACGAGAGACGATAGAAGATCCGAACAAACAAGGAGAAGTTCAGGATCATCTCGCTGAGCCGCAGACTGACGTCGCCCATCTTGATAGATGGGAGGAGATATGGTTACTTCGCCAAAAGCACCACCCTAGGCCTTAAAATCTCCTACGATGGATACTCGAGACACTACAGGGAGAGGCAGAATCTGGCGAAGAGAGAAATCTCCAAGGTGTACAGATTTAGAAACCTGGCGCTCGGCCAACATCAGGAAAATATACCTGATCTTCATCCGGGCTAAGCTCATCTACCCTGCAGTAGTGACTCAAGCGGCCAGCAGGACCTCTATGAGGAGGCTCCAGCGAGTGCAGAACTCAGCATCCCTATTCATTAACAAATGCAGAAGGAATGAACATCTTCGGCAAATGGACCTGCACCGCAGGCAACGTCTTGAGCCAATTAATATAGTAACACAGAAAATGGGCAAAAAGGTCTGGTCATCACTGACAAACGACATCATCCCGGAACTAAGAGCAGCAGGTGACAATATCAGGATCCCTGCAAGATTGCATAAAAAAGTCAGCCGAAATCGATATTTCCCAAGCACAAAACTCTGCGCTGAGGAGAACACAGTACTATTATTTACATAAGACACTCATACACACGGTACAATAATAGCATAACAAAGTGAGACAACATTTCTGATATACATTAACGTAAGAAATAGATGCAACACGAACACGATGTGAACTGCTGAACACGACCGCCTATAAAGGCTTGAAAGCTCAGAAGTCTACACAGGATTAATAAACAAATCTAAAAAAGACAAACACAAATATGAAGAACACACGAATACAAAGAACAAACAAAAACAAGTTGACATAAAAACACTAATTACAAACAACAAAAAGGAAAAATCAAAAAAACATAAATAAGTAAATGCTTGCGATGCCCTCTGAACCGGGGCAAAACCCTCTCCCAACTTTAAACCACTATCTTCTACTACTATCCATATCTTCTACTATTGAGTACATCTTTTAGTGCTTCCCGCGCCGAATAAAATAGCAACAGACAATTCAGGTATACCTATAGAATAGATTGAAAGTAATATTTAAAAAAGAAACGGTGTTACAAAGCATCTAAACTTTTATTACCGCCACTTAACATCTTATTAAGTTTTTAACAAGGACGAATACCAACCAATAAGCGAATTTTCACTCGGAGGATTCTGATGAAAATTGAACACCTATGTACATGTGTGGTGATAAGTTAATGGCAACCAAGTTTCGTTTCACAGTAACTGTCAGAATACATTAATACAAATGGATTCCACTTGTCACATACTTTATACAAAGAATGAGCATATGAAATGTGATTTAGGAAACTCAATTTTCTTCCCTCCAATCTACAATCTACTTTGAATCGCTTCGAAAATTACGTCTGAATTTCCTCACAATGATTTTCACTTCCAAGAAAAGATCAACTTGAGAAATATTTTAAATTATATCCAAGTTAACTTCAATTTTGTGTTACTAAAAGTCACTTTTTTGTTTACAATTTTCAGTAATTTTTTCGTATTACAAATTATTATTTTATAATGATTCAATGATTATTTGAAGCTCATGGAGGCATGTGCATAGCCAGAGAGGTGAAAATGCAGTTGCAAGGGATCATTGAGTACATTCTGACAGAGCTGGGAGCAGAAGTCGAATCTCGAGACTAAAATATGTAAATAGAACACTCGTGTCGCGTTTTCATTACGAGAATTAGAGCCGCATATTTTCACTTTACAATTCGTTCTATTCCTTCATTATACAATTCGGTCTATTCCTTCTTTATACAATTCCAAACCACGGACATCTACAGGGTGTACCAGCCAACGTGAAGGTTATCCGAATATGTCTCTATCCGCTGAAAAAACACACCCAGTGTGGCTTAACTTTGCCCTAATCGAAAGAGTTGTTTTCCACTCGTGTATGTCGTAAAATGGAATTGGGTAAAAGGAATAAAACCCAGGTAGAGACTTCCTCCTGGGGCCGGGAGGGAAATGGTATACATATGCCTCCCCCCATCCATAGTGGGGTATATTTAAAAAATAAAAAGATTTGGACGGTAATAACAAACATAAATTCTGAGGTCGATGTGGGAAACAAACTTTGGGAACAGACATGGCTGATGGTATGGGGTAAGAGGAGGGGGGGGGGGGACGACAAGGGCTACTCTTTGGGGATTGCAAATGACAAGGACTCATTTAATTTATCCCAGCCAATTGTAATCATAAAAGGGGCTCTTGAAATGGGGTTTATCCTCTCGCGCGGTGGACTCGAAACGAAATTGCCGACGCCACCCCCTTAAGTGACCAGGTTTGTTCCTCTTTGTGATTCTCGCTTCTCACGGCTTTATTCTTTTATTTTCAGCGGAGTTGCGAAGATGAGTGACAAAGTGCCTAAAAAGAAAATCGATTACTTCAATAAGGGACGTAAGTTCGACCCGTCCCAATCCGAGTGGGACGAAGAACCAAGCTACATGAACGGACCGTGTCAGAGTGAGGAGGAAAATACGAGGGACTCCTGCACCTACGGGACGCACACGGACGAGGTATCTCCCATTTGCTCCCCTTCTCCACCAAGTTCTTCGTGGGGTGAATACACCTACCCTCAGGCAACCTTTGATCCCGTAACCCCTTCGTGTGTGCCTCCATCCACGATTGCTGCTCCTACCGCACCCATGCCTACGTACTTCTCCCCTCCCTACAACTCGTTCGACTCACACAACCACCCGCTTCCAGTATCTGTCAATTTGCCACATCAGCATCTGCAAACTCAGGGTATATTTAACCCCCACGCTCCTCCACACATACCCAGTCACATTCCCCCTCCCTCTTTCATGCCCGGGACATCTTTGTTCCCCGAACCTAATTATGCGGAGTTGATGGCACCGACGGGCTACTCCTCGTTCAGACCGATGGTCAGTGGGTTTGGCAACCTACCTCACCTGGGAGAGAACCCTTCTGGGCCTAATGTGGATAAATCTACGACGTCCAAGAAGAAGCGACAGCAAAAATGTTCGCTCTGTTCTAACCATAACATTCAAGTGGATGTCAAAGGACACAAATGGTTCTGCCCTTACCGTACATGTGACTGCGAACGGTGCTCCATAACTAGAGGTCGCCAATTCCATATGAAAGAACAGCAAAAACTGACTAGGCTTCTTCAACGATCGCCTTGATTACCAAAACAACCTGAGCCTGTTCTATTCTATGAAATACTTAACAACCTTGAATATGGGATTTTCCGAGTGGGTGAAATAAAAACGACAAAGTTATGAAACCGAACAAGAAATTAACACTCCATTCGAGGATTTTTCCATTTTAATTATAATGTGTCTGCCCTTAATAACGGCAATCGGCGAAGACATCGCCACTTTTCCATTCATCGAAAATCCTACTAGAACTCTTCGCGGTGGAAGACGATCCTTTGTGTTTCAGTGATCAAAACAAGACATCAAACCGAATCTTCCAAGGGTTTGACGTGACAAAATAATGGATGTATGAAATATTCCAGTGAAATTTGATTGAAATAGTGATGCGTGTTAACTAGTTTGTTCTATACAAACTCTACTGGATTCAGTGTAACACTTTTGCTATTGTTCTTTGTTGGTTTGTAACCAACTCGAGTAGTAGTGCTAGTAGAATAACCTTCGTACCCAAACACTAACTGTTGGTGTGCGTCATTGCCAACGGAAAGATAAAAGAATCTGGAAAAAGCAGTAGATAAAATAAACTGTATTATGTTAGGTTGAAGCCGGCTAGTCTCAGATCCTATCCGAGGGCATTTAACCCATTTATGAGATTATTATTCAGAGGGAATTTTCAACTTACCAATTTTACGCCTGACTCGGTGAGGTAACATGGAATTACCATCTAGGATACACAGCTGACACCACAGTGTAGGGTCCTGCTCCAAGGAGGAAGAGCCACTACGAACTTGCCAAATATTTTCTGCCCCTGAAAAGGGGCATTGTCGGGAGAGGACGATGGATGCGGTAAGAGATCCCACTCAAGCTTAGTGGAACTTTGCGGGGGGTAGCAAAAGACGCAAGAGGTCTGGCGTTTTCTTGGGGGCACATCACCCCTTTCCTGTTAGCTAGTTCTGGCCTGGTCTGCTGGCTTTTTTTTATTCAATTTCTCCAGCTGGCGAGAGTATATATCAGACTTGATTGTCTGGTTCTATAGAAATAGCTCGTAATAAATACTACCTTTCAAATCCCAACAGAGACAAAGCCTAGCTTTTGGGGGATTAATGGTCTCCTTCGGGAGCTCTTTTGGATAATTCTCATGCCAACTCCATGATCATTTCCGCCCTATTTTATGGTAGGCAATCCATTTTTCATACCAAGGCGCCAAACGCTTTGAAAAAATTCATTTTCATTTCGCTTTAAGTACGTTGCAGATGGAATATCAGTCCATGAATTTTTTCTTCGAAAGATGGTGAGGGACCTATACATACATCAAAGCGGGAAATGTACCCAATTTCACTAATTAATCATGACCAGTACTTATTGGAACTTCCAACATCTCTGCAAGTCGTATTTGTGATTTGCTTAAATATTTAGCTTCAAAAGATCGTAGTCCAACTCTAAAGGTCTTCCATAGCGACTTGCAACTTCGAAGCGAGAATCCCAGCGTTTGAAATTTGCTAACCATCTCTGAACAGTCGATTTGCCTACAGCACCTTCACCATATACATTAAAAATGGTTTTACACGCTTCTACGGCGTTTTCAACCTTTTTATAAAAGAAAAGAGAAACTTTTGGTTATCTACGTTCAATCTTGATAAGGGATGACAAATAAAAAGAAGAAGCAATATAGTGATTTTTTTATGTGAGACTTAAAAGTAGGTGACCTCGCTCAAGTTATGCTAACATATCAGGCGTACCAACATTACAGCTATTTTATGAAGAGTTTAAAGACAATTTTCGAAATCTCTCATATCATAAATTATTTTTCAGGATATATATATATGTGTGTGTGTGTGTATTAAACATTAGTGTTTTTTGCTTGTAATACATGCCCTTCTCAAATATTTCTGCGTATACACACTCGTCCCAAGCAGTTCCCTATGAGAGAATTTGCTATACATATGTACTATTTATATCTTGTATTTACTCATATAACTAACCTTATTAGGATATTCTTTTCACAATTTAGTATACAGTAATACAATAACTCGAACTCTCCTTGTTATTTCAATTTTAGATAAATCTCAACTATTTTTTACCTTTTTTGATAGCTATTAAATAAATTATTTTTCTAAGAATTCCTCATTGAGAAGCTGCTCTAAATCCTCTGAAGCGGAATGCTTGCTAGAAACCTGTTGGGTTTATTTTGGGAGGCGCAACGATGAATTTTAACTGGAAAGTGAACAGAGTGTGACGAAACTCCAATCGAGTTTAGTGGAGAGGTTTTTTTCTCGCAAAATAAAGAAACTTTTAAAATTATATTTAAAGCGAAAACAAACGAGACATATCTCACGCAGAACGTTTGTAAGGGGAAACCTGTAAGGGAAAGTGAAAATGTGTGAAAGATATATTACCGCAGATCGTCCTACCGGCATTAGGGTCTAGATGCCAGCTGCAACATCCTAGGCCATTCTCCGCCTGACCCCCACCCCCATTTGCGGGCTACTCTCTGACAGGTGGGGGGGGGGGTGCCGTTCCTCCAGGCGGAGAAGGGCCATTACCCCCGATACACTATCCACAGCGCTGCGGGCGCAAGACGAAACATTTTGGAATACTTTAAACATTAAGAAAACGCTCAAACTTTGTATCTTTGTGAGGATATAACAGCGCCTTTGAATATCATAAGTCAACGCCGAATTATCCGCCTCGCGTGTCTTGAATATCAATAAGGAATGTATCACGATACTTAAACAGATGTAGCTCTTTTGTGAAGAAGCAAAATTGTTCTAAGTGCAGCTGTGAGATAAATTGAAACACCATCAGGAAAGAAGGTGCGGGGAGCTTGCCAACAAATTTAAATGTGAATAAATCGCTATATTTGCCCCTTTTTAAATGTAGATGCAACCAGAGGATATTTTAAGCCGAGATTAGTGAAAATAGACTCGTTAATTAAAGAGGTAAAATTAAGGTAATAAAGTTTGTGGAAGGTATGTAGCTTGTTATTTGAGACGAAGGTGAGTGAAAATGTGCACACACACCTTACTGAAACCCGTTTTGGTAATATGAGACGACAATTGCGTCATCATTCCCAGTGTTTTAGAGCCTTATAAGCAACAAAAGTTATAAAAGAAATATTATTCAGCTCATCAAATTACATAGGAATACAGTTTTTTCGTCCAAATCTGATGAAATTAAGTTTCGGCGCCCTATTGTAAGCCTACATTGTTAATTGGAATCGCATCATATTAAATATCATATTGAAAGAAATTTTTTTCTGAATTAAAATATGATATGGACATTTCATATTAATCAATTTTAAAGAAAATATGATCGATTTAAATAGCATTCGGAGGTGAGGCTTATATGTCTGGTCAAGAAACACGGTATAAAAACTAGAGGCCTAACGACATCTGGTAATCGCCTTTGAATTCGAATCTAATGTCGGGCTTTCGAATTATGTAACTAGGAGCTTATTTAAAAAATAGTGGTGGGGGAGGGTGCAAACACCACAATTAAAGGGGGTATGGGCGAAGTCCCCCAATTCAAAATTACTTTAAAAATTATAATTTTTTGGCGGGAAATAGCCTAAAGTAGGCGGTGCTAACAACGTCGTCCCAATTTAGCCCCGTCTTTGCCATTTTCACAAATTTCATTGTTTTTTTTTCTTTATTATGCTCTGGTTCCTGAACTTCAGTGACCACCACCACACTCCGATATTATATTACAATATATCGTTTTCAAAGGAAGTGGAATTGTTTATTAAATTTCCTTTTAATTCAGAAGATTCTTAAGTAGTTTGTGAAGTTAAGGGAATTGAAAATGTGTTTAGCATACAGTCTGAGAAGACAACTTTAGAGCTAGAAAACGAGAGGCAGCTCATGACTTCATCTACCGTTCTATTAACTCGTACAATATAAAACTAGTTATTTCAAATCAATTAAAATAATAAGTAAGCATTACTTAATCCATCGTTTTTTTTTTATTCATGGGGATTAAAGTTTTAATTGCTGATTCTAGAGTGACTCGGTCTAATATGAAAAACGGAAATTCTCCTCGAGATTTTTCAGCCCTCGAAAGCATACAGCTGCTTTTTGAATGAATTATATTTTTCTTCGGAGTGTTTATTTTTTCGTCTTGAGAAATGCAAAGATGGCGGTAAAGGATATAGCTTGTGTGTAAAAAAAAAGCCATTTTAGTATGCGGATTATGTGCCGGAAACAAGTTACGAATAATCAATATCTGTGAGTTTTCCGAGAAAAAAAATCAAACAAATCTTGCGCTAGGCTACAGGCTATCATTATTCGCCTCTATCCAATGAAGAATAACCTTTTACCCACTTACTCATATTTATTCTTCTCTAATAAATATATTATTCCGATAAACAACTTCGTGTTTCATAGTTCTTACTGAAATATATATTTCGAAAAAATTAATTGCTTCTTTAATTTTAAAACAATGATTTGGGGATCAAAAAGAAAATATTGAAAAATCAGGGTTAATTTTTGGTTTATGCCCCCACTCGAATTTTTTTATAATTCACACACACACACCCACACACACACACATATATATATATATATATATATATATATATATATATATATATATATATATATATATATATATATATATATATATATATATATATTAAAATAATTGTTTTTTCTTGGGCAAATTAAAAAAAAAAGTGTTTAGGTTCATGATGCAATTACATCATATTGTATTATATATGATTTTTAAAGTAATTGTTGGGGGTTTCACCTTCTACACCCCTTGCAAATCAAATTCCTAATTCCAAAGCCTAATATTAGATTCGAATTCAAAATGCAATTGCTAAATGTGGTTAGGCCTCTGTTTTTCTACCACATTCCTTGACTTTAGACATATAAGCCTCCCTCCGAATGTTATTTAAATCCGTAATATTTTCTTTTTAAATTGGTTATTATTAAAAGTACTTATTATATTTTAATTCAGGAGAAAAAAATTGCTGAATTCACAACATGTTGTTAGGTTAGACTAGACTAGGCTTGGAACGAGGAAAATTAGTACCAAATCAGATACATAATTATAGTATCTTAATTATAAAATAAATATTTTAAGTGTTTTACAAAAATATAAATAAACAGAACCGATTCTTTCGATGGATTAAAACAAATATAACTGACAAGATGGCGAAATGGCGGCCAATCTATTTTTTGCCATAACCTCGTCATAATTTGAAATTTGCCCAAATTAAGTAATAGAAGTGCTTACTTACTTAGTTAGCAGTAAGCATTCGCGTATCTTTTAAAAATAGAGATATTTATAACAAAGCGACCACAAAATTCGTGTGTGGACATAAACCCAAAATTAACCATTATTATACAATTAACAATTGTTATATTTTAATTCAGAAAAAAATCCCTTCAAAATGATATATAATACACTATAATGTGTTCCAACTCAAAATGTGTCTCCCAAGATGGCGGCCAACCTATTTTTCGTCATAACATCATAATTAGAAATTTGCCCCCATTAAGTAGTGAAAGTGCTATAGGATTTACGTTTATTTTAAAATAGAGATACCATACAATGGCTTCGCCACTCCACCCGTAGAGCTTGCGCTTCGCTACTAAGATTAAAATTTAGAATCTAAAAAAAGGCAGCCATGGTTAAATTTTATAAATTTTCTGAACTTCGCCAATTATAATAATTTTAAAAAGAACTCTAAACTAAATTTTCCACCCTTCAAAATATCACGTTGATAAAATATAGAGTTATAGAAGATATATAGAAATAAATTTTCTGAACTTCTCTATTTGTAATTCTTTGGGTTTTAAAAAAATTCACAAAATTTCGATGCTTATATTTATTTCTGAACTTTACCATTTTGTTTTTTGATATTATAAAAGAATTATTAGAAATAACTTTGCTAAAAAAACATAAGTCATAACCATACTAAGGTGAAATTATTATTCAAATATTCAAAAAAATCCCCTTCTTAAACTATAGTTAGTGATGATGATGATGATGATGATGATGATGATTTATAACAAAGCGCCCACAAAATTCGAGGATGGGCATAAACCTAATATTAACCGAAATCAGAAGTGAAAAGGGCAGCTTATAGCAAAACTCTTTAGCCTTGAATGCTGAGAAAAAAATAATGGTTTCTACTATCTCAATAAAAGAAGATATGAGAATTTCCATTTTTTCAATTTAATAAAATGTTTTAACGTGGTAATATGAATTGCGTCCAATTTGGTTGGGTTTTCTTTTTCTCCCCAAATTTCTCTACATATGGTGTTTTTCAATTTCTCGAAACTGACCAAAAAAAAGCTTTGATTCCATTGCTCCCGGTTGAAAACTTCTACAAGAGCACGTTTTAATTTTATTTACATGTGATGCAAAGACGTTTCAATTACTCATTCCGTTAAATCCAAACTTAAATTAATCCGGTGATAAAAAATATTTCTTGTTACTTTGTAATTCGTAAAAGTTATGAAACTGAATCGTAAATTCCGACCATAAATACGATGTATTAGTTCGAAATGACAATTTCTTTTTTAACAGAAATATCATAAATCTTGTGACGAAATCTTTATAAGACATTTGGGAAACGAAATAATTTTAAAAATACGATGAAATTTTGTAATTTTCCGAGTAAAATATGTATCATGTTAACCGTTATATATTTTGCTAAATGAATAAACGAAAATTATATTTTGTTGCCATTAATTTTGATTTCTGACATTCCTGTCTCTTCCGTGGGAACTAGAAATCAATCTCGGAATAAAATTTACTGAACTGTAAAATAAATGTATTCTAAGACTACCTCTGCAAGTTTCCACTTGAGATGAAAGAACGC
This sequence comes from Ceratothoa steindachneri, assembly GCA_963969495.1. Taxonomy (NCBI): domain Eukaryota; kingdom Metazoa; phylum Arthropoda; class Malacostraca; order Isopoda; family Cymothoidae; genus Ceratothoa; species Ceratothoa steindachneri. Next base: position 81,890,430 of record OZ018317.1, on the reverse strand, counting down.
GACCAAAAAAAAAACAAGAATCCAAATGTGCTCCATCGCCTCTCAAATCTTTCATTTTTATGTATTTCTGATTGTAAAATCAATTTTAGTATAAAATTCTACCCATCTCTTTGGATTATTCGAAACTTAACGGTGTATGCTAAAACAAATGTGAAATGCACATTTGAGTAAAAAACCTATTTTTTTTAAAGTATTTTACATTTTAGCCTTTTGCATATAATAAATTTATAAATAATTGTGAAGCTACACTAAATTCGATAAAAGTGCATTTCACATTTTTCTTAGCATACGGCCGTAAGCTTTTTACTTTAAATTATTGCTAAATCTTTTATTTAGATTAGAATAGTCCAGTTCCATCAATTAAATTCACTTATTAAGAAGAAAATCCCCCCCTTTCCTTTCCTTGATATATTAATATGTAGAACCCCTAAAGGTCTAATAATCTTATTCATCTTTATTCCAACTATTATAATAGTATTTAAAAAAATGTTTCTATGTTCTGATGAACTCTACGGTTGTTACCCTTTAGATTAAGGACCGAATTATAGCCCCCACCCCATAAAAATCGTTCAATATTGTATTAACACTCGCAAGAACATTTGAGACAAAAACACTTATTTTACTGTTTCATTAATTATTTTGGTATACTCCATCTCCTAAGCCAACTTATCATCAATATTATCTTTAAATATGAGTAGTTTTTAGTCTATTTGTCGAAAATCCCCCCCGCCTAAAAAAGCAGGTATTATCTATATAATGCACTGTAGAGTCTTATCGAAGGCAGAAATAAAGGGAACTGTGCGTCCGAATAAAGCAACCGAAATCAAATGTGGGCTGTTAATTAATTAAGGTGTCCCCGGTCGTATCCACAAACTCCGGCGACTGGACGAGATTATCCCAAGAAGTCCATCAACGCATGTCCCTACAGGTTAGGTTTCAGTCGTTTTTGTGTCCTCCATGTTGTACATATGAGTTGAACTGTGTCCAAAAGCTTGGTCTTTTAGAATAAAAGGTTGAAAAGGGTGGAGGAGAGTACGAATCCCTGCGACACTCCAGTGTGTGTGTGTGTGTCATAATATCATTTTGTGGTATATTGTGTTTGTAAGACTGTGAGGAAGTTGGCAAGTCATTTTTTTGGACAGCAAACTGTAGTGTTTAGTCTTTTGTTCATGAGGATGTGTCTAGATACCATGTCGAATGATGTGTTTATGTATATTGTTGCCATTACTGTCTTGCGTGGTGGTGTGCGTTGGCTGGTGCTTTTGAATGAGCTTGGTGATGGTGGTGAGTGTAGTATTTTTTGAATGCAATGGGGGGAAAATCGTGTTGGGAAGCATCTAATGAAATGTGTAGGTAGATTGTGATTATTAGTAAACGTTGATTGATTTTGAAGTGGGTAGATGGTTTATTTGGTTTGAGGATTGGTATCATGTGGACAGTTGTCCACATATTTGGAATAGAATTCTGGTATATAGATTTTTTTTAATATTTGTGTGAAGGCGTCAATGCATCTAAGACCTAATTAAATATTTCATACCTATGTTGTCAGGACTAGAGGTTGGGGAGGAGTTTGCCTACAGTATGGCCTGGGATATCATTTCTTTGGTGAATTATGTGGACATGTCGTGAACTACAGCGCTAAGTGTAGTTGTTTGTTTGTGACCTTTATGTTAGAGGTCAGGTGTTATTTTAATCGTTTTTGCGTAGTGTTGTATTAAGAGTGGTAGACTGTTTGGGGAAGTTGATCTTGTTTGAGTAGATGGCTTTGGTCCTGTCTTGTTCTCCTTTTTAGAGTTGGCGAGTCTCCTGATTGTTTTCTCGAATTCCTGGCTAGCTTTTTTTGTGGTTTATAGTGTCCAGGAATGATGGCCAGCCTTTTTTGTTATTTGTTCAGGGATTTTTTTCATATGTTCTGAATATTATCTGTTATTTTGGTTTGATGGGTGTTTCCATAGTGTTGCCCCTGAACTTGTGAGTTGTCTTATTTCCAGGAAGAAATTTGGGTTATAGTGTAAGATTCCCTTTATAATGTGTTTGTTACTTGCAGTTGTAAGTATGCTGACCAAGTATGCGTAGGCATTTTATATGTCAATTTTCGTTGTAGTTAATGTAAATGCATACATATGTAGTGGTATGGATGATTTAGTGATGGTCGAAAGATATTGAATTGTAGGTTTTCAATGTTGTTTTGGCCACTAGGTTTGATGAACAGCAGATGATATACGAGGAAATGTCTTGGGAGTATGTGTTGAAGAGTTTGCATTTTGAGGTGGAAGGTTTGTTCAGAATGATATGTGATTTAGGTGTTGTGAGATACTACGCATCCCGGTGTCTTTGTCTATGGATTCTATAAAGGCAGGGTCATGGCTTCTGACGACAACTGCAACTAGTGTTATTCTGTCGTGTTGGTATGTGTTACTGAGCTGGGTGGATGGGGGGCTATATCCAGGTTAGGAAAAGTATAGTCTGTTCTGCTGATCCGTGTCCAGAGGGTTGTGTCGAAAGGAGGCGGAGGTGACTGGAAGTATTGGTGAAGGGGATGTCATCTCTAATGTGTGTAGCTTGGAATCTTTTGTAATACGAGACTTAGTTTTGAATTTTGTTTTATGGATGAAAGTCAGATATATGGTATAGTTGAAGAGGAATTTAAAGGAACTACATTTGTTTATTTCATATGCTGTTCATGCTTCGTTGCAAGATGTTGAGAGTATGTCTCAGTGGTGTGTTTTAAGCCTCATGGGGCTGTTGATTGTGCAGAAGGGGCTACTCTCCGCTGCCGACTAGGCGTAGGATGGGTGTTGTTGATGGAGAGTGGTTTTGAATTGTAACGGAGGGGCGACTATGCTGAAGGCTGTCAGATGAATTAAGTGCTAAATTCATTGTGGGTTTTGCATGTTGCGGAAATATTAGGAGCGCTGTGTGGGTGATACCCGCGCCGGACAGCAGTACAGCGTGCGGTGTGATGGGATCAACTTCCGTATACTGTACACTGGATTGCGGCTTGGCCGCATTTTCAGGGCATTCTGTAGAAGGAGGCTGTGAAATGTGGTTCGGGTTTTGTTTGGTATTCATGGATCCAAGTATGGGTTTGGCGATGA